>VXAV01011491.1:17805-36519 GCA_013399715.1 Alectura lathami
TATATATATATTTATATATGTGTATTTAGGTATAATTATATAAATATAATTATGTATATACATATATAAAATAAAAGTGGAAGAAAATTTATATTCCAGGTTTCGCTAAAGTAAATTATGAAAAAGTGAATGCAAGGAATACAATTACTGTACCAGTATTTGGCTTGTATTTGGCTTATTACTGAGCAACAAGGAGGTCTTTTCTGTTGCTGAATATTTTATACTTTTAAAATGTATTTGACATCTTGTTCCATAAGGAGTTTGACAGATGGCTGAAATTGCACCAGGGGAGTACACTGATATTAAATGGGTCTATATACGGTACAATGATTTGGGATTGCTTTAAAGTTCTCTATATCTCAAATCAAAACCAAAACAAAACCAGCAGCAACTTAAACAAACAAAACCACCTTCTGTTACTTGAAATGTTCATGTTTGAGTCACAAGATGTTATTCATAATCTTCCAAGTCATTTTTCTGATTGCATAAACCGATTTTTAGTCCTGGAGGAGAACTACCACATGTGCTCTTAATTGTAGTTTTATAGGAAGAGAACTCCCTAGAAAAAACCTGTTTTTTTCCTTCTTTATCTATGAAGAACCGCTTCTTGAAACAGATTCTGGCTCCCTGCCAAGCAGCTGTGATCTCAGTGCAAGCTGCTATGTCACTTTATCACTGATCTGTTTCTCAGCAGAAGCCTAACTTAGTTTGACATCCACAACCACACAACTGAGGTGCAGGAGATATGGAACAGTTACAACCTGATGGTATTACCTGGAGAGAACAGCACAGTAACGAACAGAACACATTGCTGCTGTCTGGCCCCTGTTCAGCCAGGCGCTCCAGTGTGGGTCCCTCTTGAATGTGAAGTACCTCACTGACAGAAGCTGCACGCTAGGAGCTTTGCTGGTGCAGGGCCTGGAGGGGAGCGGAGCTGAATGTGTCAGCAGAGATGTGACAGCAGGATATATGTGTAGGTATATGTACAGAGGACCAAAATCAAGACCCCAAATCATGGAGTTTTTCCACTCAGGTTTGAGTTAAGCTTGTGAAGTATCTCACTGACTGCTGTAAAATTGCTAGGTGTGCTTACTGCTCGTAGGTTCAGACTGTTCCTTTCCTTTTTAGCAAGGGCTTTGCCTCTGGGCTATGTTTGAAAGCCCAAATGCAGCAGACAATGCCCAACTTTGTCCCTCAGAAAATGTTATCTTACAGATTTCATTTTTTGTTATACCTCTATGAGGAACAGTTACAAAAGCTGAAGCTAATTCTCTTATGCTGACCATTGTTATAAGGTTCCACAAACCATCCATCATGGAAATTCCCCAAATACATTACGCTAAGTGTTTCAGGCTAATTGACAATGTTCCATTAATCTCCATTGCTGAAAGGGAGCTGGAACATTTCTAATGCATTTATTTCTTCCTTCCAACTCACGTATCACAACATCTCTCTTAGTGCTTGATGTTGGTCAATTCTCTTCCAATTTTAAGAAACATATATCATACAGAAGTAATTTATCATGTACTTAGCTACCTGCCTATGCTGGGAAATCTACTTTAGTCTGCTCAGGGCAGGATCTTGCATTATTTCTTCCATTAACCTGTGCTGGTTTTGTTGTCTTTCAGTTTTCTGTATATGATAATTACAGTAACAATGATTGTGTCAAATCTGTTTATTTGATGACAACTATCAGGTATATAAACACAGAGAAAATCATCTGTAATTCTAACTTCTTCTTCTCTTGCCTGTAAAGATGAAAAAGAAGAATGGAGTAAAAATCATCTGTTCTCATTTTTGTGATCTTAGAATGTTTCTTTACCTGTAAATCACCATCAGAGGGAACAGTGTACTCCTGAAAGGAAAGTTACAGAGAAACTGCCTTGAAGTTTGGAAAGGTCTCAAACCTTCAGGCAAGGAGATGGTTCCTCAAGAATGGTGAATAGCCGTAACAGAGATCTTAGATTTTTATTTTTTTTATATTTCTTTGTACTAACATACTAAGATAATTTTGATTCTGATTTGATGAAGACCACAAGTTAGAGATGTACTATTTCAATGTTGTGGTTTTCCTTTGTAACAGTCCAATCATCTGCCACAGTATTTGCAGATTTGTTAGTTGGTGGAACATCAACTCTTTGAAACGCTGATTAAGATCAGAGAGCATTCAGATTGGTTAGAGAGTTTCCAAAGCAATTAAGTTTGTGATAATGTTATTGAGGAGATTTTAATTAATAGCAGTTTGTTAATAGGGGCCATGTGTGAGTTGTTGTTGTTTAAAGTCCTGGCAGATCCCTATCAAGCTGAAGATTTGAGAAAACTCAAAGCATGCTTGCAAGGATTTTATTTTGCTAAAATTGTTTAATTTGTTTGTTTGTTTTCTTCTTCAAATGCTGACAGAGTACAACATAAGTAGCGTATCCTGATTTTCTTATCCCTAGCCTTGTGCAATCATATCTTACTCTACAGTGTTCTCATTGAATTTAGGTGAAATGACTTAAGAGAATTATATACTATGTTCAGCAAACATGGTAAAATGGAGTCAAGAAACAGCTTATTGGCAGAAGTAATAGCATTTTGGAGTTTATTTTAGCACAAGTAGATGTATCTCTCTGAAACATTCATAATCTTAGGCAGTTTTGGGCCAAAGTCTAAAGCTTTAATCTAACTCTACCACTAAATAATAAGATTGTACGGATTCTTTCTTTCCATGACGCACAAATGTCTCAATGTGCCTATGATGTTTGTCATAAAGGAGGATATCCTCTTCTAGGAACAGATAGCTAAGTTTTTTGAATTTCAGGGGCATGTACAACTTCTCTGGGCAACATGTTCCAGTGCCTCACCACCTTCACGGTGGAGAATTTCTTCCTGAAATCTAATATAAATCTACCTTTGTTCAGTTTAAAACCATTATCCTTTGCCCTATCACTACACACACCCCCCAGCTTTCATGTAGGCCCCCTTTAAATACTGGAAGGCTGCAATAAGGTCTCCCTGGAGTCTTCTCTAAGCTCAACAGTCTCAGCCTGTCTCCATAGGAGATGTGCTCCAGCCCTCTGATCTTCCTCATGGCCCTCCTCTGAACTTGCTCCAACAGCTCCATGCACTTATTGTGCTGGGGGCCCCAGAGCTCAATGCAGATATTTGGTTGGGGTCTCACAAGAGCAGAGTAGAAGGGTGAATTGCCTCCCTTGGCCTGCTAGTCATGCTTCTTTTGATGCAACCCAGGATACAAGTTACTTCAGATAAGCAAACTGGAAAGAGTACTTTGCAGCTTCCCTTGTATGGAAGATGTTGTGGGAAAAGAAAAGGCAAACATTATGGGTAGATCTTCTGAGCTTTTTCACTACAGAAAACTGGAATGGGGAAGTGCTGAGTGGCTGAGTCGCGTTCAATAGACTGGCGATAATTTCATCTCCTTTGTAGTCGCAGGCATGAGTCAGTCTCAATAGATACTCCTGGAGGCTTGTAGGCAGAGTTAGAGCCAGACCCAAATATTGTGATTCCCAAAGCACTCCTCAGTACTTTTGCTCTTTGGCAACACTTGGGAGTTCAAGTATCCCTCTCTGCTGTAAGAAATTTCTGTGGCAGATACTTAGGTAGTATTTTATGGTCAGTGAAAATGGTGAATTCTAGGTGTCTCCTGAAATTTGCCAGCACCGCTGGCTTAATCAGGCTAGTGGTTAACTTTAGAAAGTTACTTTCATATATACTAATTCAGTACGAAATAAGAATATAGCGTCAAGTAGGGAAGCCAAGATTCACCTATATTATGTAATAAAGTAAACATACACGTATATATGTGAGTGGCATAATATATACATAAAGTAAATGTATGCTCCACAGCCTGATGGAAGTCTCCACCTAGTTATATGAACGTCAAGTATCCCTTTAACATTGCATGATTTTCCTACTACATTCCTTTTGGTACAAGTCCAAGAGTATCAGGAGCACTGCTGACCTTGATGCTCCAACAGAGGTGTGAGGGATCTTGGGCCCTACCTTGAATTACTGCAATCAAGTATCTCAGCAAGAAGCTGCTGAGCCATAGTGTCCAGTTCCCTGCTCCTTAAAAATAACCTCCTATCATTTTATGGACCTTTCGGCAGGGGGGAGCCACGCTCCCAGCAGAACCTTGAGAAGAGTCCTTATTTCAAGGTGTAGATTTTACCCATCCTCACCTTCAATTTAGACACACTACCTCATGGATTCAGGATATGAGTCATCATGCGCACCTGGCACTATTTATTTTTAGGACGATAAAGCAACTGAAGCTTCTGCCAGACGTTTCCTTGAGCCCTCAGAGCCTTTCCTGGAGCTCAGAATCTGCTGCTACATATTGACTTTCTATCCCTAAACCTCATGCGGAGTCATGTCTTTACAAATATGTAGGCACTGCCCAATATTCTTGGTAATTATTTCACTTCCAAAGAAAGATGGTAGTTTCATGCAAGCAGGCATATATTGTGAAACTTTTGAGCAGAAGTTACTGACTGAAGCATGTGACAGAACTTAAATGTTGTCAGTCTCACTTCTGGAAAATGGTTCAAACTTTTAAATTTTCACAACTCATTTGAAATCTGGAATTTTCTCCTACGTTTGTTCTGGACACTTAAGATATGCCTTATTAAGCTTGTAATAAACTCTATGATATGAACATCATATGTAGCATCATTCACTTTTTATTTTATTTCATCAAGAAAAGAATGTGTGGTTAAAAATTCTACATTAATTGCTATGTTCATTCTGCTTATAAGGGTTTTAGAACATGCATGTGTAAATTGTTCAGGAGTGTAGACTCTCTTTGCTCTCAACCCTTAAGGATAAAACCTTAATCTTGAGGTAATGTTTGTTTCAGCCTTTCCTCATCATAAAGTTTTATGTCTACAAACATGCTCAAGACCACCCTTGTGTCACTTCTTGTAAAGAATTACTCTTTTTCCTTTGCATTCCATGGAAATTCAGTTGGTGTTCTGGTCTTCAGCAATGAGAAAATCCACAAGGAAGTGGCTTCACCAAATCAGAAAACAGCTGGCCTGCTCCTGGAGAGAGCAGGTTAAGGTCTTGAAGCATTTTATAGTTATATGAGCAAAGGATGGATCAGGGCAGGCCGTTTGCTACTTAGAACTTCAAATAGATTGCAAAGCATAATGCTAAAAGTGCCAGAAACAAAGAAAAATGGAGCTATTTATGAGGGAGATGGAAAGGCCTTGGTGTTGTTATCATTGTTACAAAAAACAACATGCTTTCCTTCATATGCATTCTTCTTATACAGCTGCAGCTGCCTGCCTCACACAAATCCTGTAATCATTGTCGTGGCTTGAGCTGGTGCTTGCACATCTGTCATCTACTAAGCATGAATGTCAAAAGCAATGTAATTGCATGCTGCCTCGTCACCAGACAATCCCACTGCACTAACCACTGTGTGTGATTATGGGCATCCGTGCTTGTTGCCTGGCTGTTGTCTGAGGCCAGTAACATTTTGCAAGAGTTGTTCTTAAGAGCTTGAGTTTCACATTAGCAGAAAAGAAACATCCAATTAACAATCATGGAAGGACAGTATTATAAACTGTAACTGAATCATCCTACCTGGGGTGTTGCTGTCACCTGGGCTTTTAGGGTACTGCTTGGATGGATGCAGTGAATTCTCCTTCCAGTTAGCTCAGTGACCAAATTTACTTACTTCAATGGGGAAAGGACTAAACTCTTTGATAATGGAATTTCCTGAGGATGAAAAGTGTAGTGCAGTCATGGACAAATCTAATAATTTTTCTGCTCTAATCATCTTATGTCTCAAAGAGGCACTTATACCCCAGGGGGGCTAATATTTACATAATTGTAATTTATTGGGAAACGATTTTTGTAATACAAAGAAACATCAAAGTGTTTGTCTTCAAGTTCCTGAATAATTTTGAACTTCATATGGAAATGAAAGGTAAAGGAAAATATTTCTGTAGAGCAATTAGAAATGGCACACAATATTCGAAACCATACAGGTTGTACGAGTATTTTTAAAGGAATCCAATTAAAATTTTGTGATGAGTACTTATCAGTGCTGGTACTGGACAAAATGTACATGGCTGTGGGGCTTTTGCTTGAGTATCTGATTAAAGTAATTGGTTATGTGCTTGAGCACAGTGTTTGTACTAACTTTATAGGAAGCCAGGGCTGATATGAAGGAGAGCCTTCCCTAGCATTTGGCTTTTCTCTAAAGAATAAAGTAGAGTATTGTAATTTCACTAATTATGCTACAGAATATATGTTCAGGAGAAACACTGATTATCAGTTACCCTAGGCTGCAATAACTTCTAGCTGCTCTTCTTTTCAGTACTTAAATATAGGCTTGTTTATTTAATACTTTCACATGTTTTCTGTGCAAATTCTTGGTATCCTTTTTGTGAGTCTCAGGTAAATTTAGTTCAAATAATTTAATGCACTGATGCAGCTCTGTACTGCTTGTTGTATAACAAACTCAAGGTGCATTAAATACCTGAATTACTGGAGCTTAACTGAGTAAGCTTCTCACAGCCGTGGGAAGTACTGTACTCTTCCTGCAGGCAGGAAGAGACAAAACATGGAAGCTTGGGCTTAGGAAATGAAGCAGGACAGATCCTGAAACTAAAACCACAGCTGTTCTCCTTCAGTGTTTGTTACAGCCGTTGGTCATAGGCTTTCTATGTTTTTCAGAACATAAGCAAGACTACTGAGGATGTCACAAGGGCCCTAAGTTATTTTAAATGATGAGGAGGAAGGCTGTTGGGAAGCAGCACTTTTCAGCTCATGTAGCTGATGTAGTTGAAGAGTGATTAGCAGGAGGCTCGCAAGTCACAAACGTGATATAAAGGAGCACAAGGACAGCTTGAGGAGCAGGAGTTAGGAGCAGCTTCCTAAATGTGTTACATCTGAAGTGGTTTTCATCCTTATAAGCTTAAGAGCGGCAATGCTTGCTTCTAAGGGATCTTCGTTGTCCTCCAGTTTCAAAAGGTAGTCTAGCTATGGTGCAGAAACACGTATTGATAGGTTTACATTCCAGTAAGACCAAAGTCTTATCTGACCAAATACTGGAGGGAGAGCTTAGGTAAATGTATGCTAGATAATTTCAGATTCTGAATTAATGGAAAAAGTATTCTATTTTCTCACATTTTATGAATGGAAAATGCCTTAGTTTTCAAGATTATTAGTTAAAAACTGTTACCAGCAAAAACAAACAAACAAAAAAACTGTCAATAAAGTGCTGTACCCAAAAGGTTACTTTTCCCAGATTTAAGCACTCAGCCAATTTAAGATGGTAAATGTTTCTGTTCCAGTGAGTAATTCTAGTGGGGTAATGGTTGCTGTATATATTTGGTAATCTATGTATTAACAGTTGAGAGCAAAACATTTGCACAGTTTCATCCCTGGCAAGGATTTGTCATTTTTTGTACTCTTCTTTTTTTTCCTTCCTGTAGTTAGAATAACTCACGTGCTTTGTTTTGGTTTGTTTTTTATTACTGTTTAATCATAAGCAATTCAAAACAAATAAAAATAAAATAGGAGGAAAAGAAAGGGGATGAAAAATTAACAACAAAGCTGATGAAAGCAACAAAGTGATGACTCCACTTCGTCTTTGCCACCTACCAATGAAAAAGGTTAGCACTGTCTAGTGATCATCTTGGAAAGAAGGTTGTGACTCGAGGACTCGTGATCCTTAGGCCTGCACTGGATCCCATCTCTGGGTAGGTACTGTGGCATGTGGGGCTGTAGGATTTACAGGCACTGGTTTTTCTTTCCATGGAAGAAGAGGATTTGATGAGGGTTTATAATCTGCACTTGCCTCAGCTCACAAGGTTCAAATTGCTCCTGGATTCTATGGACCCACTGAGATTAGCTGCAGAATATTAATTAGCACTCGTGTGAATCACTGCAGTGGGATGTTTCTTCACCTTTTAAAAGTAGGTAGCGGATCAAGATCATGTTCCAGATGGTGTAGATTTTGCTCAGTTTGTTTATGAATAGAAGTAACAGTGGAGAAAAACTAATTCCCCCAAACATTCTGATAACATGCTTATGAATATATTTTGGTTTTGTTATTAATCCTCTCAGTGAAATTCCTTTGTTATCTCTTAGTAGTGCTAACAGTAATCACCCTACTCAATGTTAGTATTTCAAAAGTTTGCAGCTGATGACAAACTCTCTGTTGTTCTTCAGTATTTTGTTGACTAAATGTCATAAAGTGCCTCATATATGGAATACCAAACTTGTATACCTTGTATACAGTACAGAACTGTTGTAGTTTGTTCTAGAGGAAGGTTTAAAAATAAATTTCCCTGACAGAAATAGCCATACAAGGCATGGCTTTAGGCCTTGATCCATTACAGACTGTAATCAGTGGGTCTCCTTCTATTGGCTCTTGTCAGGGGTTAAAATGGGTTCTTATGATGTGGCTGTTTTGTCAGATGTATGTCTTCATATTTTCCACTAGATTTTACTGCAACAGGAGGTTCAGGAGAAAAGTATTCGGGTTCAGTGACCAAACCCTCAGGAAAAATTATAATTAAGTATAAATAGTATGAGAATTCAGAAGCTGCTGGAATTAGGTGGATCGCCTTGTCCTGAGTTGTACTAGACATGCCACTGAGAGATTTACAGGCCCAGCTGTGTTCCCTGCCCAGGGAGGAGATATGTTATTTGTAAATGTTTTGATTGCACATAGTAGCAGTCTCCTCTCCTGCTCACAGCCCTAAACAAATCCTTAGGCTTGTGATCCTCAAGGTCTGGCAATTCCCTGTGTAGGCAGACCAAGTTTCTACCCTGTGCTACCAGCCACCTCCAACCCCTGCATTGCTTTGTTACTGCTTGCTGAAACATGGAATTTAAAATCATTTTCTTCACTTGCAGAATCTTAATGTGACATTTTTGCAATTTTTTTTTGTTCCCTTTGTATGACTGACTGAATCACGTTCAGGGGAAGGTTCTTGTGGCTAACTTAAAGGAAGGAGATCCTGGAAAAGAAACTGGCTCTTACAAGTGGAGTTCTCTGTATGTGGGGAGGACATCGGGAAAAAGACAAGAAAAGAATGCCCAATTCACTGTTAGCTCATTATTTCGAGAATTTCTATGGGAGGGGGTGTCTTTTAACATTTATTCTAGTAGTACATTAATTATCACTTATATCATTGTCTTCTGACCCATCTCACTTATGATAATCCATAATTCACACGACTTTTCTGATTAAATATCAGACTGTAACCCTTTTGACTTCAAACCCCAGTAGTTGTTATTTTCCCCCTGCCCACTGTATTTCTTGCTGTGTGTCCCCTCTTGGAGGTGTTTTCGGCAGGCCCCAGCAGGATGCGTGGCTGCCATGGATACAGCAGCACTGCCTGCGAGGGCGATCGGCAGGCAGCGGAGGCAACAGAAATAACGGGCGAATGTCCCAATTCTTACAAGTGCAAATTGTCATCCCGCAGCTCAGGTCAACTGTGCATATATCAGCAATTATTTTTCTGCCTCCTCCAGTATGATTTTTGAATAGCTGTGTTTATTATTCATAGGAAATAAGGTTTCTTCATTTAGCGTTTTCCTTTAATATTAGATTGTTTTAGAAACTATATAAACAGCGGTAGTTATTGAGGTTTAAGCCTGTGAGTCAGCAGGAGGTGCTAGTTGGAGACCTAAAGACTTAGGTGATGATCCAGGTGAACGATGGTCTATTTGCCTGTTCAAATGCTAGGAAATGAAATGTAGACTGTTGAAGATAACTTTTAAAATGGGAAATAAAACCAAAGCTAAATACTTGGAATTTGAGGTGGTAGCATTAAACTATACATGCTGCATAAAATACAAGTAGTGTGCCCAGTGGTGAAAAAACTAGCAATTCCTCAAAGCGTAGGTCAAAACAGGAGTCAGAGAATTGCAGTGGAATTGGGTCATTCGCTGGCCAGAGCAATGTGCCTGATTCCCCTTGCAAACATACATAAGTCGGAGGGCATCTATGCTGCAAGTGAAGGTAATAGAGAAAAAGAATTATATTTCTGCTAGATCTGTTGAGATAGGCCATTTTTCTAATATAACTCTGAATGAATTAAAATAACCTCTTTTACCTCAATCCATTTTTAAAAGAGGAAAAATATTTTTAGGGTAGTGTTCATCATGCTTTTTAATGTAGTAGCCCCTTGCACAGTACATTCTATGATTCTATGATTCAATGAAATAGGCTGAAATTCAGCATGCTTTTACATGTTTTTCATTCTTTCTTTCTGGGAGGCTGTGGGGTTTAGATAGCAAGGAAGCAGATTTAATGCTGGTTTGTTGTGGGATTCAGCTTTCTCTGATGTTACATAGGCAATTTACTTTATATTTGTTTCAGTCAGTCCTTATGTCCAGTGGGATGGACAGGATGGGGGTACCCATTCATTTGTTGCATCATGGGGTTTTGTTGCCCTTAGGAACGAAAACATTTATGGTAGTCAAAATGTCACATGACGAAATTGTGCGAATGGTTTCCCTACTGGAAATAGTGTAACTTCCTTGAGTCCCAGTTTCTCAAAAAGAGAACAACAGTGGACCTTCTATTTTCCCCGTTTCTTGTTTTGTAGGAGGCAGGATTGCCAGCAAGTGGAAGCAGGGAGAATTTGAAGGACTCTTTACACACAGGCTTTACAAGGTGATTGCATACATTAGTTTTTTCCTCAGCGGGAGAAGTGTCACTAGTGAGGGCTGAAAGCAGTGGATGCAGTGCAGAGACTTGCTTTGAGAGTCCTCAGGCACTGGGGAAATCTTGGAGATGTAATTCAAGGTAGCTTTACAGTGTCCCTGCTTTTTCTCATTCTTTGTTCAGCAGACGCTGAAGGATCATGTTTTTAAAGGGGGCTGACCCACAATTCCAAAGATGTGATTTCTAATTGTAGGTTAGCTATGAACTTAAAGCAAGCCTTTTTGACTTGATTTTTCCTTCTGTTTCTTCTGCTTGGTCAGTTAGTATGATAAGATCCTACGGCAAGGAATGAATTCTTGCCACCAGCACATACAGTATCTGGCTCAGTGTGGCTTCAGCCTCCAGGGGATCTTTTGTTACAGTTCTAATAATATTGCCTTCAGCATAACAACTTTTTTGAGATGCACTTAACATGGCTCAGGCTAGGCCCAAGTATGCACGAGAGACTTAATAACATCCAATGTGCAATAAAGATTGCGTCACTGGGAGATTTTTAAGTCTCATTGAATGGTTGCATGGATACATCCCAAAGCAATAAAGCCCAGTCCACGTCAGTGAATGGTAAAGCAGAGGAAAACCAATCCAAGTGTTGTCTCATAAGGTTTTTATTGAATTTATTGAAATCAAGTTCGGTATAACTGCGATGGCAGTCTGTCATAAGTCTTCTCATCCACATACACACCTTCCATACAGTCACAAGGGTGGAGGAGAGGAATTCTTCACTTGTATGATTCTGGCATAAACTTGGTCTAGAATGGGCAGGAGAGGAAATGTTTTCAAAAATACACACACGGTTATTCTGGCTGGCAGGTGTCCAAAATGACTTGGATTGTGTCACTTATGGCAGTTATGTGTGCAACTGGCAAGGTAGCCTTGTGTATCATTAGCATGAAAACTAACTTTCAGCAATGTGATCTGAGAAGGTCATGTATGCAAGTAGCTACTTCACAAATTATAGTACTGAACAAATGAATTAAACAAGGTGATAGCAGTCTTTTGGATTTAACTAAATCATTTTTTTTACCTTGTAACACCTCTGTTATGTGGTGCAGTGCTACGCATGTATGGCAGCCTTGCAAGTGGTGGTAGACAACATGTTAAAGTACCAACTGTCACTTTTAAAAGCTTTTAATAATTTTAGATACTCAGTCTTAAACATTACATAAAGCAAGAGATTCTTTGGGGATATTAGTGGGGGGAAAAAAAGCACAAAAGGATGCTGTATGAACTGTTTTACAAAGCATGATTGCCTGGGATAGCACTTGATGACCCAGCTGTTGTTTGTTATTAATGGCTAATGTTATTAGTCATGATGCTGTAAGTATTTGAGAAAATAGTCACCTATTGTCACTTACTCTTGGCAAAAAGAACAATGTTACTTTTGCAGATTTTGACATCAACCATTTTCCTTTTGCCCTGCATTTTTCTGTTTCAGGAACTGTGTTGTTTAAACATCTGATTTAAAATATAGAATGGGAATTTCGTGGAGGGTGTCAACTTAGCATTGTTATAGAGGAAACTTTTCTGTAAGAAATTGGTCTAAAATTTTAAAGTGGAGTCCTTCACGTTTGCTGGATCTTGGAGAATTAAGCTAAATGTGTGATGGTTGTGTGTCATGCAGTTGCTGTTACACTAAAACCACACGAGAAGATGCAGCGCTGGAGAGACAAATACAAAGACATAGGCTCAGCATCTGTGGAAATGTGATGTGCGGTCATTTGCTAGCAATCTGAAGGCCACAAGCTGCATGAAAGAGTTGAAAAGCTCTTGTTTGCTATTCAGAGTGTTTGGGAGAAAACAGTGCACTTAGCCTCATTATATCACTGCAGGGGAGTTGGACTGGATGACCTTTAAAGGTCCCTTCCAACTCAGACAATTCTATGATTCTATGACATAGGAGCATTAAACACACAGAAAGGTGAAAGAGCTGTAGCAGGAATCAGAGTCTGGAAAATATGTTGCTTGGTAAATGTGATAAATGGTAAGTGTTTAGAAGAGAAAGTAGGGAACAGTTATTTAAAGCAAATATGCCGGATCCTTGGTGAATAACTGGTAGGCCTCTAGATAACTTGTATTTCAGAAGTGTTTCATTTTTCAGTAGGAGCTGTCATATGTTACAGCCACTGTACTGCAAGGCTGAAATTGAGGGCATCAGGGAGAGAGGCTGTGCACATGTTGAAGAGCATTGTTGATGCTGTGGTGAAGAGACCATTGTAATAACAAATAAAAGAACGTCTGAACACAATAATCCGCAGAGAAAATATCAATGGTACATAAACAAGCCTAAGCCATAGAGCAGATCCTCGCCTTTGTAAATCAGCATTGCTCCCAGGAAGTCAAAGGAAGAATACTAGTTTGTGTCACAGCTGGCAGTTTGTTTTGTTGAGCATGTATTTTAATTCTTTATTTTACATAGAGGATCAGATTTACTCATCTGTTTGTCTCTGTATTTTAGCCAGGATTCCCTCAGTCTGATAATCCTTCATTTTTGTGTAACATCTTAATCACTTTCATGCAATCAGTTACGATATTGTGTGTATGCAGAGGATTATAACTTAAAGTGATAAGCAAGCAGCTGGAAGAGAAGCATTCTGTAATAGAAATGCTACTGAATTTTTCTTTACTACTTTTAATCTTGGGTTCTTCATTACTTTGGTGATAAAGATAGAGATTATGAAGCATGGGGAGAGAGGATTCTTGCAGGGCAGTGATGGTGAAATGGCAATCTGTGATCTGTCAGTCCTTGCTCAGAATAACGCCATCTGGCCTTTTTTTTTTTTTTTTTTTCCTGTTTTTATCTGTGTTCCAAGCACGTATCTCCAGATAGTAGTTACTGTGGGTTAAAATCTCTTTGCATACCGGCTGTTGAATAAAGAAAATGCTGGTGAATTCTCCTTACAGAGGAGCACTTTCAGGGCCAGCACTGTACAGGTCAGAGAGATAAAAGCTGCTCTCAGACCTTTTAACAAAGTACAGTTAATTACAGACATTTGTGCCTCTGAGGAAACATTTTAGATCTCATTCCCCTGATGTCGGACTAGATTAGGAATATTTAATCTATCACAAATATCTAAGCTCTTTTATGACTAATGCAACAGTAGATGCTTTGTGTCATCATACAGTAGTGTTAAAAAAATTGGCTTCTAGGCTGTTCTGAAAACTTGGAAATTATATATTTTATAATGTAATGTTACTGGGACAAGAAAAGGGATGGTACTTCAGCAAAGCTTTCATAACATGGAAACAGATATCCCCTGGAACCACGGTTAGGCCCATGAGAGTTATTCAGGACAAATAGTTAATTAACCAAAAGATGTTTATCTCATTATCCAAAGGCTATTTATACTGAACCAATATGATTCACAACTGTGGATCAAATGTGCAAAACTGTTTGGCTTTGAGATATTCTTTGTGGAGAAAATGTGAGTGTTTCCAGTTACAAGCTGACATTTTTCCACACTTTCTGGAAAGCAGCATTTTTGTAAAACCCATCCTGTAACTCTGGGCCAGCCTGTGGTTGCTGCACACTGCCGGGCTTTGGCTGATTTGGGGTGAGGAGCCCTTACCACACGCCCATCCCACGCTTGCATCCTTCTGCTCCCCTTGCCACATCTGTGCACTGTGGCCGTGGTGTCTGCCGTGTTGCTAGCGCTGACCCCATGTCACGGGGTAAACCTGACAGTGACGGTGACAGAGGCAGTAGCGGCAGTGCCAGCTGCAGCAGAGCTGGTGGAAGGAGCTGGCGGCAGGAGCTGGCAGTCTGAGTGGTTCACATTACAGTACGTCCTCTGCTTCCAGTGTGCTTAATTCTCTAGGTCCTTTCATTTGTTTCTAGATTCTCCTGGGGGATTTTTTGAGAGCAGTAACACTTCAAGGACTTTTTTTGCCTTTAGTGACAAGCGGCAAAAACTTAGAACTGAACCTGAAAATATCTGCTTAGCATATGTGCAAAGTTAACCTCCTTTAACATGCTGAGAGGAGAAGCATCAGCAGCATTTGCCAAAAGCCTCCTAAGGGAAGTAATCCTCAGTGCAAAGTGGTCTTCTTCAGTCACATACTGAGCGATGCTGAAATGAAATTACATTTCGGACTAATTTCTGCTGTTGTTCTTCATCTTGCAAACATGCGTACAGTAAGTTCTGCATAAGCTGTTTATCTGCCCCTCAGGCTGCTCTTTTGTTTGTGCTATCTGTTAGCACTGATGTGAGGATTTTGTTTCCCAGAGATGTTGGTTGTGTTGTATTGCATCAGGAGGAAATGATGTCTGCTTCGGCTGAGATGAGGCTTAGTTGCAGTATGCGCTGTCCATGCAATAATTGCTCCTGATTTCAAGAGAGAAAACGAAGGTACATGGAGTCAGACATCCATTTTTTCAGCTGTTTGAGCATGGCTCTGTATGTGCCATTTAAATCCAATTGAAGAGTTTGTCGTTTGCATAAAAAGGCCATGACAGGTTGCAATGTACAAATACAGCTCTTCTGAGGCCCTGCTAGCTGCAACATGTGCGAGTCAGATTGTTCCTGAGAACTGTGTGTTTGGAAAGTGAGTGGTAATGATTGTACTTGCCTCTCATCACAGTATAGAAGTGATGATTGAGGTTCTGTCTACAAAATGTGTCACATGCTGCAGAAACAGATATATTTCTTCTGCAGAAAAATTTTTGGTTTTGCCTGATTGATTTTTCTATTTTTTTTGTTTGGTTGGCTTGGTTTGTTCTTTCCATAATACCTTTTAGAGTCTCACCGCAAACAAATTGAATTTTTCTGTATGTTTTTGCCAGAAAAAGAAAGTGTGGGGAAAGTAACTGTGTCCTGATGAGCTCTGAGCGGTCTGGAAAGCAACACAAAATTCTTGATGCTAGATGACAAAGGGGTTCCCAGATAGCTTTGAATTGTTCAAGTAACTGTGCTGCTTGCTTCCATCACACCCTCCATTGTCAGAAGTGAACTTGGTGGCAGAGATGCATCATTGCATAGGTGCAATTAATCAGATACACAGCTGCTTCCCCAGGGGTTTAAGAAAACAGGACAGACTGACAGTTGGACAACGGATTGCTGGAGAGTTTCTGGTGTCCAGAGAGCTTGTTCACTCAGACAGGATTTGCTTGTGTCCACGTGTTGCCCCTCCTGTTTGTTATTTCACTGTTTTGAAAAGAGGAGAGCATAGGTTGTGCAGAGCCTTTCACTGATGATAAGCCTGGGGTAACTAGGAGCTGTTATTGCTGCCTCATTTTGTACAAACCCTAATCCCTCTCCCCTTGAGGGAAGAATCTGTCAGTGTCTCCATTAGGAGAAATTTATACTGCTTTGCTATTAGCTTTTGTCCTCCCTTGCGTTTTATGCTGAAGGGATAATAAGGTTCTGTATTACGAAATCTCCTTCCATTATTTATAAAACCAACCACATCCTGGCATGACTTTGCTTTTCCCTGTGGTGAGACTTCTGAGCCAAAACTTAATAAATATATACTGCACAAGTGCTATTACATCCAAAGTGTTCTGTGTCACTTGGACTGTGGTGGTTGTGAAGTGCCTGCTGTGTGTGTTGACCTACATACCTAGCACGTATGCATATAGGCTGTTGGTGGGTATGCTAAGAATTTAATGAACATAGTAAGTTGCTATCAACAGAATGAGTTTAGAGTGTTCAAAGGTCAGACACATTCCAGAGATCCAGCTCTCTCTATGATGAGATGTGCAGCTCTCTCTGTGTGTAACATATACTGAATACTCTCATGAAGAGCCTCGATCATAAGAAAAGCCTGTGTGCTGAACATACTGATGTCATTGAGTGCTATTTACTTTGGCTTGAGCGAGATATCTAAATAGCTGAGAACCTAAATATCCTGGTGGATTTGGGATTAGAAATAGAATTGCAAGTGTCTTGGAAATGCTTTGAAAAAATAATTCAATGTTATGTCTAAGTATACATGAGCAGTTTTCTTTTTAACTATAAAGACATTTTTTGTACTTGAATTGATAATTGTATATTAAAATATATGTAATTACATGGATTAATAACAGGCTGCAAAATTAGGTAAAAAAAAATCCAGGGTAGCTTGAAGACAAGTGTTATAACACTTAATTTTTTGTTGTTGATTTTACAAGCACTGAACCCAGAACCTAGATTGAGGACATGAACATGTAGGCCAGTTATCGCATGAACTTAAATCTGAGTGAAAGAGATGCTGCAGAATAAAGTCAGGCACATCTGAAGAGCATTGTAAGGCAGAAGGAGGTCAGAAATGAACTCACCTACCTTAAATCAGGGCCACAGGATCTCACCTCTGTGCACTTGAAGAGCGTATTTCTGGGCTATCTACTGAAGATGGGTAATTTCATTATGTCTTTTAAAGAACTGCCCAGAGTATGCCTCTCATAAATTGACTAGAAGTAGAGGTAGTGGAATCCCTTTGAACTGTCAGCTTAGTGATTTGAGCTTTAGTCTAGAAAGTAAAATCACACCATTCTCCTCTTGGGATGTTTCAAGCCCACACCTACCACCTGCTGGAGGACTTCAGGCAGCAAGGTAAGGGAGGGAAACAGGGTTGGCACTTCTATTGCGACTGTTGATGCTGGCATTATGCCAGGACAAATTTAAAAGACCGCAGAGGAAAAATATATCCTGTAGTGTTTTGCAGAGATTGTCCCTCCGGACTGAGGCAGTCATATGTGTCAGTGGTCTCCTGATGCCCGTTTGTATGTGTCACGATAAATGGTCATGAAATTGTTCAGTTCTCCCAGGAGATGAAAAAGCAGTGCTGGGGGTGTGGGAGTCTACAAGTTTAGATACCTGGAGAATTTGAGATTCAGACTGGAACTTGATTGCTGGAGTCCATTGCTTCCAGTGTTTGTCAGAAACTAACGTTTTTCTACTGGGACTTTCACTCATGCTCCATAATCAAACATCCCAATTTAACAGCTGATACTAGACTTTGGANCCTGGAGAATTTGAGATTCAGACTGGAACTTGATTGCTGGAGTCCATTGCTTCCAGTGTTTGTCAGAAACTAACGTTTTTCTACTGGGACTTTCACTCATGCTCCATAATCAAACATCCCAATTTAACAGCTGATACTAGACTTTGGAGCTGAACGTAAAAATCTCAAATTCCTGGTAACCCTTTGGAATGAAATGTTAAACTCTCTGAGTCTGAGCTTTTACAATAAAAATACTATGTTGATAATTGACTAGAGAAAAAATAAAAATATTGCTCCCTATTACTTTTCTTTGTAGCAGAGCTTACCCCATCCCTTAAGGAGTATTTGATTGCTGGCAGCTTCGTCAGAATTTCTAGTACAAAGAGGCAGTATGGGCAGTACTTAGTTTTTACATAAGAATCTCTTTGAATTATATATTGATACTTTTTTTTTTTTTAATGAATCACTCCATTATTTGTTGTTTTAGGCAACTTCATAAAAGATTTTATCAATAGATTGCATTTACAAAACCGCAGTATGTTGCATATTGTCATGATATTGGGAACTATGTCTAAGGCTGAAGTTCTGTTTAGAAAAATAGTAAATACAAATACTATTCGTAGTGATAAGCCTAAAGACAGAAGGCTGTATCTCTCAAACAGAAAATCGTATATGGAATTGCTCTTGCAATATCTAGCAAAGAATGTAGTTTTCCAGAAATTCCCATGAGACAATTTCTATAAATGTAGTTCTTTCAAAAAATTTGCCCAATACTTGCTTTTCAGGAAATGTCAGATAATGTGAAGATCTGAACTTTTTACTTGCTGCATTATAGAACTTTGATTACTCGTTGTCACGTTGCCTTCTTGCAACCTAATATAAACCTTCTGTAAATTACAGAAAGCATATTTGACAACTTACATAGTATTTTATACAAAACTTTTGCTCAACTGTAAAATGCAATTATTTTTTATGCTTAAGAAAGTTTTTCTTTAATTTCCTGACTTTTCCCACTACCTCATACATGCTCTCGTATGTGGTAGGCATAGCAGATGAACATCAGATGGCATGGTTCCTCCACGAGGTATAAGTGACAA
>VXAV01011492.1:890-16303 GCA_013399715.1 Alectura lathami
GTGGCCAGCAGGGAGAGGGAGGTGATGGTCCCCCTCTACTCTGCCCTTGTAAGGCCTCACCTGGAGTACTGTGTACAGGCCTGGGGCCCCCTGTACAGGAAGGATGTGGAGTTGTTGGAGGGGGTCCAGAGGATGGCCACCAAAATGATCAGAGGGCTGGAGCACCTCTCCTATGAGGAAATGTTGAGGGAGTTGGGATTGTTTAGCTTGGAAAAGAGAAGGCTCTGGGGAGACGTCATTGCGGCCTTCCAATACTTAAAAGTTGCTTACAGGCAGGAGGGTGACCGACTTTTTATGCAGGTGGATAATGTTAGGACAAGGGGGAATGGACTAAAACTGAAAGAGGGGAGGTTTAGGTTGGACATCAGGAAGAAGTTCTTCACTGAGAGAGTGGTGAGGCACTGGAACAGGCTGCCCAGAGAAGTTGTGGCTGCCCCATACCTGGCTGTGTTCAAGGTCAGGCTGGATGAGTTCCTGGGCAGTTTCATCTAGCGAGCTAGTGGCTGGCAGCCCTGTCCATGGCCGGGGGGTTGGAACTAGATGATCTCTGAGGTCCCTTCCAACCCAAGCCATTCTATGATTCTACGATTCTGCCTTTTATTTTCCTCTCACTTTCCTCCTCCACCCCGCTTACACTGGCTTCTGGCAGTATGCTGGCAGCCCCCAGCTTACACTCCAGAGGGGGAGGGGGAGGCGAGTGAGTGTTGTGAGCTATCGTGGGTTAAACCGCAACAATGACACACCAGTCTTTCATCCAGCCATGCTTTAGGCAAGTGGCCTGAATGAACCATTAACGTCATTCCCTTTAAAAATTTGATGCTAAATAAGAAAACATACATACACACAGAGACACACTGTATAAATGTCAGAGTTAATGCATCTGAATGCTATTTGTAAACTTATTCTCTCAGACAAGATTTGCAATTGATCACAATACTTACTGTCTCCTACTTCAGTAAAATATTCAGTATATTTTCAGTGAATGGTTGTAATTTTGAGTAATCCTCATATTCTAAGGAACAGTGTCATGGTTGAAAACATAGTTAAGGGAAAAAAATCGGAGTATTCCATGGCATACACATCACATCACCCTGCTCTCCAGGAAAAGGGGAGGGGGGCGAGGGGGAAAAGCCGCGGTTTGCGGCTGCATCGGGCTATCGGGGGTCGGGCTCAAGCGGGCAGGCGCGGTGCGGGGACGACTTCCGGCTCTGGGGGGTTGGGCTGGCGCATGGGTGAGAGCTTGCGTTTTTCTCTAAGTTAATTGTTCTACCCCAAATCTTTTACATTCTTTTTACTGTCTTTAGTAAAAGTAGTTGTTTTAACTCTTGAGTTCTGCCTTTTATCTTCCTCTCACTTTCCCTCCTTCCCCTGCTGATATTAGCTGCTGGCAGCATGCCGGCAGGCCCGAGCTTGCTCTCCAGAGTGAGAGGGGAAAGAGAGCTACTGTTGTGAGATACTAGGTGTTTAAACTACAACAAACAGTTAGAAGACCATATTTCTCTTTAAACACTGTAACCTCTCAATAAAGTTTATTGATTACCTTTTATTAATATTTTTATAGAGTCTGTGGAATTTCATGTAGCTAATAGCCTCCTGCTTATAATCCTGAATGACAAGAGCAAAAACCCATAAATATTATTGCGCTACTTTAGCAGCTTCAGTACTATTCTTCTCCATACTCTGAGTAATAATTGACGGATACTAGATCGTGAAAAAATTAAAGAAAAGAGAAAGCACCTAATTCAGCACCTTACTGAAGATCTGCATTTTTGTTTAACACATTTCACAAATGATAGTTGTGCAAGCCTCACCATGCAAATTTACAATCAGCTGACATTGCATCAGCATTAAAATAAGATGGATTGAGTTCTCTAACTGTGAATATATTCCCTGCACATGCCTTGGGGCTTTGCACACTGATACTCTGATGTTAGGCCATTATACTTTGCCTCCCTATGTATTTGAGCCCTCTGTATAACCATCCCTGAAGAGTGTAACAATTATATAATGAAATATGCCTTTGTTGCCATGACTAAAATTCACTTTTCCCCCTATAACAAAGGGGAGAGAAAAAGAAAAGAAGATGACAGTCACAATATTTAAAGGGAAATGTACAACACAACTACTTTCCATTGTTCTAATTTTCAGCACGTAAGCTGGTTAATGTTGTATAAATTGATACTATAGCAAACACTATTACTATTAGCAATTAGCTGTAGTAGTATTATCAGTTTCAGATCTAATGCAGCAATCTTCTGCTGGCACCCTACCCACAAACATTTATGTAATGAAAGACTTCACAAAAAAAAAAAAAAAAGCCAATTAATGGTATTAACTTCGTTAACTTTATTTGGTTTAAACGATTTGTTCCCTTGACCACATAACCTGCTAACGTGAGATGAAGTCCATGATTACAAAACAGAAACCGTTCAGGCAAACTCATTCCAACACAGAGGCACAGTAGCATACAAATCCTTAAGACTGAATGTTCACACGATAACTATACAACTGCTTAACCAGATTAATTACCATTAAAAAAAATGTATGTATCTACTACACAGTATACTAAAAAACCTCACAGATGTTGCCACATCTTCATAGAATCATAGAATCATGGAATCATAGAATGGCATGGGTTGGAAGGGACCTCAAAGATCATCTAGTTCAAACCCCCCTGCTGTGGACAGGGTTGCTGTAAGAAACTGTAAAGTTTTAAATGTTATGTTGCAAGAGATTGCTCAAAACTGAGTGAAGACATGGGACACTGTGGCAGGTGGGATTGCTTAGGACCCACATCCTGTTATTGCCAAGAAGAGCAGAAGTTGTGGGCCAGCAGACCAGTGAAGGTTGACCCACCAAGCATGCAGCCGGACCAGATAAAAACTCGGCAACAATTTGTCATTGTGCGGTCAATCTGCAGTGGTCAACCTGCTGTGGTCAACCTGCCACCATCAGCCTGCCATTGTCAACCTGTCGCCAGCACCCTCCTGGACTCTTGGACTCCTGGACCATTGATGAATCCCTGGAACACCTATCGGCCCTCCTGGGTGGTGACTATTCTTGCAACCCTATCTCGAATTGTTGCTTAATTTCTGCCTTTCCATCTCACTCTGTCCTATCAATTCTCTGATAATAAATCTAAGTTTAGTTGCATGGCATTTGACCTCATTTGTGTCTTAATTTAATCTCTTGGGATTGAAAAGAAACCTCCTCCGATTCCAGATCGGACATTTTAATTGGCGTAGTTGGCAGGATCCCTTGAGATGAAAGTGCTGTCCATGACTCTTGAATAAGTGAAAATAGTAGAACAAGTGAGACCTCTCAGGGACGTAAAGGGGCACGATAGATATGTGTGGTAGGAAACTTTATGTGTGACCTCCCTGAGATGACCATTCCCTGAATTTGTGTTTCTGAACTTTGTGGTCTGGAATAAGTGAGATGTCTTAGGACAGTAAGGGGGGTGGATTTTGTGGTTTCTGTTTGAAACTTTATGTTTTGCCTTCCTGAGACATCACCTCCCTATCTTTTGCAGGATAAGTGATAAGGTAATTGCTCCTTTACAGAGTGTGAGATAGCAAACCTATGTGTTTTCTTTTCTGAGATGTAATCACTCTCCCCCACTTCCCTTTTGTCTTTTCTGGCTTACAAGGAATTTGTAGGGGGTAGGGACTGCTTTCCTGAAATGAGAAAAAAAGAGGGTATAGGAGAAAAACCTCATTTCCCCCCATACTTTATCAGAGACATGAGTAATGAAAAGAATGCCTTGGAGGGGAAAGAAATTTTGTTTAACTTTTTAGAAAAATATAAAGCGCGACCCTCAGTTCCTGGTATGGATTGGGCGCGGAATAATTGGCATAATTTGCAAAGCATTGTAGATCGAATGATAGCTCTGAGAAAGGATGCTAAAGCTCGATCTGGAAAAGGAAAACAGATTATTTGTGCTGTACTAGGTGCAAATTTAGCAGCAACTGTAGAAGCAGAACAGCAGCACCGTGCTGCTGAGTTGCAGATCATTAAATCCCTCCAAACCTTGGTTCAAACCCTGCAGGAACAAGTGCTCGAATTAAAAGACCAGCTGAAGACAGAAAAAAGTCGAGTTAAACACCTAGAATTTCCCCTTAAGGAGCAACTCCTTCAGAACATTGCTTCTGAGGAAGCACCTCTCCCCCAAGTAACCAGCTATCCTCTTAAAGACATGCAGGCTGCGAGAGAGAACTTAGAGAAACTGGAACCTCCCTCACTGCGACCCTTGGTCAAAACTGAATATATATTTGAGGATGCCGGTGAATCCTGAGCGTATGACTCCCCTAATTCGAGGACTTCCTGAGTCATTAAGGCCGACTGCGATTCAGATACAGGGTAACATACAGGCGATGTCCCAGACAGAGAGAAATGCAGCTGCTATAGGGAGACTCCTTCCTGATAGGCGTGGCTGGCCCTCAGATAGGAAAAGGTGGACTGGGGTAGAAGTAGCTCAAGAGTTAATTAATTATGGGCGCTAATATGGCCCTGTTAGCCTAGCAACTACCAAAACAAACCCCAGAAAGCTAAGGCAGGCTGAAGTTAAAACATCTCCATGCCTTGAAGGTATAAAATGGATGCCTCTTGCAAATCGTTCTGGGGGGAGGAACATGCCAAATAGGCAAAACAGCTTGTGGTTACAGGGACTGCAAAAAGGAATCGCATTTGACTTGATGGATGGGTTGTCAACTGACAAGTTAGAAAAGCTGGTGAAGAGTTGGCCTGATAAGACAGCACATGAGGAATTGAATGCCACTACCCCCAGTGCACCCCCATGTATTAACCCCTTAGATACAAATGCCTCCCAAGACCAGGCAAGAAAACTGAGTCCTTTGCCTTCCGATAGTGAGCGGGGGGGGGGCGAAGGGTGGATGTACATTAGGCGGCTCACTGCAAATAACAAAAGTGATCTACTTATTACTGGAACTGTGGGACCAAATCATCCTCTTAATAGACACTGGATCACAGATTTCAGCTATTAAAACAAAAGACGCTGCCAATTGTGGGATTTTTCCTTCACGGAAAAAGCTATTTGTAGCAGATGCATTTGGCAATGTTCAGCCACAGGCTATGGCTAAAGTTGGCCTATGCCTGCCTGGTGAAGAGAACACAATCGAAACAAATATGGTAGTGGGAGAATTCCCGCTTAACCTCCTGGGACTTGATGTTCTGAAAGGGAGAACCTGGACTGACAATAAGGGAAAGCATTGGTCATTTGGTACTTCAGCACTTGACATTTGACTGTTACAAGCTGCACCGCTTCTTCCCCCTTCAAAGGTTACCAATGTCAAACCTTACCCAATACCCTTGGGGGCCAGAGAAGGAATAAAACCTGTCCTAGAGGATTTAAAAGGGCAAGGCATTGTGATCCCTGCACACTCCCCTTTTAACTCACCAGTGTGGCCAGTACGGAAACCTAATGGCAAATGGAGTCTGGCTATAGACTATCGCAGGCCTAATGCAAACACCGGCCCGCTGACTGCCACGGTACCAAAGATCGCTGAGCTTATTAGCCAAAATTCAGGAAAGGGCTCACTCGATCATGGCAACAGTGGATGTGAAGGATGTTTTTCATGGTCCCTCTGCAGCCTCAGGATCAAGATCTTTTTGCTTTTACCTGGCAGGGCCAGCAATTTACTTCCACCTGATTCCCATAGGGATATAAGCACTCCCCAACACCGGCCCATCATGCATTGGCCCAAGAGTTGGAAGTGATTCAGGCAGAGAAAGGGGTTAGCATTTATCAGTATACAGATGACATCCTTGTGGGAGGGGATGAAACTGAAGTGGTTCGAATAACTCAAAATAATATAATTTCTCATTTAGAGAGTTTGAGGCTGACTATTCCTCCTGAGAAAATACAAACCCCCTCACACGAGGTAAAATTCCTAGGAATTTGATGGAAGGGTGGGATGACGTATCTCACCAGAGACTCTCTATTCCCTAGATCAGATTAAAATGCCAGAATCGAAAAAGGATTTGCAGCAAGTATTGGGGTTACTTGTGTTCTGGAGAAAGCATATTCCAGGCTTCTGAATTATTGCTAGATCCTTAAATGATTTATTACGTAAAGGGGTCAGATGGGAGTGGACTGATTCCCATGAGGAGGCCCTGCAGTTGATGGTGTTTGAAGCAACTGCCCATCAGGCTCTGGGCCCTATCCACCCCTCAGATCCTGTCCACATTGAATGGGGATTTGCAAAGACTGTACTGTCAATACAATTGTGGCAAAAGGGCCCTGACGGACCCACTCGCCCTATAGGGTTCTATTCCCGTAGCTTCAAGGATGCTGAAAATCAGTATACAGTCTGGGGGAAGGGCCTGTTTGTAGTCAGTTTAGCCCTGCAAAAAGCTGAGCAGACTATCCGACAGCAACCAATAGTGCTTAGACGTCCTTTTAAGGTAATCAAAACTGTCCTAGCAGGAACCCCACCCCCTAATGGGGTGGCCCAGCGGGCCTCTGTGAGAAAGTGGTATGCTCAGATAGAGCATTATTGTGACATTTTCTCAGTATCTGAGGGAGCTGCAAAAAAGTTAACTATTCAGGAAGAGGAAAGCCTGAGTAAGGAGGTGAATGAGCTCTCTCCTGTAATACAACTAGGTCCCCCATTTTCTGAGCAGCTGCAAAATATATGGTTCACAGATGCCTCCTCCAAAAGAGAAGGGAAAACTTGGAAATATTGAGCTGTACCACTCTGCATAGACACTGAGGAACAACTAATCACAGAGGGGGAAGGTAGTGCCCAAGTAGGGGAACTAACTGCTGTGTGGAGTGTTTTCCTGAGCTGTACCACTCTGCATAGACACTGAGGAACAACTAATCACAGAGGGGGAAGGTAGTGCCCAAGTAGGGGAACTAACTGCTGTGTGGAGTGTTTTCCGACACGAAGCTAAATCTGTTCTTCCTGTCTACATCTATACTGACTCTTATGCAGTGTTCAAAGGATGTACTGAATGGCTCCCCTTTCGGGAACAGAATGGGTGGGAAGTTAACAGAGTACCAGTGTGGCAAAAAGAGAAATGGCCAGACATCTTAACGATTGCCAAACAGGGCAAGTTCGCGATATTCCGGGTAGCCTCACACCAACAGGATAATTCCCCAACAAGTCAGTGGAATAGCAGAGTAGATGTTAACCCGCTTGGCTCCCCTGCAGAGCAAACAACTAAGTGAAGATTGGGAGCGATTATTAGAATGGCTACATGTAAAGAGGAATCATACAGGGGCCAAAGATTTATACAGTGAAGCACAGGCCCGAGGCTGGCCAGTCACCAGCGAAGAATGCAAAACTTGTGTATCTGCTTGTGAACAATGTCACATTCATTTAGAGAGACATCCCCTGAAAGACGACCCCTTACACATAAGAGAAGGTAAAGGATTATGGGAGGCCTGGCAAGTGGATTATATTAGTCCTCTCCGCAGATCTGAAGGGAAACAGCATGTATTAGTCGGAGCAGAAATAGTGTCAGGGCTAGCCCAAGCTGAAGCCTTTGCTAGAGCAACAGGAGAAAATACAGTGAGAGCTCTGAAAGGGTGGTTTGATACTTTCCCTAAGCCGCAATCCATTCAATCTGATAATGGTACCCACTTCACTGCCGAAGTGGTCCAAGATTGGGCTGCTCAAGAAGGAATTTTGTGGGTGTTCCACACCCCATACTATCCCCAAGCGAATGGAATTGTGGAAAGAACAAATGGCCTGTTAAAGTGCTCTTTAAAGCCACATAAAGCAGGATGGGCCGAATGGTTGTAAGATGCAGTAACAAGCGTTAACAGTCGATGGGGAGTCAATGGGTGCCCAAAAATTACAGCCTTGTTGGTGTCTGAAAGCCCCAACACTGCTACCTGCCCCACATGGCCCAGATCACTTAAGGAATTGCTCTCACTTTCCAGGACAACCTGTTCTAATGGAACTTCTCACGGTGGGAGAGGTGCCACTAGTATTGGAAACATCCCTTAATAAGTACGCCTGGAAGGCAAAACATGCCTATGGAAAAGAGCACAAAATTAACACCCGATGGATAGTGCCATCCTTTTAATTACATTCCCTCTGGTCCATCAATTTGGACTGAGTGCATTTTTGTTTTTCTCTGTTGTAGGAATACCTGAAGTTCTAGGATCTGAAGAAAAAGAAATTGAAAACAAGAACCCGACGGACAGAACTTATGTGGATGTTTATATTTTTTGGTAGTATTTTGAGTCTTGGTGTATTGTTTTTTATGTTATATGTGTGTTATCATTGAGATTGATGTTTTGGCTCACCATTTATCAGTCGTTTAATTGAGCTAGAAGAAATAATTTAGTAAAAGACATAGTCACTGAAAATCTCCGGTTTTAGTTATAATAGTTTTGTTATATTTGTAATGGTGTGTTTTAATCATAATCTCTCTTTTTGTTAGAAAATATTATAACTAAGTATGACAACTTTAAACTGTGTTAAGAAAATAAGTCTTAGTTTAATATGCTTGTACCTGTTAAGTGAAAATAAGCAAATTGTCAATGCGAGCCACTCATGGTTTAGAGGACAATTTAACCTTAGCCTTGTTAAAAGGATTTGCAATTACTCTTAATGAATCTAGTATTGCTTGTCTTTACCCAAATCTGTGGAAGATCCCCTCTCCATGGGTATTCTTCCCACAGACATAGCAAAAAGTTTGCTATGACTGTGGAATACCAGAGGTATCTTTGAAATAGTGAATCCTTATTACTCAGACAAAAATTGAGTTCTTGTACAAATTAATCGTCCATTCAATTTTTCCACCATCAGTTACTCAGACTGTACATATTATGAAATAAATTTAAATGTAACTTTTTCCTGTAATCGGATTATATGGGGAACAGCAGATTTGCAACCATGGGGACGAGTAACTAATGTCTTACAGTATGATTATATCCATAAATACAACCCGGTGTATACAACGGAAGTATACAGAGGATGAGCTTGTCCTAAGAAAAATTCCCCCAATTATAAGTGTGCTTGGTTTGGTCTAGGTAAACAAGATTTTACACCATTTGAACCAGAATTCTCTTTTGTTTCAGTATCAAACAAGTCAGCGTTATGGTCTTGCCAAAATGTAATAAATTGTTCTAACTGGAGATGTCACAAATGGGTCAAATATTATTGGCCAGTTTATATTACTCTGAAAATGAGCTGTTTGTGCCAAAATCATAGCATAGCATATAAATCAGTCAGTGCAAACTTTGCAGCTTATAATGACTGCCATGTTGCTTCTAGCGATGCTCTGGCTGGCTTGATCTGGGCCTATAATGATGGTAATATGTATACTTCCTTATGGGCTGGGTTACCAGAGTTCCAATGTACCTAGGGTCTCCCAACATTGTGTCCCATATGGAAGCAGACTCCTGTCCAACCTCACTGGATAACTCGCATGAAACGGGCAACAGTGACACTGAGTGGGGATGTTGAGTGGTGGCAAGATCCAGGGGCAGCCATCTGCATAGCCTGGTGAATGGAAGGAGTCTGGGGATTTGGATCGGCTACCATGCAAACGTGACTACGGTTAAGTAAGTTAGCCTATCAAGTAAAAAAATTAGCTAATGCTACTGTTGTTAATGTTCAGTTGATTAATCCACATCAAAAATGGTTCTTCAAAACTGCAGGGCTTTAGGATTAATGATGATCTACCAAAATGGACTTTGTGGTTATTTAAACCTCTCTAATACTGATTGTTGTATCCATATCCCTAATGTTACCCAAGACCTTAATGTCCAATTAGAGAAAATATGACAAGTAGCAAAAAACACCCGTGAGCTTCGAGAATCAATGAATTCCAGCTGGCTATCAAAAATATTTAGCCAGTTTGGATTTAGTATTACTGCCTGGATCCAAAGTTTGATACAATATGTAATAATGTTTACCATAATAATAATTATCATAAGTATAGCCATATCATGTGTAAAGTCCACTATAATGAAAGCTGTTAACATACGAATGATTCAGCTGACTAAGTATAATCCCTTGCAGCAGGCAGATGATGAGAAAAACCCAATGGATGACCTTACATATGAAATAGCAATTTGAGCCCAAACTAAAAACATCTCCTTTCCCTTTTAGAGAAAAGCCCCCCATAACATAGTTCATTTGTATATAACCATCATTATCAAAGTAAGAAAAAAATCGGTGACCCAGATCTTCCAGACAGAAGTGCTAGGGCATTCTGGGAGACATCCATTTTACATGAAGCTGAGTAGCGTGGCCATCAGCTGAGTGCAAAGGCTGCAGTCCACATCCATCGGCTTCCATCCTGATCATAAGCAAGAATTAAAAAAAAAAAAAAAAAGCCAGACCCTGTTTTGATAGCTTATGTAGGAGTAATGACCCTTATTTTTATTATTGAGATTATTTTGGTGATTTATATCTGTTGTTATGTTGGACAATTGTCTCCAACTTTGGAGGGGCCATCTGCAACTTCAGTAGTGAAAATTTGTAATTGTTAAGAGTTTTATATTGATGTTTCTATTGGCATGTATTAGCTTTTGTTCTGTTAACCATGAACAAGGTTTGTAGTTAAAATTTTTAATTGTTAAATATTTTCCATTCATAATTTTGCCATGCATTAGCTTTTCTTCTGTTGTAAAAAATGCTCCTTTCTTACCTTTCCTAATTTTTTCTATCACCACCTCTCGGAGTGTTTGATACCTGAAACAAATCTCTTGAGGCATGTGGGGAAGTAAGAAACTGTAAAGTTTTAAATGTTATGTTGCAAGAGATTGCTCAAAACTGAGTGAAGACATGGGACACTGTGGCAGGTGGGATTGCTTAGGACCCACATCCTGTTATTGCCAAGAAGAGCAGAAGTTGTGGGCCAGCAGACCAGTGAAGGTTGACCCACCAAGCATGCAGCCGGACCAGATAAAAACTCGGCAACAATTTGTCATTGTGCAGTCAACCTGCAGTGGTCAACCTGCTGTGGTCAACCTGCCACCATCGGCCTGCCATTGTCAACCTGTCGCCAGCACCCTCCTGGACTCTTGGACTCCTGGACCATTGATGAATCCCTGGAACACCTATCGGCCCTCCTGGGTGGTGACTATTCTTGCAACCCTATCTCGAATTGTTGCTTAATTTCTGCCTTTCCATCTCACTCTGTCCTATCACTATTCTCTCTCAATTCTCTGATAATAAATCTAAGTTTAGTTGCATGGCATTTGACCTCATTTGTGTCTTAATTTAATCTCTTGGGATTGAAAAGAAACCTTCCCCAATTCCGGATTGGGGTCATGGTTGCCAACCACTTGATCACTAGATCAAACTGCCCAGGAATCCATCAAGCCTGGCCTTGAACACATCCAGGATAGGATGCATCCACAACTTCCCTGGGCAGCCTGTTCCAGTGCCTCAACACTCTCTCAGTGAAGAATTGCTTCCTGATATCCAACCTAAACTTCCCCTCTTTCAGTTTCAGTACATTCCCCCTTGTCATACCATTATCCACACCACCCTTAAGCTCCTTTGAAGTGGAATGGAAGGCCTTCCTTCCATTGTGGAAGGCCACAATGAGGTTTCCCCAGAGCCTTTGCTTTTCCAAGGGAAACAATCCCAACTCCCTCAACCTTTCCTCTTAGGAGAGGTGCTCTAGCCCTCTGACCATCCTCTGAACCCGCTCCAACTACTCCACATCCTTCCTGTACAGGGGGCCCCAGGCCTGGACACAGTACTCCAGGTGAGGCCTTACAAGGGCAGAGTAGAGGTGGACGATCACCTCCCTCTCCCTGCTGGCCACCCCTCTCTTGATGCAGCCCAGGATGCAGTTGGCCTTCCTGGCTACAAGAGTGCACTGCCAGTTCATGTCCAGTTTTTCATCTATCAGAACGTCCAAGTCCTTCTCTGCAGGGCTGCTCTCAAGGAGTTCTTCTCCAAGTCTGTACACATAGTTGGGATTGCCCCGACCCAAGTGCAACACCTTGCACTTGGCCTTGTTGAACCTCATCAGGTTCTCGTGGGCCGCTTTTCCAGCCTGTCCAGGTCCCTCTGGATGACATCCCTTCCTTCAGGGCTATCAACTGCACCACTCAGCTTGGTGTCATCAGCAAACTTGCTGAGGGTGCACTCGATCCCACAGTCTAAGTCGTTGATAAAGATGTTGAAGAGCACCGGTCCCAAGACGGACCCCTGGGGGACACCACTCGTGACCGTCCTCCACCTGGACATAGAACCATTGACTACAACCCTTTGTCTTATGTGCTATCATTCACTCAGTGTATACATAACATTAATTACTTTTTAAATATATTTTTTGTCATTTCTTTAATCATATGAAGATAGTGGAATTTCATCCTCAGTTACTGGATTTGATTTCAAGGCTTATTTTCAACAGCTTTTGCAGAAACACGCCACATAGTGATGAAAATAATAATAATTCTTTGCTAAAAATTATGTGCTACTTGGTGAAAATATGTAAAGAACATCTATTTTCAGTCATGCTGGGGACACAAGGTAACACTTACGAGTACTCACCAGGTTAAATTATTCTATGATCTAGAAGAAAAGAAGCAAAAATATGTTGTATAGAGGAAAAAATGTGCATAAGTCACAAATGTGTAAGTAGGATAATGCAATACTAATCAGTGTCATGAGTTTATCCATTTTTTTAAGCCTTTTTGCCCTTACTACAGTACTTGGAGATGCGGTTGTAATTGTGCCTGGGCAGGAACCACAAGCAGACAGTTTAGTTCAGATTACTACCGAGGGTGACTTAGTCAGTGTGCACCTGGTAAACCGCTGGTAGAAGCGGACACATGACATATATAGTTTTTGTCTACTCTCTCTCTCCCCTCTCTGTCTACCAGTGGAAGATTTATAGAGAAGTTCAAAATGCAATAGTGCCTCTAATAGTACAAATTACAGCATTGCTGAATGGGGCCAGCTCTGCTTAATTCTAACATTTGTTTTTAATCTGTTTCTAGTATCAGTTAGAAGGACTGGAGAAAAATAATATTCTAACTTAGCAGAAAAAAAAAAAAAAGACATTTGGTCATAAAGCCTTTACAGGGTTTTTTATAGACAAATTGGAAATGCTTTATATCTATATAATATTTCGCATGTGAGGATCCTAGAATGATTTGCATACACAAGGTTCTGCAGCACAAAGATATACGATTCAAGATAGTACTCTGTCTTACCACTACAGTCACTCTACATGGGGAAGGATGACCTTCGACTGTGTTACACTGGCACTGAAAAGAGGGAGGGGAGATTCAGCCATGAGGGCCAACAGAAACCCTCATGGCCAATTCTCTGTAAGCTTATAAAAATTGTTTTTTTTTACTAAATATATTTGTGGAATATTTTTTCTATGCTAGCTGATCAGTACATTATTTTTTTTTCTTTATAGGACTCTGAAATGCAAATCGATACAGAGTTATAATAAACCCTGAATTTTGCACAGTATTCATTACACACAGAGAGGATCCAGACATCCCTGCATTATGAATTATGTTCCATCAGGAAGGAAATGTAACAGAACTTGAAGTACAGTTTGTGGATACATACAACAATGTACATAACAAATATTATCTCACGAATTCCCTTGGAATTCACTATTGGTGCTCTTCACAGTGAAAAAAGGCATATCTAAGGATGCTTCTAGCATGGCAAGGCTCTCAGTAAACATTATAGCCATCTAGATTTTTCTTCTTTGACACTGGGAAGGTTTTGCCCAAAGAACCACATAGTAGGGCAAGGACAAGAAAAGCACTATATATTCGAGTGATTTTGGTTGTGACAGAAGATGCCTTTTAAACAAAAGGGTCTCAGCAGTACAACTAAAGCTTTCTGAGTCCAATTGACTATTTCCTACACATTTTAAACAAGAAATCATTTGAATTTTGCTTTGAAAATAGTGAAGAATTCAGCTGTTGGATTTTGGATAATGACCTATTTATACGTGAGAAACCCAACAGCATAACAATTGTGGAAATAGAGTAGCCGTATCAATACTGGGAGAAGCACAGCTTTTCTCACAGAATAGTATTTCTGGCTGAACTGCCAGAATGTTTTCCTATTTTGCATAAGATTAAACATCCATTCAGTGGGTAGATAGAAGGTTATAAATCTCTATAACCACTATAAATCTCTATGACCCTTCAGCTAGCTGCACTAAAATGAGTCTAAATCATCTCTATGTAATATTAGAATAGATTGCACAGGTGATTGCTGATTCAGTTAAATGAACCACTAATTGTTTTCAGGTCAACCTTTGCAATAGATTTTCTCTGTGAAATAAAGCACCATGTGTTCTTTTGTCCCCTGTACTCAGAAAGATATCTTGTTACATTACCCACTGCTCAAAGGGCAGCCCAATAGGCATCTTAAGCATCTCCGTGTTACTGCACCAGTCTCCACAGAATAGAATGCAGTTAAAACTCTGCTGAAAGGAAGCTATTGATTTCAAGAAGTCACAGTGTACTGAGATTGCTAAAGCGCTTTCTCTTATTTGCAGTATTTGATGCCTAAATTGAGTGGTTCAAGGCAGCACTGAATCCTGGCACATGGTGGTACTTGAGGATTGGCATGGTAAACATGGTAAAAAAACATGAGAGAATAAACAAATCAGCTTGAATCACACAGTACACAATTAAGGGGAGAACGTACCTCAGCTGTCACATATCCACAACACCAAAGCCACAGAGAGAAAAAAGTCCATGTCAGGAGCAACTACTATGCACCCAGCAAGGCGGATAATGCTAGACAAAGGAGAACTACGTTCTAACACATCATCTGTCTCTTCTAATGAACGTCATCCCGTTTGAAGCCCAAGCACCTGCTTGCTCACTGGCTGTTTATATCTCCTGTCTTAGGATCATTGATATACATAAAGAAGTACACTGATACCACTTCACTGTGTAGATACCATATGTGGTATCAGATATGCTAAACATCCACAGTATGAAGCAAAGAAGCTACACTATAGGATGATGTTTAATGGAGCTGTAGTTGATGTAAAATTACAGGATAGGCACCAAACCGAATTACTATAAAGACTAATCCTCAAACTTTCTTTGTAATTTCAGTCTCTTGGTTAAAATCCAGTAATTGATATAAAACAAGTACAAAACACCAGGAACCTCAGTTCTGTCCATTATTTGAAAGAGAGCTCTCTCTGCACTTCGAGAGTGCATACTGCTCTCTGTACGTAGATACCAAGCAGGACAATGTGCTTTCTTATGGAAGACTTGTTACAGGGGTGTCTGGAGCAGCAAGAGTGTGAGCGACCCTGACAGCAGGGACCTGAGCTTCACAGGACCTTGGTGCAAATCACTACCACCTGCTCCTAAGCAAATTCCATATCCCACATAACAGATATGCTTGCAGTGCTTTCATGTTCCGTCTGACACTTCAGAAATGGTCTTATCCAAGGTGCATACATGAGAAAAA
>VXAV01011492.1:20930-32550 GCA_013399715.1 Alectura lathami
GTCAAAGAGGTGAAGATAGGAGGCAGCCTGGGCTGCAGTGACCATGCCCTGGTGGAGTTTGTGATCCTGAGGAGCGTGGGCCTGGCAAAGAGTGGAGTCAGGACACTGAACTTGAGAAGAGCAAACTTCAGGCTGTTTAAGGAGTTGTTGGAAGACGTCTCGTGGGAAACTGTCCTTAGGGACAAGGGATTGGAGCAGAGCTGGCAGCACTTTAAGAACATCTTTCTGAGAGCACAAGAACTCTCTATCCCCCAGAATAAAAACTCAGGCAGGGGAGGCAGGAAACCAGTGTGGCTGAGCATGGACCTGCTGGTCAAGTTGAGGGAAAGGAAGGAAAAGTATAGGCAGTGGAAGCAGGATGGGTGGCTTTGGAGGATTACAGAGGTGCTGTTAGGATATGTAGGGATGGGAACAGGAAGGCCAAGGCTCAGGTAGAATTAAGCTTGGCAAGGGATGTGAAAAACAGCAAGAAGGGTTTCTTTAGCTACATAGGTCAGAAGAGACAGGCGAAGGAGAGTGTACACCCTCTGATGGCTGGAGAGGGAAAAGTGGGCTCAGATTTGGAGAAGGCTGAGGTACTTAATGAGTTCCTTGCCTTGGTCTTCACTGCCAGTCAGGCTGCCCAGGTCTCTTGTGCCCTTGAAAATTCAAGTGGGGACCAGGGAAGCAAAATCCTTCCCTGTGTAAGAGTGGAGCAAGTCCGAGACTACCTTTTGAGACTGAACGTCTACAAGTCTATGGGGCCAGATGGGATGCATAGATGCATCCCAGTGTCTTGAAGGAGTTGCCTGATGTGGTTGCCAGGCCACTCTCCATCATATTTGAAAAGTCATGGCTGTCAGGCAAGGTCCCTGGTGATTGGAAAAAGGGAAACATCACTCCCATTTTTAAGAAAGACAGAAAGGAAGACCCAGGGAAGTACAGGCCGGTGAGCTTCACATCTGTGCCTGGAAGATCATGGAAGAGATCCTCCTGGAGGATATCGCATGCAAGATGAGGAGGTCATGGGAGACAGCCAGCACAGCTTCACCAAGGGCAGGTCATGCCTGACCAATCTGGTGGCCTTCTATGATGGAGTGACAACATCGGTGGACCAAGGAAGGGCAACGGAAGCTGTCTACCTGGACTTGTGCAAGGCCTTTGACATGGTCCTGCACCACATCCTTCTCTCTAAACTGGAGAGATATGGATTTGATGGGTGGACTGTTTGTTAGACAGAGAACTGGCTGGATGGTTGCAAACAAATAGTTATAGTCAATGGCTCTACATCCAGGTGGAGGCCAGTCACGAGAGGTGTCTCCCGGCGGTCCATCTTGGGACCGGTGCTCTTTAGCACCTTTATTGATGACTTAGACTGTGGGATCGAGTGCACCCTCAGCAAGTTTGCTGATGACATCAAGCTGAGTGGTGCAGTTGATAGGCCTGAAGGAAGGGATGTCATCCAGAGGGACCTGGACAGGCTGGAAAAGTGGGCCCACGAGAACCTGATGAGGTTCAACAAGGTCCAGTGCAAGGTGTTGCACTTGGGTCGGGGCAATCCCAGCTATGTGTACAGACTTGGAGAAGAACTCCTTGAGAGCAGCCCTGCAGAGAAGGACTTGAACGTTCTGATAGATGAAAAGCTGGACATCAACTGGCAGTGCGCTCTCGCAGCCAGGAAGGCAAATGGCATCCTGGGCTGCATCAAGAGAGGGGTGGCCAGCAGGGAGAGGGAGGTGATTGTACCTCTCTACTCTGCCCTTGTAAGGCCTCATCTGGAGTACTGTGTCCAGACCTGGGGCCCCCTGTACAGGAAGGATGTGGAGTTGTTGGAGCGGGTCCAGAGGATGGCCACCAAAATGATCAGAGGGCTGGATCATATGAAGAAAGGTTGAGTGAGTTGGGACTGTTCAGCTTCGAAAAGCAAAGGCTCTTGAGGAATCTCATTTTCACTTCTGAAAACCGTTGCTATTCAGTGTGCAATGTCAAATTATCATAGAACTGTAACAGCCATGTTAGATCAGATCAATGAGATACCTAGTTCATTGTTATTCTTCAAATAAAAGTTGACTGACATTAGGTGATTCTGAAGTCATATAACATGATGGAACATGTATAATGATCCCCCTTGCTATACATTTTTGAGATGAAGGCTACATCTTGCCTTTTATATTCAGCTTCTGGTAGAACTGTCTTCCATGAATGTGTCCAGCATTTTTGGAAGCCATTAATGTTTTTGGCCTCCACAACATCCCATGGCAGTGAATTTCACTGTTGTCTTACTCTGTGACAAATGACCTCTTTCAGCTTCTTTTAAGGTTGCAGCCCGTGAAGTTAATTGGCTGTCTGAACTTCTTGTATTATGGCAAGCACCACAGACCTCTACCACTCTAGGTCACCAATGCACAGTAATTTGGTTAGGTGAGAAGGTCAGGTGAACTCTCAGCCTTCAGGTACCCTAGCTGCAGTGTCAGAGCTAGGCAGACGACCCTCCCTGCCTCCATGCAGTGGGAGCCACAAGTCCATAAGGAATGAAACATAAAAGCACCGCATCATGATCGGGCAACCAAAAACTTTCCCTAGGTCTATAAATACACTGGGGATGAAAAAAATAGGCATGCCTTGATAGTGTTGGGGATAAAATGCCAACCAACAAATTCTTCTCCAATTCGAATTCAAACCAGTAAGGAAGCATACCTCCTTTTCCAGTCCTTCCAATCACAGCTATAATACTTACAGTTTAATCAGGTCCTTACTGCTTATCATATCTGATATTACATGTCAGCCAACCTCAGTGTGCATATTTTGCTCATCTGCAGCCCTACTCTGGAGTTAATGACAATAGGTGGCATAGACATTTTGACAAAAAAAAGACACAAAGCTGGCTGTGTGGTAGGATGATGGAAGAACAGGAACAGACAACATGCAAGGACTAACTCTGTGACCACCTTTGCACCTCATTAGATGGTGTAAACCGAACATTTCCAGCTGGCCTAAAGCAAACTGTATAACCAATGTGCTTTATGATTACATCCAGACATGCATGTAATTCAGGAGCAGTGTTGGAAGGCACAATGCTATTTGCACTATGATCACTTCTTTAATAAGCTGCAGCAAGTGCCCCTACCCAAACACTGAAACTGATTTTTGGATGTTTTTAATCTCAGACCTAAGGGATTTCTTTAGAGGGAAAGGGAAATCTTTGATTAAACTATAAAAATATAAATAAATAAAAGATTAGAATCATGGCCTCTCATTGTGCTTCCTCTACTACACAGATACACTAAAACAATGCATTGTTAGTTCAAGATGCTATACTGACACATTCTGCAATTTGCTTCTTTCTTAAATCTTGTATTCTACTAGGCTTCAAACATTCAGCTTCACATCAGCTGCATCAGGAAGTAGACATGTCCAACAGACTGCTTATTAACTTGCCTCTTTTACAACCAGCTTGTATAGAAATAAAATCTTACAGGTGGGTCAAAGCATCAACCTCCAAAGGTGATCTCCATCAGATCTGCCCTTCTTCCCCTTGAAATACCCCTCTTTCCCCTAGCCCTAATTAAATTGAACCCCATGCAGATATAAAGCACATGAAATAGGAAAAATAAAGGTGAAGAAAAATAAAAATAACCTCGGGTTGGCATCTTAGACACATGACAGCACACACCTCAGCTTTGTTCTGGCAACAGACCCAGGTTCGTGGATTTCCCAGCAAGTGGACACCTCGTCCCCTGCCCTCCTTACGCCTCCGGGCAGAGACCTGGCGCCAGCTCATCACACGGGTACCCGGCCATGCCCGGCACCGCCCCGCGCTGGTTACCTGCCGCCACCGCTGCCTTCCCGTTCGGTCTTGTGAAGTCCCTCCGGGCCTTGAAGCGGCCCCACGGGTTTCAGAGAGCTGCGCGGCACCGCGCGGCGCCGGGAGGCAGGTGAGAGGCAGGCGGAAAACGCGGAGCGGATCGTAGTGGGTGGAGGAGGGAATATGCGGATTGGATTCGGCTCGGGCTCGGGCTCGGGCTCGGGCTCGGGCTCGGAGCAGGGCGGGGGCGGTGTCAAAGTCTGGCGTGCTGACACCAGCGGGCTGCGGCTCTTGTGTCGCAGCTCTGGGGTGGTCACCTGCCTGCTGAGGCGTCAGGGTGCCCCCCATTGAGAAGGCCTGCGAGCGGCTTGAGAGCTGTGTGGGGGGTAACACATAGAAACCATCCGGCTTTCATACTAGTTTGTCAGGCAGCCCAAAGCTCCCAGGGAGATGGGCAATGGCACAGGCCTAGCTCAGTCACCCCATTTGTATTTCTGTCACAAGCACTGGTTTAGCACTAAAGGAACATTAAAGCTTTGAAATCATCTTTGTAGGACATGCCTCTCAACATCCAGAGCTGGGGCTGGTGAGTGGTCATTTTCAGGGAAAAAAAGTGACCTTTTGAGAGCTGGATGTTGTCTTGCTGTTAGGTAGGTTTTGAAAGGTATAGTTCAAATATTTTAAATTTACAGGGATGAGGGAAGCCATATAAGAACCTGAGCAGAATGGCTTTAAAAAGTTAAAATTACTGAGAAAACTTGACATGCTGAGTTTGAAGATTACAGAATGGGAGCCCAGGAGCCTGCCTCAGGGCACTGGAGAATGGTGAGGTGCCTGAAGGAAGGATTACAGCCACCAGTTACTAATATAGCACCCATCTGTTAGCACAGAGGTTGTGAGACCGTCTCTTCCTCTTCTCCCACCTTGGACTGAGAAGGGTCTCTGTTCTCACTCTTCTCCAAACGTGCTGCTCCCTTCCTCCCCCTGACCCTGTTCTATTGCCCATGCAGACAAACAGGAGAGGTGTCACTGTGCTAGAGAGGAGGGGAGAAGGCCTCTGGGGCAGAGGACAGACACAGTTTGGGGACTGGCATAAGCCTGAAGAGCTTACAGCAAAGTGTGCTTCAGACTGTGGGGTGATTGGCCTTGGCCATTGCCACCAGACCCCATGTCACTGCTGCTTGCTCTGTCTGGCAGCACCATTGTGCACAGAGATGCTGTGTGGCTTTAGGGGAAGGAAGGAGGCTGCCTGTGCTGACTCATACCAGAAGGACCACTCCAGCCAACAGAATCCAGTTGCCAGGGGACAGAGCATTTTATGGGCCTGCTTGGCTTGTCTTCCAGCAAGAAGGAGCCAGAAGTCAGCAAGTAAAGCAAATAAATTTAGCAATTTATCAGGAATGCGCTCGGGCGTAATTGCCATAATGGGAATAATGGATGTTGGAGGAAACCAGGACGGAGGCAATGTGTGACCAGACTCTCAGATCACAGGGCCCACCAGCTGTTCCTCCAGAAGTCAAGCAAGAGATAGCAGCAGTGATCAGCAGGACCTAATCTAAGACCTCCACTCACCTAGTGTGGTAAACTTAGGGCACATCAGCTCACAGTTTCAATCCCCCATCCTCCTCCTGGAGGTTTCTGTATTGTACAGAACAGCAAAACTTTCCCGTGGACCCTGCTGAAGCATCCAGCTGTTACTGCTATAGAAACAGCCACTATTATTATCTCTGCAACAATTTAGACAGAATATTTTTAGATGAATTCCAGAAGAAAGGCAGTAGAATCATAGAATCATCAAGGATGGAAAAGACCTCTAAGATCATCTAGTCCAATCATCAAACCAACATCACTATGCCCATTAAATCCTGTCCCAAAGTGTCATATCTATATGTTTCTTGAACACCTCCAGGGAAGAGACTCCACCACCTCACTGGGCAGCCTGTTCCAATGCCTGACCACACTCTCAGAGAATTTTTTTCCTAACATCCAACCTGAATCTCTCCTGACGCAGCTTGAGGCCATTACCTCTCATCCTATCACTAGTTACCTGGGAGAAGAGGCCAACCCTCACCTCGCTTCAGCCTCCTTTCAGGTAGTTGCAGAGAGCAACGTCTCTCCGGAGCCTCCTCTTCTCCAGACTAAACAGTCCTAGTTCCCTCAGCCGCTCCTCATAAGACCTGTGCTCCAGACCCTTCACCAACTTTGCTGCCATTCTTTGGACACATCTCAGGGCTTCAATGTCCTTCTTGTAGTGAGGGGCCCAAAACTGAGCACAGTACTTGAGGTGCAGCCTCACTAGTGCCGAGTACAGGGAGATGATCGCCTCCCTAGTCTTGCTGGCCACACTATTTCTAATGCAAGCCAGGATGTCGTTGGCCTTCTTGGCCACCTGGGCACACTGCTGGCTCATATTCAGTTGGCTGTCAGCTAGCTCCTTGAGGTCCTTTTTGTTCTTACAGCTTTCCAGCCACTGTGCCCCAAGTCTGTAGCATTGTATGGGGTTGTTGTGACTGAAGTGCAGGACCTGACATTTGGTCTTGTTGAACCTCCTGTAGTTAGCCTCTGCCCATCTATAGCCTATCCAGATTCCTCTGTAGAGCCTTCCTTCCATTAGGCAGATCAACACCTCCTCCCATCTTGGTGTTGTCTGCAAATTTACTGAGGGTGCACTCAATGCCTTCATCCAGATCATCAACAATGATATTAGAGAGGACCTGCCCTAGTACTGACCATTGGGGAGCACTGCTCATAACAGATCACAAGCTGGATTTGACTCCATTCACCACCAATCTCTGGGCCTGGCCAACCACCCATTGGCCAACCACTCCATCCTTGTCTTCTATATTTGTAGGGAGAGGGAGAGGGAGGGAGGAAGAGAGAAAGAGAGAGAGAGAGAGAGAGANTTGTACAGAACAGCAAAACTTTCCCGTGGACCCTGCTGAAGCATCCAGCTGTTACTGCTATAGAAACAGCCACTATTATTATCTCTGCAACAATTTAGACAGAATATTTTTAGATGAATTCCAGAAGAAAGGAAGTAGAATCATAGAATCATCAAGGATGGAAAAGACCTCTAAGATCATCTAGTCCAATCATCAAACCAACATCACTATGCCCATTAAATCCTGTCCCAAAGTGTCATATCTATATGTTTCTTGAACACCTCCAGGGAAGAGACTCCACCACCTCACTGGGCAGCCTGTTCCAATGCCTGACCACACTCTCAGAGAATTTTTTTCCTAACATCCAACCTGAATCTCTCCTGACGCAGCTTGAGGCCATTACCTCTCATCCTATCACTAGTTACCTGGGAGAAGAGGCCAACCCTCACCTCGCTTCAGCCTCCTTTCAGGTAGTTGCAGAGAGCAACGTCTCTCCGGAGCCTCCTCTTCTCCAGACTAAACAGTCCTAGTTCCCTCAGCCGCTCCTCATAAGACCTGTGCTCCAGACCCTTCACCAACTTTGCTGCCATTCTTTGGACACATCTCAGGGCTTCAATGTCCTTCTTGTAGTGAGGGGCCCAAAACTGAGCACAGTACTTGAGGTGCAGCCTCACTAGTGCCGAGTACAGGGAGATGATCGCCTCCCTAGTCTTGCTGGCCACACTATTTCTAATGCAAGCCAGGATGTCGTTGGCCTTCTTGGCCACCTGGGCACACTGCTGGCTCATATTCAGTTGGCTGTCAGCTAGCTCCTTGAGGTCCTTTTTGTTCTTACAGCTTTCCAGCCACTGTGCCCCAAGTCTGTAGCATTGTATGGGGTTGTTGTGACTGAAGTGCAGGACCTGACATTTGGTCTTGTTGAACCTCCTGTAGTTAGCCTCTGCCCATCTATAGCCTATCCAGATTCCTCTGTAGAGCCTTCCTTCCATTAGGCAGATCAACACCTCCTCCCATCTTGGTGTTGTCTGCAAATTTACTGAGGGTGCACTCAATGCCTTCATCCAGATCATCAACAATGATATTAGAGAGGACCTGCCCTAGTACTGACCATTGGGGAGCACTGCTCATAACAGATCACAAGCTGGATTTGACTCCATTCACCACCAATCTCTGGGCCTGGCCAACCACCCATTGGCCAACCACTCCATCCTTGTCTTCTATATTTGTAGGGAGAGGGAGAGGGAGGGAGGAAGAGAGAAAGAGAGAGAGAGAGAGAGAGAGAGAGAAAGATTCTTGTTTCCTAGAGACTTCAATTGGGATGCTTATGCTGGGAACCCATGCAGCCAGCAGTAATGCATCATTAGATTTTGAAAAATACATTTTTTTTTTTCCTAAAAATTTTACTGACTGCGACATAAGGTAATTAGTTTGGATTTCATTATGATGGATAAAGATGACTTAATCGCTGGACTGGAAGATGGTGGTTGCCTAGGGACCAACAGTCATAACCTGATTACATTCAATATGTGATGTATGTGCTTTAAAAAGCCTAAAAGTCCAAGGATGAGGCAAATAATGAACAGCAGAGAGAGGGAGGGGAGACAGGAAGAAATTCATGGATGGAAGCTGATGTTTCAGAAAAAGTTGCATCTCAAAAAGCAAGGCTCCACAGCTTCAAGTTTTTATGCTTAAATCATATGAGAATATGAGTGTTTCTCTTAACCAGAGGAAAACTCCAAACAAGATCTAAAACATATAACTTTGTTTGGATCTATTCCTTAGTGTTCTATAAAGACTCTTGGATATAAATTGGAGATTACTGTCTTTGTAGTGTTTGATACACCTTTAAACACTAGAGGATACCAGAAGATTCAAATTTTAAGTCGTGTTAAAAAAATTGTAAAAAAACAAATGGGATGAGATGATTAACTATTGAATAATTAGCCTGATACTACTTTTCCAAGCAGTGGAAGCAATAATGTAGAATTCTATTTTTAACAAATACATTTGAAAAACAAAACTAAACAAAGGAATAAATAAATAAATGAAATATTTAAATAAATTAGTAAAACAAAAAAAATGTTCCTTTAATAAATTTCAGGTTTCAGACTCTGAGAAGAGGCTTGGTCAAGTTAAATAACTGTATAGATTCAATACATTTTTCAATGTCCCTTCAGCTACTAGATGAAAAAAATCTAAGAAAGCAAAATTCTAAGAAGGTACAAAAAGCTATAGAGCTCTTAAACTTATTAAGAATTTAAGAAAGGCATAACAAGTCTCAGTGTCTGTCAGTAAAAGCCAAACACCTAATGGAAACTAACTGCAGTTGTTAAAGGAATAGCAGACTAACTGTTGAAACACACTAACCAAGGAGGAAATGACTTCAAACAAAAAAATGAGTGCCCTTTCCGGATGACATACTTTACGCAAGCAAGGTTTTGGAACCAACAGAGAGACTGTGAAACCTCTCTAAATCCGTACATTCATCCAGTTGTACAGGTCAGACTAAACAGTTTAACAGTCCATTCTGATTATGAGTACTCGAGATCTGCTCCTGAAATGAAATGGAAGTTTCTATACTGAACTCTTTCACTCTCTCCTAAGAGTTATATATAAGGTATTACCAAGAAATTCACCTAACAAATAGCATTGTAACGTTAACATTTTGATCAATTCATTGAACACAGAACTGGTAAAAAATATTTCCAGCTGTACATTTTCATTTTATACCGTTGGGCATAAATTCTTAGACAGCAAGGTGGCCTCTGAAAACAAACTAAACTATTTTTTAAATTATTATTAACATTTGTTTAATAGTTTGAACTGGCCAAATACTGCTTGAAGTATGGAGAGTTGTTTATTTCAGCAGTGTTTCAGGTCAGAATAACTGCACATCTGCAACCTGTTTCCCTCAGTTTTCCTGCAGGTGAAAAACTAGAAAGCCCTAGAACAATGCTTCTGGAAGCTCTTCTTGAAAGTAAAATATTTTCCCTGCAAATGTTAGGGAAGGAGGAGAAGCAGAAGGGTACCATTCAAATGGAGGAATTTGCTTCCTGAATAAGTGAATGGACATTATACATATGGAGATCTTATGATAATACTCTAAAATATAACAACTCAATAAAATTTTCTAATGTCAAATACTATGGCTACAATCAATGGATGCTTTCTACTTAGTACATCCAACAGAGAAGGCAGGGCTTATATTTAGCAACCATTCTGCTCAAGAAATAATGTCTGAAGAGTATGGAATGAATGAAAGGCAGGCTGAAGAATACAGACAAGCTGAACACAGCTTCAGGTTATAATTGCAATTATTTCTTAATAAAATATTTTTCTTTGCAATTGTATAGGAACAGTTCTTTTAAATTTACAGTATGAGATGGGGGCCTTAGGTATGAAGCACATGTAGTCATTCTCCATCATTGTTCAGACTGATGGAATGTTCTAAATTCTGATCTGAAACACCCTGTGAATAGTAACTACAGAACGATCAGGACAGATATGCAATCTACGGAGAAAGCATTCGCTTTACAGTGAAAAAAAGGAACTGAATTTGTTCGTTTAGTAAATCATTCTTTTAAAAACATCCATCCCGCAGAACTCAGTCTGTGGGGGGGAACTTCTACTTTAATCAGCCCTTTCTGTTTTTTTTTTTTTTTTTTTTTTTTTTNGGGTGGAGTTTTTTTTTTTTTTTTTTTTTTTTTTTTCTGCATATAGAGTGAAGCCTGATTCTACTGAAGTGAATAAAACATTGATTTTAAAAGGACCAGACCCAGGATAAGGTTATTATTTTCTGGTTTTTGCTCCGTTTTACCATTTTACGTGGTTCTGTTAAGTTATGCCCCAGTACAAGCATCACAGTTTTGTGATACTGTCTAGCTATGTGTTCAAGGCCAGGCTGGATGGGTTCCTGGGCAGTTTGATCTAGTGAGCTAGTGGGTGGCAGCCCTGTCCATGGCAGGGGGGTTGTAACTAAATGAGCTTTGAGGTCCCTTCCAACCCAAGCCATTCTATGATTCTATGATTCTATGATTCTATGATTCTATGATTCTTTCTCTGAAATCTATATTTAAACTAATGGCTGCTCTAATTGAAGGGAGTGGAATTATTTTTGGGAGACACCACAACTGCTTACTCTTTTCATTAAATGCTTTTGTCATTATTAAGTGACAAATACCTTTTCATCACCTGATGTTATGTTTCAGTTCCATCAAGCATTTGATGGGAAACAATACAGCCTTGTTTTCAGTATTACTTTTGGCATCTCCTGCATGCTACTGGAACTTCAAGGTCTGTCTCTAGCTCATTACACCAACCTCTACTGCTCCCTTGGCGGAAGCTCAAGAAAATGTACATAAGTTTTCTGCTATTCCACATGTCATGCATAAGGTTAGATTCCTCCAAATATTTACTAAACTATGGCTGAAGGAAGTGTTCTATCAAGGAACACTTGAACGGAGCCCCTTTCCAAAAAAAACCCATAAACATGAAATATCACAGTACCCTCTCCCTAATCTCCCAGAATTTATGTCCAATTTATGTATTCAGGAATAACATGTTTTCTGAGATTTACAGCACCTTGGACAATTTACCATTTTTCCTCAAGGACCATATGATAATTGAGTAACAGAAATACTTCCTTTTATTATGTAGGGAAAATATCCGGCAATGAAGAAAAGGCAACAAAAGACATGGAAGAATTTCTTTAGGAAAACATCTTATTGCATCACATGTGGCATATGCTTCCACTTGTTGTTCTGTGCAGAAAGAAAGAAAGAAGTTTCTTCTGTCCTAAGAAAGAAAACTCATCAATCATTTTAAAAACTGGTCATTGGTTCTACAGAATACCCTTAGCAAAGGCAAGCTCAGTATGTCAATTGAATTAATGTTAAGAAAGCCTATCCAAAATAATAACCTTCAATTTAGGTTTTTTTTTTTTTTTTTTTTGAAG
>VXAV01011493.1:30298-43791 GCA_013399715.1 Alectura lathami
TTTTGAGTAACAGACATATTTTCTTAACCAGATATTGGAATATTGGCAGTAACTTAGAAACTATTTTATATCAGGTACTGAATCACATGGATTTCTAATTATTTAGCAGATTGGTTAGTTCAAATTGGTTAGGGTGGCTGATCACCACACTGTATTTAAAATACTAATTCCTGACAGAATCACTGTCTTGAACTCAGGACAAACATTAAATGTGGCTACAATGCAGACAAGACAAGTGTGCACATACTTCAGTATTCTCCCAGTGCAAACATGTGTCAAGTCTACCACACCAGTGGTAATAATTACTGGATCCATTATTTATTCCACTGCGTTCTAGGCTGCAATTTTTCTTCTGGACAAGGGATAGTTTTCAAAGAAACAATTGTGCAGTGGCACTCTGGTAAATTTCTGTAGCAATGCAGAAGGCATGTAAATTCAATCCACTCATAAACAGATTAGACATCTTTGTATTTGGTTCAGGTCACAGTATTTAACACATTTTCATGAAAACTGTTGTTGAGCTGGGTTCACCAAATGAGGCATATGCACATCACAGCTGGGACTGACTGACTGAGCACAGATTATATCTCCTAAATTGTTTGTGACAGTGACTGTAGTTAATTGTGATGGGTGACAGGTACATTGGAGGCCAGTCAACTCAACAAACTGTTCATGAGTGTGGTATGAGACACGGTATATATTAACAGCAAGTGGAAATCTTATGTCATCCATGACTAAAAATCCAAATCAAGTGCAGACAAGTAAAGCAGACTGGAGCTTTTCATGGCCTTTCTCCTTGCCTCTACTTTCTCTCTATCCTCAAAGCTAGAACAAAATATTTTGTATAATTTTGTCCAAGTGTAGGTTTGCAAATTCGTTTGTCAATGGAGATGACAAGTGATTAACAAATTGCCGTAGTTTATTTTTGGATGAAATTATGTGAGACGATTTTGTTTTGACATTTACTGAAAGCAGCTGTAATCTGCTTCAAAATCTCTTTTTTTAGTTTGAAAGGAAATTTTTGTTGATCTTACAGGTAGAATATTCCAGCTTGGGAAAAAAAAAAAAGTTATACCTTTTCTACTGAAACTATAATTTTTTTTTGTTATTAGTCTTTGCTTTAGGAAACAAAAAAAAAACAGGTTTCGTTTAACTCCACATGATTTCTTCTCCAAGTTTCATTTCCCACTCAGTCAAGGGTAGTGGCAAAAATCCCTATTCACCCAGATTCATTTACACTTTACTTGTGCCTGTTTTCTTAGACTAAGACTTTGTGCCTTCTTTTTTGCTCCTTGCTACCAGTTCTACCTTACTAACATAGCGAAACATCAAATGAACTCTCTCAGACTGGTTGTGAAGTCAAAATGGTACAACAATCACATTTCATTTTACTGAAACTGAAGTTGGAGACCTTGAGATAGAATTGTAGTCATAGATGATTCAGTGAGAGTCAGACATGATAGGTTTGGAGAATCTCTGAAAGAAGTCCTGTTAAACATTATTATCAGCAACAGAAGCTCATGCTAACAGTACTTAGGACTTAGACACTGAATGAAGCAGGGCTGTCAGAGTCATTTTGAGGGACAGGAATGTTGTGACTCATTGTTCTGTTCTTTTGATACAGCTCTAAGAAGCACTGAATTCACTTTGAGGTTTCTAGATTGATCCCTCTAGAGACATCATAACATGCTCCCTAGTAGCTTCCATAGTACTGAGGATTTAGCTTTATATTTACAATCCACTAATACAGTCCACTACTCCACTAATAGAGTCATGTTAATGTTGGAATTTAGAAATTAATGTTTCTAATACTACAAAAGTTGCAGCTAGTCAAACCAACAAGAGGGTTGTGTGACATACTCAACAAAAAGGATAGAAACAAACCATTTTGTTTCGCCTCTTTTGCTAAGCAAAAAAAAAAAAAAAATCTGCAACAACGTAAACTGTTTTCTGCTGTCTCCCAATCCCCTGCAAATCCTGAAAACAAACAGGATATCCCACCAGAGGACTGTGGTTGAACAGAATAATTGTCTGCCTAATTTTATGTAGAGTAGGCATCTACTCGGATGTATGTTTTCTTCTCTAATACAGTTAATACTTAAGCATATGAAGATCTGCCATTAAGTCTGGGGAACTCAAATCTTATTTCAAGTTAGGGTAACAAGAAACTTACATGGCCATTTCTCAGTAACACCCCATTCTCATCCGTTTGTACTAAAACTTTCAGATACTCCTAAGGTCACTAGTTCTTCAAAAATTCAATTGGATTCATGGTCTTCGTGGCATTGTAAGAGGGAAAATTGCTATTTTAAACTGTATTCTTCAATGTCAGCTGTCATCACCTACCAAATACCACTATAGATGCGGTGTTCTGAAGCCAAAAATGTACAGTATGGAGATGGAGAACTACCTGCAGCTTAAACTTCAAGTAGAGAGGCAGACAGTACTGATGAGATGTGTATTTCTACGACATTCAGTCTTTACTGGGTTTATCAAGAAAGCATAGGACACATTTCCTAACATTTTTTGAGGCATACTTTCACTGGGTGGAGAGCTGTACCTGTACTGGCATCTGTACTGCTTCTAATTAGATGCAGTTTGCCTGCAGAGATTATTTCCTACAGGTTTAGGTATAGCAGAGGATGCTGAAAGTCTTCCCCAGACATTCATAGAACTAGTAGTGACAGTATAAATTTGGCAAAAAGTCCCAGCCAAGGGGAATAATGCTTCTGCTATACAATTATGATTATAATTTCTATTATAATGTTCCTCTTCTCTATCCACAGTTGTCTGTGGTCTAGAGATGCTGTATCTGGGACTGCAGGCAGATACTATTAGAAACTGAACTCCATGCCAATAATGTCTGGGTCCTGACATATTACTGAGTTTCTAAAATGCTTGTTGTCCAAATTTTGAGGGAAAAGAGAACTCTGATACTAACATTTTCTGCCTGCTGTTCTAGCCAGCCCATACTCGACAGTGCTGTGAAAATTCCTCCAAGACCAAAACACTGTGGGCTTCCAGAAATTTGTCTGTCAGGACAGTGCCAGGTATGTTGTAAGAGGACAGAATAGGTGAAGCCAAAGATAACTTTCTCCATCTGCATTTTGACAAGATTTAATTCCTGAAATAGAAATTGATGTGAAAGTCATTTCAATATCTAAATCATACATGCCAGAATATGACATGTAAATTAGGCTACAAAATTATAATAAATTAAAATTAAATGCCCTTATATAGCTCTTTAGACTTGCATCCATATTGGCTTTCAGGCGAGAAATTTCTTCCTCATGAAACAAGACTCAAAATGAAAAAGCACTGGCATTTTACAAAATTGTATGATATCTTAGCTGTCAATGGCAGGGCAAGCATGACCAAACATCTCTCTTTTAGTCTGATGGATAGGTTGAGGAAAATGAAGTTCTTTTGCTGACATTATCTGATATGGCGACTCTGTAGCACAGCTTTCCACATTTCCTTTTTCTTCCTCATCCTTTCCAGGTGGTATGGCTGCAGTGTAGTGATTGCAAAAAGGAGTTCCCGGGTGGCAAAGACAAATGTACAGCGAAGCTTGCAGGCTGGCATGCCCTTCTGAGTACGTCATATAGGAAACTCAGTAGGGGACAATTACGCTTCAAGTATGTTTTTATTTGTGGTGTGAAAACAGTGTTTGAGAGGAGGTAAAAGAGGACAGTGGCCACATGCAGTGCAGAGTGAGTCTTTCTCCTATTAAAGCCAAAGGGAAAAGAATCCAGGAGAGAGAACAAGGCACAAATGTTTTCACTTGTGGTTAAATTTTTTAAGGAAAAGGGCAGGAGTGTCCAGCCTGGGACAGATTGCTGTCTGTTGTTATGGCAACAGAGGAAGAGTCTTCTTTTTATGGACTGGGGAGAGGAGGGAGTGGAAGGGCAGATGAGAAAACTGTTTAAATAGAAAGGCAGGTGCTAAGAGTGTGAAAACTGAAGGAGAAAAATGTTTAGTGTAAGGGTCGAGCAGAAGCAGTAGCATTGATGGTTATTGCAATGCCCTTATAGAACCTGTGAACAGCCCTTTCCTCCAAGTGGTCATGTTTGCTGGGGTTAATTCTACAGGTGTCATCTGTCTGGAAGAACACCACAGTGGTGCCCTGTCCACCTGCAACAACTTTAGCTGAAGGGCATACAGTTACCTTTGTGCACTGCCTAGTTGTGCATAATACTTGTCAGAAGGACTCTTTTCAGTGTTAAGTATCCCAATATATACTATATTTTTCACAAATTGAACTAATCTCAAACAATCGTAGAATCATAGTATGGCTTGGGTTGGAAGGGATCTCAAAGATCATCTAGTTCCAACCCCTTTGTTGGGTCGTCAGCGACTAGATCACTAGATCACACTGCCCAGGAACCCATCCAGCCTGGCCTTGAACACAGCCAGGGATGGGGCATGCACAACTTCTCTCGGCAGCCTGTTCCAGTGCCTCACCACTCTTTCTGTGAAGAATTTCTTCCTAAAATCCAGCCTAAACGTTCCCTCTTTTAGTCCATTCCCCCTTGCCCTATCATTACTTATCTGTGTAAAAAGTCGGTTCCCCTCCTGCCTCTAAGCTCCTTTCAAGTATTGGAAGGCTGCAATGGGATCTTCCCAGAGCCTTTTCTTTTCCAAGCTGAACAGTCCCAACTCCCTCAACCTTTCCTCACAGGAGAGGTGCTCCAGCCCTCTGATCATTTTGGTGGCCCTCCTCTGGACCCGCTCCAACAGCTCCACATCCCTTCTGTACTGGGGGCCCCAGGCCTGGACACAGTACTCCAGGTGAGGCCTCACAAGGGCAGAGTAGAGGGGGACGATCACCTCCCTCTGCCTGCTGGCCACCCCTCTCTTGATGCAGCCCAGGATGCCATTGGACTTCCTGGCTGCAAGTGTGCACTGCCGGCTCATGGCCAGCTTTTCATCGATTACAATGCCCAAGTCCTTCTCCGCAGGGCTGCTCTCAAGGAGTTCTTCTCCCAGTTTGTACACACACCTGGGATTGCCCTGACCTAAGAGCAACACCTTGCACTTGGTCTTGTTGAACCTCATCAGGTTCTCGTGGGCCCACTTTTCCAGCCTGTCCAGGTCCCTCCGGATGGCATCCCTTTCTTCAGGGGTATCAACTGCACCACTCAGCTTGGTGTCATCAGCAACCTTGCTGAGGGTGCACTCGATCCCACAGTCTAAGTCATTGATAAAGATGTTGAAGAGCACCAGTTCCAAGACGGATCTTTTAATGCAATCTAGCATTAAAATTCATTTTCTGCTTGGGGTAACGTGTGATGAAATCTACTCCTTCACTGTGGAAAGCTCCCTTTCTCCCCTGAGGAGCAAGTTTCCTGTTAGACCACAACTCCCAGTATGTGCTTAGAAACTTCTGGCATCTGAGATCTACAAGTCTTTGTCAGAAGCAACATCTTATAACAGTATGGACCCAATGCAGGAAATACTCTTCTCTTGCAGCAAGGCGACTCAGTAGGTCAGAAAGGATGGGTGGCAACATTTGGCTGGCCAGAAATGCAACCTAATGCTTTGTTGAACAGATTCTAAGGCAAATTTCTGTGCCTAGCTCATCAGAAGGAAACATTATAAACCAGAATTAAGCACCACAAAAGTAAGAATTTTCTTTCAGTTTTCTTACCAGAAAAGGAAGAACAAAAGTAGGCAACAGATGCAACTTTTCTACAGGATGATTTACTCGTTCTTTCATTTTATTTCCTTCTCTCTCTCCGGATTAAAAAATTGATGTAAGGCAGACTATTCATGAGTCAGTGCAGTTGTTACTTCATGGCAATACCTGCTCCTCCAGCTTTTTAAATTGGCAGGACAATTTCTATCAAATCTGACAGAAAGATATTCAAATGTTGCATTCTTACAAGTTCTGTGAAAATGATGAGCTAGGGGCAGAAAAGAGGCTATCGTGATACCTACACTGAGGGAACACTGAAATATGAATTGAACTATTACTAACTACACACACTCTTGTGTTGAAGCTTATAGGTAGAGAGAGCGATTATAAATTGTTTAATTCTCAGAAAGGCTTCAGTCAAATTTGGAACTTTATTAGATACTGTTTCGCTTTCATTCTCTTTCTTTCCTTCCTCGTATTTGTTCTGTAATGTTTAATAAGGACAGAAAACATGCTGCAGGCTTAGTTTACTTCATTTAAAAAGTCATTTGATAAAGCACAAATCATCTGGAAACACAACTCTATTAGTTACAGTGTTTGTAGAACTATTTATTATTTATTATATAAGTTCTCAGTCTTCTCTATTGTCTCTCTATCCCTCTTCATTTCATTAAATTTTAATTTTCTGGTCTCTAAAATAATTTTGTAGATTTTTCCATTAATCGCAGCTTGAAATCACTTCTTTCCCTGGAAGAATGCAGAAACTCCCTTCTTTTCTTTTCCAAAATGTTCAAGTGTGAAATATAATCTCAACATGAAAATTAGCAGAAATCTGAATATAGCGCCTATAGTCTTATTTCATTAAAAAATCAAATTGTTTTTTTTTTCAAAAGAAAACATCATCCCTTCTTCTCCTGTCCCTTCTACAGATGTCTTAAATATTCACAATACCAGCTTAGCTTCCTGGTCCATCACATCTCCTTAGAAACAAAGGCAAGGGGAGCGAGATATTTTGTCCATTGAGTCATGTTGTAGAAAGGATAGTGCTGTTGGAAAAATGGGAGTTTTTGAGAAGGTATTTATTATGTCATAATGATAGGATACATTATGGGAAGTCATGTAGCATAAAGCATCCTCCTGATATCACATTAAGCTTTATTAATTTTATGTTTCAAAAGCAAATGAATATCAATCTCATATAGGATTTTAATTTCATCCACGAATGTGCCTATCTCTGCCTTTACTATTTTTTACTTTCTTGAATTCTATGATCCAAATAAAAATGATATGGCATTTAGACAACTTGGAATAAAAGAAAAATGTACAACTGCAAACAGAATTTGGAGGCTCATAACTGGAATGTCAAATGTTGGTGACTAAATCAGTTTAAAGCTAGCCCGATAAAAACTGACTTTCACCTTCATAAGAGAAACTCTCCTCAGGTTATAGTATCTCTGGTGAACTACAATCCACGATGCTGTTAACTGGACAGCAAGAAATTAAACATAAATCATTCAACAGAACACAGTGATATAAAATTAATTTAGTCATTGCACTGAAAAACTAAAAAAGTAAAAGACATTTTAAGTTCTTTAGGGAACAATATGCAAAAGAACAGCAATATTAATGAACCATTTGTTGTTTGATGCTTAATACAGTTATTCACCCATACATTTTAACAGATCTGATTGGGTTAAAGTCTTTGATTTTGAATCAGAAAAATGCTTGTAATCAAAGCTATTAGAAGCAAATAACCAAGCAACCATTTATAGTCATGGTTATATGAGTTTAGGACCAGGTTCAGAACTAAATAGCAGATGTATAACTATATTTATTTTCATCAGATAGCACAGGTGTGAAAGGTGCAAGAAAAAGCAAAACCTGTCTTTTTAACACTTAAATTCCCATCGTCTCCTTCCTTGTGTGTAGAGAGACAATCTATGAAATTTAGTTTCCTGATTCATTTTAGTAACAGTCCTTTATTAGCTTATGGTGTAAGAAAAATATATGTTTTTTTTTTTCTTTTTCTTTTTCTATTTCTTTTTCTTTTTCCTTTTCTTTTTCCTTTTCTTTTTCTTTTTCCTTTTCTTTTTCCTTTTCTTTTTCCTTTTCCTTTTCTTTTTTTTTTTTTTTTTTTTTTTTTTTTTTTTTTTTTTTTTTTTTTTTTTTTTTACAAGAAGACTTTGTACATGAGGAACTATTCTATCAACTTTCTAGAAACAGATTTTGGAAAGAAGGATAGACCTATGTGCTTTACTCAGTCACTAGAAAAACACTGATAAGCAGCAACTTCTAAACAACCCCAGTCCCTTTCAGGAAAATAATAACACTACCTACAAACTGATGAAAAGAGACAGATATTCAGGTTTATGTTGTACTTTTTAAATTTCACATAACAGTGACATCTCAGGTGACACCAAGCATATTTCCCATATGTTGATGAAAATCTCAGCATGAGCTGACAATTTGCCCTTGCAGCCCAGAAGGCCAACCGCATCCTGGGCTGCATCAAGAGAAGCGTGCCCAGCAGGGCGAGGGAGGTGATTCTGCCTCTCTAGTCTGCTGTCATGAGACCTCACCTGGAGTACTGCATGCAGTTCTGGGGTTCCCAACACAAGAAGGATATTGAGCTGTTGGAGGGGATCCACAGGAGGGCCACAAAGATGATCAGAGGGCTGGAGCACCTCCCCTACGAAGGCAGGCTGAGAGAGTTGGGGTTGTTCAGCCTGGAGAAGAGAAGGCTCCAGGGGGACCTGACAGCAGCCTTCCAGTACCTGAAGGGGGCCTACAGGAGAGCTGGGGAGGGACTCTTTAGAAGGGCATGGAGCGACAGGACAAGGGGTAATGGCCATAAACTGGAAGAGGGGAGATTTAGGCTAGATATTAGGAAGGAATTTTTTTCCTGTGAGAGTGGAGAGGCACAGGAACAAGTTGCCCAGAGAGGCTGTGGATGCCCCTCCCCGGAAGTGTTCATGGCCAGGCTCGATGGGGCTCTCAGCAACGTGGTCTAGTGCGAGGTGTCCCTGCCCATGGCAGGGGGGTTGGAACTAGATGGTCTTTAAGGTCCCTTCCAACCCAAACCGTTCTATGATTCCATGTTAGAATTTTTAACTCAAAAAAAAAAAAAAAAAACCACACGCAAAAAAGCTCTCAGGTAACCAATTAAGAAAACACCTATGATAACTTCAATTATCATTGTAAAATCTATCTGTATTTTGCATATTATCTTATATAGATCTTCACATATAGAATTACCTATGTAAAATATTACATAATTTTACCTATATAAAATGGTGTCATTTTTACAGTTTCTTTGCAAGCAATATTTGTCAATGTCAGTAGATAAAAATCTACAACTGATGATGTTGTTCCAACGTGTTTGAATTTTAGAATTGAATTCAGTACTCCTTAAAAACTTGTTATTGCCATTTTTAAAACAAAATATGCAGAAAACAACCTGTCATTAGATTTAATGAGCATTCCATATGCCAGCTCAGTATACAAAAACAAATTAAATCTATAATTAAGTTATTAATTCAACACAGCACTAATTCTTAGACTTTTATCATTACTTTCTGTAAGTGGAAGTTTTAAATGCACAGCATATCTTTAGTACTTGGGAATAGCTCCTGGAAACATGACAGCTGCTTCCTCCTCCCTGCCCCCCCAGTTCTACTGAGAATCAAACCATTAATGTACTCAGGATCACCAAAGTAATTATATGTTTTAGCAGCTTCATTAAGAGCTCTGCAAATATATTTCACTAAAAAATAATCTCTGTTATCCTCAAACTGTCTAAAATATGAGGAATTTTTGGTTAGAGAAGACTAAGGTGCAATGTTTTTTTACTTTAGACAACAACCTCTTACAAATCAGTAGCAAACGAAGCACAAAAAAATCCCTTGGTATCTTAAAGAGGGAAAAATTACGTAGGTAAACAGATAAATCTTTAGTACATTTGTCTTTATGGGAGCAGCTCCTGCTGTTGGTCTCTAACCTGGAGGGCATTATTCTTTTCTAAATTGCCAGTAGTATCCCACAGCACAGTGATAAATAGAAACCACTGAAAGAAATAACATTCATTCTAACGCACAAGAACTTTCCAGACAGACATTGGCCTCAGAGAACAAACACTTAGATAAAATAGATTAGTTGCAATTGCAGAATATTTCACTCTGGGTCCCTGTGAACAGGCATTATCCCAGCTGTGAAAATAAGTGCCTTTATGCCAATCATTAAGTAATAAATACATTTAAAAGATGGTCTAAAAATTTCTGGAAAATGGACGAAAAGGTCTCTCTGCAGCAGTTATGCTTTATATGTAGCAAGTAATTTATTCTTAAGCATTATCTTAAAAAAAAAAAAAATCATCATCATCAATAAATTAGGTGCTTATATGTCGTTTAGTGGTAGCTAATTTCCTTTACAGGCCGATAAATAAAACAGAAAATAAACAAGTGCTATAGAAATGCAATTAAAAGTACTAGCAAATAATAAAATAGAAAACTCTCTAGCATTTTCTTTCTTCTTTATCTTGTCAATAGAAACACAAATGCTATGACATTTTTATTTATTTCTGGTTATACTATGGTAACATTTACCTAGATTATTCTTTTGCTACCTGCTGGAGAGCTCTCTGATGGGTTTGGAAGTAGCTGAGAAAACTGTGTGTCTGCATGTCATCCTTTCCTTTCAGAAGATGCATTTTCCTTTTGTCATCCTCAGACTGTTTACAATTTTTTTTTTTTTTTCTTTTGGATATAGTACAAAAACTGTACTTCTATTGACATTTAGATTGAATTAATGAGATGTATTTTATCAAGGACTACATGCTTGAAGGTTAATTGGTAGATAACCCTATTTTTTTTGTGGATGCTCTATTATTCAGGAGGTGTTAGAATTATAAATGTCCCCTTTTAAAAATGTGTATATATATGTAGCTTTTTTTTACATAATGTTGTGGTTTTAACAACAGTTACATGTTCTTCTAGACCTTTTAATTTGATTATCATTTTAAAATGTATGCTATTATAGTAAAGATCGTACTGTGCTTTACTAATTCAGTACAAGAATTTCCTCTTCACTTAGCCCCATAATTTGACAGTCATTTTAAGGTTGTATAAGCAAAGACTGACTGTCAAAACAAGAAGTGGTTTTACTTCACTCTCGCATCTGCCTCCTATGGCAGAGCCAAAGGCATGGTGAAGTAACTCAAAACTAACTCGTCAGAACTCCCCTCAGAAAGTGATAAAAGTCATAGAAAAGGCTTGAGGTGAGACAGAAACAACCATCAGAAAGTGAGGAGATAGCTTCTTCTCCGTGCATTTTATGTTGGTGCTAGTTTTAATTCAATTAAATAGCTACATTCACGTCAAATTCAGGTCGGGAGAGTAGAACAAAGGAAATGTTTTGTTGTATTCCATGGACTTCTGAGGCAGCTGTGCCCCTTCTCTGACCTGGCTTCCTGGATGCTTCTTCAACAACTACAAAAAAGCGGTACATTTTGGTAAGTGTGCTGACTGGTACAGTTTTCATGTACCAGGATGCTGCAGATTTCTTAAACTTCTAGTTGTTCTGTCTCCATCTCCTTTGATCAACTTTTCTTCTTTGTTTTGCATTTTTTTGTTCTTCCTTTCATTTTCACTTTCTTATCATCTTTCCAATCCATCTGCTCTGGAGTGGAGAATCAAAGCCTTTTTTGCTATTCACTTGTCTCTGAGAATATCAATCATCTCAAAGACGATAGTAAAAGTTTTATAATTCTCTCTAACTATATACATCTGTTAATCATACTTTCAAAATACTGCATGGGACACTATTTCTGCAGACTCTATAGTACTTATTCACATTCATTTACTCCATATATTGTTGTAATTCATTTGGAAAGAGCTGAACTGGCAATAAACTAGTTAGTTTGAACAACGACATGAGAACTGTTCTTTCATAGACTTCCAAAGTCATCAGGAAGTTATGCAAGTAGTATGGATATTTGTTCTCAACAAAGCCTGAGCTGCTACATTGATAATGCTGCATGTGCTACCTGACCACACTGTCATAAGCAGAATAGCTAATAAAGTGAATTGAAGTCATGTTAGAACTCACTGTCAAACTTTTGACTACAATCTAAATTGCACCCTAATGAAGTGACTTGAGTGTGCCTATTGAACTCTCCCGTGGCTGGGATGGTAAGTTAGGAACTTCACAGCTAATTAACAACTGCACTAACTATGCCTGGGATTTTCCTTGATCTACCAACAAAAGAGTATGTACCACAAAATATGTGGTAGTAAGAAGTATTTATATATCTTTATATTGGCAACACTCACTGACTGCTGCAAGCATGGCTTTTTATGGTTGTTTCCGTATTATTTTTATATTCGTTATATTTTTAATATGACTCCTATTAGTGAAGCACTGTGGTTAGATATATTGACCATATCAAATATAAAGACTGTTCAAGAGCTGAGAACAAAAATCATGTCACCTATTTATTCTCAATTCTTGTAACTTTAAAACAGAAATCTAATGGCTGAAGACAAATTGTTGCAAAATAAAATGACAGTAATATGTTTGGGTGTGGGAGTGATATTTACTGACTTGAAAAAGAAAATTGCAAAATACTCTGTGAATGTGAGAAACAATGGAATTACTAAAATATAAGGACAAAAAAAGAAATTCTCTGCCTCAGTAAGTTTTATTGAGAATAAATCAAACCTAAATCACATCCAGCAAGGCGTAAAAACTAAAGATTGTCTGGTCTTCATGGAGTACTGTCACCAGCTCCTCAAGCAAAGCAAGTGAACATAAATTGGTCTAGCAAGCATAGATCCAGAGAAACTGTCAGACACTAAACCCAAGGGAGTACATGCTGACTGGATTATGCATGAAATCCATTCTTCAGGGTAACCCATCAACCCAGGCATTTTTTCCACATATAAGCACCATTACACACTGGAAAAGGAGATAATTCAGTAGTTTCAAAAGCTGTTTTATTAAAGATGTGATAGTATCTCTTCTATTTCCACTAGAACCCTGAAAACCCAAGGGAATATTCACATGACATAACTCAATAGTTTCAAAGACAAGTTTATTAAAGGTATGATAGTAGTTCTATATCCAGTAAAGTCCTGAAGACCAAAGGGAATATTCTTTTGACAATCAGATTTCACCATGAAGCAGTCTGGCATGAGTGTTTTCTTAACCTAAGAAGACAGAGAAAGGACAGTCCAGGAAACTGATTAATGAGTGGAACTACAGGAGGACATGGGACTTGGAGCTGAAGAAAGGGGGTTTCGTGGATTCTGCAAAGACAAGATTTCTCAATATACTAAACTTAGTGGTCTCAAGACCTCTGTTTTCTGCTGGTTTCACAGATAACAAGAATGTCAGGAGAAGGCAAAGCTAACACACAGAAAAAAATGTAGACTTTATTCAGTTTTTCCTCAGCTTTTCATGGTAAATGAAGGACATTAAAAAGCCTAGCACAGAAGAAGTAGTTGACCAAGTAAACATTAATCTGTTCGTAAGAAACCAAACTTTTAACAAGTTTAAGTTTAATTGAAGTAGACATGAAGATGGATAGAGTAAACATGATTTGATTTCCATCCTGAAGAAGTTAATGTTTTGAACTCAAACCTTATCTGTTCTTCCCAATCTGAAAAAATGAGTGAGGGAAAAAAAAAAATGAAGGAAAGAAAGAGAAATTTAGACATTTTGGTCAATATTTCTTCTTGACTCTTACTACACTCATTAACATACGCTTCCATGTAAAACACACTTTTAAATGCAATACAACTGCACAACCAAGACCAAACAGTTTCAAATGGAAGAGCTTGAAGTATGGAAAAGTGAAAAC
>VXAV01011494.1:0-22373 GCA_013399715.1 Alectura lathami
GTCCCTTCCAATCTCTAACATTCTGTGATTCTGTGATCACACAAGGTTTTGTCATTCTGTCACATTTGCCCTACTTAGGTGGTAATTGCTTTGCATAGTGGCATGTCTTCATGATAAATAGACATAACTGAGTTGAGTGTGATTTTTAAATTGAAGTCTGACTGGTGTTAAACATGACCTTGGGGGTTCCAGTCTGCTCTTTCCCATAATGCCTCTTCTCTGATCCCTCTGTTCTTTTCAGCTGTCTTTTCCCAAGAAGTTCTGACAGGCAGTTGGCCCAAAACAGCTTTACTGCTTTTTTTACGGGTGACGTTTCAGAATTCTGGACTTACAGAAATGCTGTCATTGCAAAGAACTGTGAAGTGACTGATAAAATAACAAACAGAATTGCCATTCTTCAGTGATTTGCTGCAACTGTGCCCGAAGATGCTTGGATTTCTTTTTCCTCAGGAATACAGTGAATGTTTCATAGCTCTGTGTTTCACAGCTTTTCTCTTTATCCCCAAAACAGTTTTAATTAGGTCATTTTTGTAAACATCACAAAGCGTGTTGTTTTTACATCATAGTACTTGACTACTTATCTGCTTCTTCTGAACTGATGCATGTATGTTGTTTTTTTTGTTTGTTTTTTATAGAGTGGAAGGGGATTCCCAAGAAGTCTGAAAACGAAGTAGCTCAAAATGGTGGTGCAGAAGCTACACACAATGAACCAGTGTCCCCTATACCTAAAGCTTTACCTGTTCCGATTCCCGTTCCCATGCCTGCACCAATTACAGTACCTCCTCCGCAGGTAAGAGTTGCATCCCGTTTGCTCTGGATATCTGAACAAAAACTAAATTTAAATAATTATTCAGTATGGCAGTACGTAAGTTCCGCAGGAGGGAGAAAACAGGATGAATTAACTAGCTGATGTTGTGTCTGTGTGCGTCATGTTGTTGTTGCCTCAAAGCACTATGTTTAGCAGGCTCTCTGTGCTGGCAAGTTACGTGGGCAACTTCCCTGTGCCATAACTATAGTATGAACCTGAAGTCCATTACTTGCCTTTCTTTACCTAGAGGAGCTAGTAGGAGAACGTTCCTGTTCTCTTAAGTCACATTTGCAATGGAAGACTAGAAAAACTTAAAATCTATTAGGATTTGGATTGAATTTTGTGCCCAGCAGGAGCAGGGTATCTGGTTTGGTTTCCTTGGAGAAGGACGTAGTTTGCATGTACCAGGACAGCCCCGGGAACTGAGGCAGCACATGTGTAGTGGGAGTGACCGAGAACTTGTTCCAAAACCTCACTGCTGCCTTAGTGCAGAAAAGAGCATGTGTGTGTCTGTCAGATCCATCTCCAAAGTAGCGTAGGACTGTACTTCGTGTACCTGTTGTCTCAATCTAATTAAATTGTCACAGTAGACTGTTTTTGTTAATGGGATGAATTGCATCCACTCCATGTTACGTTTGCAGTAGTTATTTTTCTGCGTTTTCCTAATTAGTTGTCCTTACTACTGGTTTAACCAAGCTACAGACCTTTAAGGTAGCGCGTTGCTTTCATGGTTGTTCGTGTTGCGTATGCTCACTTTGAACAGCCTTTGGGAATTCGAAATGAAAAATTTCATATTCTGCCATTGTTGTTATAATGATTCTTTAGTCAAAACTATGTTGCGTGTTAATTTGTTAAAGGAACACTGGCTGAAACTTTACCATTAGCTTAAGTAGCATATAATAAGAATTATTCCCTCCAGTGTTTTACAATCTATTTCTTTTAGCTTTACCCACTGACAGCAGAGTGTTGCTGTTCTATAGCAATAGTTCCTTTCTTGTCACTGTTAGGATAGTAGTATGCCTTCTTCCAAATGGGAGGACATTTGAATAAAACTATTATAAATCTTGGGAGATTTTATGGCCTGCAATATGGCAGACAGTCAGAGAAGACCAAGAAGACCATGTCACTTGAAGACATGTGTAATGTACCAGTTACTTGGTTGGAGAACACAGTGTGTTGAACACTGTGTTGTCTTGACTCAGGGTTCCTGAAATGCTGTAAGGCATTTTTAGTGAACGAACATACGAGCCAAATTTCAGAAAGCTTTAATAGCCATTAGTTGAGAAAGAAAGTGTGAAGAAAAACCCAGCCAGCTTCAGAATGTAAGTGTGTGATGGTAGTTCATCTCAGCCTCACCAGCTTCAGTGTTTTTTGCCGTGCCAAAGACACTTGCATCTTTGCAAATTTGGGCTGGGGTCAGAGAACTGTGTTTGGCCTTTGTCTCTGGTTTTGCTATGAACTGTTCTTCAGGCCATTTAAACTTGATCATTCGTCTTGTCTGGGCACCATTAAATTGAAACTTACCAATTTGTGAATAGTTCTTAAAGCTTGCAAATTAAGTTCAGCTGTGCTGACGGTAGTAGCATTGGTGGTAAAAGTAGCATGTGGGGAGGCTGCTAGGGATGCTGGGTGGCTGCTGATTCTGTCCAGCCTGGAAATGGGCATCAGTGCAGTGACACCCAGGTGCTCAATCCATCCATCTGGTTGCTCCCCTTTCAGCCAGGGAAAGCAGCCTGGTCCACCCTGGTCCCTCTGACCAGAAAAGCAGGCTTGATGCCCGTGGTATGTCAGAACAGGTTTGGTGCACTTGCCTATTTTGGGCTGTGGTGGTGAAGCGTAGGGCTGCCTGACAGATACGCCCGAACAGCTCTGGCTGCATGATTCCCATACCTAACTCCCCTGTTTCTCACTTCTTGATCCTCTTTGTTTATAGTTGTGCCTTTCTTTCTGTGTTCCAGTCTCACAAGTAATAACACTATCCTGGTTAATTTTTCCATGTTGGTCCCAGTTTTGCTGCATCTAGAGCCTGATCTGCTGTTTGTGATGCCTTTACCCAAGGCCTACTGTCCTGCATGCTATTCCGGATGTGGTTACCTGCACCCCACTGGCCCTGCGAGGTCCTTTTCCCTCTGAGACGCTCCCTTCTGATTGTGAAGCATGACTGTGGTTCACAAAGCACCCTACTAACCAGCTGCCATAGCCAGCCACTCCTTACGGCATTGGCCATAACTCCTGTCAGCTTCTCACGTTGTCACCTGCTGTCTGGCAGTTTCTCGTGCCGTGTCCAATAGCTTGTCATGTACCGATCATTTATAACTTCAGGCCAGGGCCTGGCTAGCAGCCCTGCGACCTGCCTGCAGCCCTGATGTTGTCCCGTGAAAGGCTGAGATCAGAAGGATCTGCATTGCTCCTTTCTCCGCTGAGACTGTATGGGCTGCACACAGAGCTCTGCTCTGCTGGACGCTGCCTGTGAGGGGTGTCGCTGCCTGCAGGCCGGCCTCCTGTTGTCACTGTCACTGGGACCCATTCACGTACGTAGCAGGAAGGCCCTTACAGTCAGTAATGTCCCTGGGTGAGTGATAGTCCCCAGAGGTGAGGCTAGTTCTTGGACTGAATGGCTCGTGCACCGTTTCTCAGACTCAGGGGCCGGCGTTGCTGGCAGGACAGGTGAAACGCGGTGGTTGTGTTGTGCCACTGGAGCGAGCCCTTTTCTTGCCTGTAGATTTAGATCTCAGAACTGTGGCACAGTCTGCTCCCACCCCTGCAGGTCTGAGTAACCCACCTCAGTGGTCCTCTCTGAGGGTTGGTCTGTGTTTTTAAGCCATATTGCAGCGTTGAAGATCAAGTCTCTCTCGGTTGTTGACAGCCAGTTTCAATTGATGATGCTTGTGATGCCAGTCGTGTTACGCGGCCATTGACAAGCTTTTGGGCAACTGGGGTTCCGTTTCCCTAGCAAAGCTTGGTGGCACCCAACCAAAACTGCCATTCCTTTACAGTGAAGCACGGTTCAGGCTTTGCCAGGGCTTGAAATCAAGGTTTGTTGTGGCTGCCTTTCCTGAAAGTTTCCTCGTCCAGCCCCAAATCCATGTTCTTCGTTTAGTGGGTTGTCATCCAGAAACCACAATCCAGGATTTCCTGACGTGTTGCCAAATCCCACATGCTCCTCCTCCAGATGTAGGAGCTGTGTGTTCGTCCAGTGTCCATCCCACACCCTTCACATTGAAACTAGCAGATTCTTCCTCTCCAGTGTTCCCAGTGGAGACTCCAGGTGCTCTTAATTATGTATTTACTTGTCCTGGAGCCTGGATGTAGGCTGTGCTGGGCCAATGATTCTCCTTCATTTCTCAGTCTGAGAGGCATGGATTAAAATAGTTTTGGCAGGGCACAAGCCAAACCTGGAGATGTGTTCATTGAGATGCAGCTGATGGTTTGCCTTACAGTTGTTGGGAGGTCAGGTATTGCGGTTTCTAATGTTGCTAATAAGATACCGCATTTTCCCCAATATTTGTCTCCCCATTCAGGAAGGATCCTCAGCAGCGTTTTTGTTACTGCTTTTTCCAGTCCAATAGCCAGTGTTCTGGAACTGTTCACCAGTCCTCTGTCTTTGTCAGTGTTTATTAGCCAAAGGCTTCCATGTCTTTAACAAACAGAGAAAATTTATATCTTAAAATTAGATGTTATGACATCTACGCACAGATTTTTTACTGCCTTAGTGTTTCTCTTTTGGCTTGAAGGAAAGGTTTTACCATGTTACAGAAAATAAGATTTTAGGGGGTTAGCCTTTTTTAGGGGAAAAAAATAAGTACAGCAGTTAAGGTTTGATAATTCCGTGTGAATATCCTCTAATACGTACCTGAATCATCTCCCTTTGATGTTACCTCTATCCTCCTTCAGTCACAGAATTTTGCTGTGCATTATCCCTTCTGAAGCCATCGCACACATACTTCACACACAGTCTCCTGAGCTTGTCACTGCTTAAGGACTGACAGCACTTAACAGGTTGCCTCTGTTCTAGGCCATTTACCTTTTCATAGACTCTCAGACTGGAAGGGACAGGTTGGAAGGGACCCCAAAGCCCACCCAGCCCCAACCCCTGCCGTGGGCTGGCTGCCACCCACTGGATCAGGCTGCCCAGGGCCCACCCAGCCTGGCCTTGAGCGCCTCCAGGGATGGGGCACCCACAGCTCCTCTGGGCAGCCTGTGCCAGGGCCTCACCGCCCTCTGGGTAAAGAATTTCCTCCTAACATCCCACCTAAATCTCCCCTCTGTTAGTTTACCTCCTTGATAACCCTGCCCAGTCCCTTCTGTTACGTACACACGCTTCACAGAACATCCGTGCAACCAACAGTTCTGTCATTGTGTCTAAACGGTTTTCTTCAAGCTGTTTTTCTCTGCAGGAGTGCCTGCAAACAAACAAGAGGACCTACCAAGACTATTAGGTTACTGTGTTTTTGGAGCACTTTTCCTAAAGCTTTAACTGGGATTTAATGGAGGCACCTCTAGAATTACTGAAAATCAGTGTTCATCTGAATAGCGTCAGCCCTATGTGATGTTCCTGGATGGTGCTCACCTACCTGTTACGAGTGGGCCTTGGAAGGCCCTCGTGCCCAGGAGATCCCAGTAGACCTTCCTGGTTCGCTGTGCAGTTTGGCTGTTGTTCACATCACACTCCCTAAACCACCTGCAGAATCCAACCAGCTGTCCCTCCTGGTACCACCTGTAGTGTTTGCCAGCTTCTCACCTTGTTTTCTGCCTGCATTTCTCTCGTCACCCCCAGTAGCGTCTCAGGTCCTGTCCATTTAGCTTAACTTCAGGCTAGGGCTGAATCAGCACGTTATCATAACGCAAAAATAAACAAGCAATTTAAAAGTGGCAGTTCTGTATTAAAGCCTAATAGTCAATGAATTTGAGTCTTTCTTGTAATTAATTGACTTTAAAATCTAGCAGTAGAAGTTTCAGTGTGCCTGAGCTCACTAGCCCAACCACTGGCAGAGAAGTTGGAACAGAAGTTTGGAGTGGTGCTGGGTGCCCGGCAGCTTTAAACATCCTCTGCAGGTTTAAGGAGAACATTGGACTTAGGTCAGTCTAATGCCACTTCTTTCTGTTCTGAGAGTAAAACAAGAAAGGCTTTTCCTTCTTTACTCCAGGAAAAAAAGGTAAATTAAAAATAATAATAATGAAAGTTTGGAGTGGGTCTTGGTATAGTAGTTCTGATGATCATGAAGTTAGCTGTGCATGACTGCACAGCTCTCCTTCACTTTAAAAGACAAGTATTAAATGCAAAATGTTTTGAGGAAGCCTTTCTCCTTTTGATTCTTGCATTTAGCGTATCTCTTATAGTAAGCTAGTAAATACCAGTCTAAGGATCAATTTTACTTAAATCAGTTTTAATTCATAAGCAACTTGATGTAAATCAGAATTTAAGAAAGTAAATTAATGGTCAAGGAAATAAAAATCACGCAAATACACAAACTCAAGTAGCAAAGAGGGGAAAAAAGAGGAGGCTTTTAATAGCTGCAGATTTGTGGCTTAACAGTGCGTCATGCTGGATGGTAAAATGAATTCCAGCTACTGCATAAAGGCTATGTTTAGATGAGTTGCGTCGTGCGTTAATGGCAATTTACCACAGGGAATCATTTTTTGTTTCAGAACAGAGGCAAACAAGATCAGTGTTGGTATTTTGAGTTGCAGGAGTCCTTTGACTGCTGTTTACATCAATCATTTAGGCCACCTGGTTGCAAAGTAACTATCTGAAATTGTTTTGTCCTGTTGGACTAAACGTGGACAGGAGTCCCCACCTGCGCAGCACCCGGTGCCTGCAGTCCGGAGGTAACGTGCTTTTCCTCTTCTTCCTGCTCAGGTTCCGCCGCACCCCTCAGCCCCTCCCGTGGTGGGCGCGCTGCAGCCTCCCACCTTCACGGCACCGCTAGGAATCCCGCCTCCTGGGTTCGCTCCTGGCGTGCCGCCGCCACCACCGCCTCCGTTTCTGCGGCCTGGCTTCAACCCGATGCATTTACCCCCAGGTGCGTTCACGGGGCACCGAGCACCACTCCCAGCCACGTACGAAATAACAGCTTGCGCCGTACAGACGGCGCCGCTGCGTTCTCTTCGATGATGTGGGGTGTTAATGCCTGCTTCTTTTTATAGGCTTCCTTCCTCCGGGGCCGCCACCGCCTATAACTCCTCCAGTATCCGTTCCTCACACTCCAGCAGTAAACATCCCAAACTGTAAGTGCTTAAATCTTGAGCGAGCGACAGCAGAGGGAAGGTACCACGCAAGCAAAAAGCTGACTGACTTTTAATGTGTCAATGCGTTGTTCCTTAGCTACAGCAGCTGGAGTAAACGAAGACACTACAAAAGATGCGTCTGTAGGAAACCCCATCCCAACAGTGGTTTCTGGATCCAGAGGGAACGCTGAAACTACTGATAGTTCCAAAATGTACGGGACTGTTCCGCCGCCGGTAGCGCCTACTAATGTACCTGCTCCTGTCACCCAGGCTATTCCGCTCCTTGGTAAGTTCACTTCGTGCATCTTCTTCTGCTTTATTCTTCTCTGAATTTAAAATACAGTTTTGATTTTGCTGCTGACTTAGGTAATGGTGAAGTAGAGCAGATGTTTGTAAGAAGTTTCTGTCCTTTTTGGCTTTTAAATCATGTGTAAAGGCTTGATTTTACACAGAAGAAACAGTGAAATATTACTCAAGATCTGTTTTCTGAACAAGCCAACAAAAAAGCCGTGACCTCTAAGTTACAAGTTACAGGGCAGAATGGTGTGCTGGCTGCTTTACCACATTGAGGTTTATACCATCCAGACAACTAACGTAACATCGGTATGGCATAATGAGCTGTGTTTTAGACTCAGCTGTGACCTTTATAGAGGTCACTATACATTTATCTTAGAGGAACAGTATTTTTAGTGTATTTTTTAAATCTATGAATATACAGTATATTTTTTTATGTATGGAATGAATTGTTTTAATAAAGTGGTTAAAAAAAAAAACACAACTTCTATTCAGTCCTGCGGTGTTACAGATTTCGGAACCTTTTTACCTTGTGAAGGTGTCCTTTTATGCCTCATTGTCAAGAATACACCCAAAAGAGGTTTCCTGCTGAGATTGTTACATTATTTATAGTATTTTAGACCTCTAAAAGAGAGCCTGACAAGCCAATAGAAAATATAGTTTTGTTTAAGTGTTCTTCTGTCCAGAAATTTGCAGTGCATGCTGCAAAGCAACGTAAGATTTGTCTCGCTGAGAGCTTGCTTACACTATTGGGTTTGATGACTGCATTTTCCAGTTGCGACAAGTGATTTTCGGATCCTTCACATTAGAAACTCAAAATGAGAGCCTCTTGAAGGGATTTCTCAGAAAATGGGGTGCCTCTTCTCTCTGAAAATCACTCTTCTTCTTAAAATCCATCACAGCAAACATCTAAACCAGGAGCTAATTATTTTAGAGTAGAGAAGGGTGGGTTTTCGAGGAAGAAGAAATAAAATAAATTCCTGGGGTGACATCATGGGTTAGGAGAATTTAATAGCAATAAGAATCATCAGACAACATATGTAAGACACTCTGATCTGAACGACTGAATTACATTTTTAGGGATTGTAATAAAGCATTACCAATATACTTCAATCACTGTTGAAGCTCTGTGGTATCTTGTCTTGTGCAGCATAACCTGAACTTTTTATTCCAAGCCTTTGCCAAGTATTCAGTCACTCCACAATTTGCTGTATCGCTGTACACAGAAGAAAGGGGGTTTGTAGAATGAAGATTGGAGTGAAGTAAAGGAAATGCTTGTGTCAGTTACTCACATGCTGGTTTTTTTTTGTTCTTACAAACATAAGGAAGCTGAGTTTAAGTCTGAAAACCCAGAATCTGGCTGTATTGCTGTTAGCTGTTTCCTGAGCAGCTGAGGTCCATGAGGTCTGAGTGACTTCTCTCACCAACAGGCAGACAGAGATTTCTGTCTTTAGCAGATTGTCAGCTCACGCATCAAGAGAAATTTGCAAAGCAGACCCGAAGTAATTGCTAGGATCTGTGTGTTCGTGTATGTAGATGCATTTCATGTTGGTGCGTGTCTCAAGAAGTTACAAAATCAAGGAGTTAGGTGAGATTCTTCCATCGTCAGAGTCAAGGGGAGCTATTTACCACCAGATACAGATATGAGACCGTTAGCATCAGCCTGTTTTGCTTTTAAGCCTGTTCAGTAGAGTGACACAGATGAAACACTTCTCTTACAACCCCCTCAGTTCACTTTCCAGTGGAGCTGAACTCTGCATGTGAGAGCCCAGACACAGTCTCTGTCCTTGAAGCTGGGAGAAAAGCATGACAGAGGTAACGCTGACCTCCCCGCGTGCTGGTCGAGCCTGCGGAGAGGCATCCCTTGAAGCTCTCCCCATCATCTGAACTCGAGTGGCCAGGCTGCATCGCCATCCCTTCCTTTCTGCTCTGCACCTCGGGCTCGCTCCTAGGCAAAGCAGAGCGCGGGAGGCGGAGCGTGCCAGGGTGCAGCCCCTGTGCGTATCCCGGGCCTGGAGCCCCGAGGGATTCGTGGGCTGGCAGGAGCAGGGTGACCGTAGCACACAGTCCTGTGCGGGCCAGGGGTGAGAGAGCGAGTGGGTGCGGCATCATCTCACCCCCAGTTAGCTGGGGGGGAGCCCAGGCGAGGGGGATCGGTGCCTCAGACATCGCAAGCAAGCAGCTTCGCGATGGCGCAGCCGGGTGGCTAGCTGCGTGCAGTCCTCAGTGCTGCGCCTTGCTGTGCCTGTGGTGGCGCTCTCCGAGCCGAGAGCAGAAGGTGGAAGAAGGGTTGGGTTGCCAGCATCATGAGGGGTGTCATGAGGACTCTGCTTGGGAAGTAGGGATGAAGGGGCTTGAGCAGTGAGATGAGAAGAATGAAGAGATGTTCCTCAGACATCTGGGCAGGATGCAAGAACTTGCCTCAGCAAGCTGAATGCCAGGAGTGAAGATGGCTCTGAAGAGACTCTCGCATCTCGCTATGATAACCTTGCTTGAGAATACCTGCTGTGGTCTGTACAGATGCAGGCGCTCTTTTCTAATTTGTGTAACTGCAAAATGAAGGGTATCTGTTCCGTTTTTATGCGGAAGATGTGTTACAAAGTAACTCTGAATTGATCCTTGTAAGATGTCATGTGCCTTCTTAGCATTGTACCTTTATGCTCTGTTTCACCTCCACTGACTTCATTCACTCCTCCAATGTAATTCCCTCATCACTTCCGACAAAGGCGTTTGTGCTTCAGAGAAGGGATCTCTCATGGACATCGTGTCTAAACTTTTTTGTGCTGATTTCTTAAAAAAAGCACCGTCAGGTTGTTTGGATTTAGTTGTACCCTGGGTTGCACTCACTGTTGGTACAGCGTCTTGTTCGCAATTGGAACAAGATTGTCCAGCGTGTAACTGGCTGTGAGTGTGCTCTTGTTGTTTTAAATGATCTGCCAAGCAGATAGCTTTGGACTCCTTTTACATGTACGTACTGCAGAAAGTGCCAGGCTTTTGGATCATTTTTGATTTGCCAGCTTGTTCCTAGTGTTGAGCAAATGCTGTAATTTGGACCAGTAATAAATGCTGTTGCAGATGCTGTGTTTCAAATAATCAGGTTGTGATCTATTATCCTGATTACACACACCATGCTGCAGTTTGCAGGTTCTGGTCTATTGCTCTTTTTACCAGAATTTCTACGATGATGATTACGTGTCATCAAAGGAAAAGATACCACAGTTCTCCCCAAGCTTGGCGTTCATGTCCTGCTAACGCATGCTGAACTGCCTCCCTTTGCTCCCTTGCTGGTTTGCTCTTCAGTAACTACATGGTCTTTCTGTAATCTGCATTAAATTGTAAAAGACAGCGTACAATTTTCTCTGAGCTCTTCTGAACATGAGTCTGTTACAAAGTGTGCGGGGAATAAGGAGCTAGGAGCGTTTTGTTACTACAGGATCCGAACGATGATCAGCCTCACGCACCGCCGGATTTTGTACAGCAGCCCCTTTTCACGGCAGAACAAGCACTGCGTGTTGGCAGACCTTGTACGTGAGTGTCACATCTGTGATGCTGCGGAGCGGGAGCTTGGGGTAAGGGAATGTGCATCCTCAAGCAGCATTCATGGAATTCAGTTCTGCCTTGGTGAATCCCTTGGCCTGGGTCAGTTTGGTGTTTCTTTTGGGTGAAGCAGGAGTTTTAGAAACCGATATTTGGTAACCAGCACTTCACATGTGCATGGTTTGGCTCTTGCATCCTTGTGTAAGCATCGTCCACAGACAGCAGCAAGCTCCTGCTGGCTTCAGCGGTGGGCATTGGCTGCGCTGAAGAGTGCTGGCATTGCTGGCAAGCGATGTTTAGGCTCTGAAGTTTAGCCTTCCTTCTTCATGTTCTTGACCTGCTGAAGGGTTCTCTGTGAAACGCCAGAGAAAGACACAAGACGTAAAGCACTGTGTTTGGAACCTCTTCCAAGAATTCCCTGGTAGCATTTCACGTTCTGGTTTTAACATGCAGCATTTGTTCCCCACTGGAGAAAGACAAGCGAGGAGATGTGACATGCTGCAGAATATGAGCACCAGCCTCAGCGTGTAAACCCTTGGCTTGCTGCTCTGCTGGATTCCCAAGCTTCTGACCCTGTGCTCTCAAATATAGGCCAGGTTGCAGAAGGTGTATCTGAAGTAGCGCGTTAGATGCAGACAGCACCACTCCTGCGCTTGCTTTCCAGCAGCAGCACATGAGAAGTAGTTTAACAGTGGTGAGGCGCTGTCGTACCTGATGACATTCAGTTTAAAATAAAATTTAAACTGACAACAATCAGTTTAAAATAAAACAGAACACAACACAGTGGATGCAGCCCTTTTGTCTTACGCTAGCAGGTGTAATGCTGATGATTATCACAAGGGAGTGTGTCCAGCCAGGAGAGATGATGGCCAGAAACGGGATTTCATGGCGATGTGGCTCTTTACCAAGCTTAGCAGAACAGTAAGGGCAGCTCCTGTGGCCTCTCTGCATAGAAGAGCCCTCCTCGGGGCAGCTGCAGCAGCCTGGGCAGTGCTTCACCAGTGAAGGGGAAGCACCACAGCTTTGGTGCTGCGCGGTTGTTCTTCCATCTCCGAGACATGCAGGCGGCTGGCGTGGGGTTGTCCCAGTGAGAGTTCTTTGTGTTGAACTCTTCCCAGGTTCGGAGGGCCGTGCATCGCTGGTAAAAGCCACAGGTTGGGAAAGCAATCTCTATTTTCACACGCTGTAACAGAGTTCACACGTTGGGTGTGATGTCTGAGGGCTGTGCCTCGGCAGCAGTAAAAGCTGCGGCTTGCAATAAAAGCCACGGCTGAGGCAGCTTGTGCAGAGTAAGTGGGAAGGCAGGTTAGTGACAGAAAGGCTCACAGTTGTGAGGAAATGCATAAAACACAGGCTGGGGCAGGTGGATGGCATCACTCACTCGCAGAGCGGGGAGATGGCTGCTCACTCATTTGCTTCTCTGCAAGCTGTGGCGTTTCTTCTCAGAGTTGCCAGACGGTGTGCATTTTGCAGGCTGTCCTTCCTGACGTAGGCAGCAAAGGGCTTTAGGCTCTCCCAGGGGTTGCACGTGGTCTCTGCTGAGCATTTTCAGGGAACTCGGGTGTGTTTCTGGGCAGCTCTTTTGGAGTAAACTTCATCAGTGTCTGATTTATGGGCACAGCGACGGATTAACTGCGCTTTCTGCAGCGTGCTCCAGCCTGGAACTTTGAGGGGGCTTCTTTAAAACAAAAATGTTCAGCTGCCCTAATCGTGCAGCCCAGGTTGGAAGAGAATGAGTCTCCAGATACTGTTATGCTGCTTCCATGCATCATTTTGTGTGCAAATATAGCTGAGAAATGAAACTGCTGGTACGTGGTTAATTAAAAAAAGCGGTCTCGGTTGCCTTGTACTCCTGCATCATAGCCCTCGCCTGTTCTGCTGCTATAGAGCAGAAGCATGCTTATCCGCTTTGGCCCACTAGATCTTAGTTCTTCCTTTCTGCCTTGTTTGTAAAATTCTGTGGAAGAATTTGCTGATAAACAAAACCATCCCTGAGCCTCAATGTTCAGCAAAATAAAGTTCCTGGGAGATGTCACTGGCCGTGTGTCTGCCTTGCCAGCTCCGTAGCACTGTGTCTAGGGCAAGGTGACGGATAGCCCTGGCCATGGACACGAGGGGGAAAGGGCTGCTGATTTTGAAAAGAAAAAAGAAAAGCCCCAGGAAAAATAAGCTGTCACTGATGGATCATTGCTTCCCAAGAGTGTCGCATACTGAGCCGTGTCTTAAGGGTGGCTGCTCGGAGGGGAAGGTAAGGTGGCACTGTGGGCTGGAAGAGCGGGCGTGCCTTTGCTGCTGGAGGCTTGCTGGTCGGTGAGCACGCCTGCCTGCCGATACGGAGGGCATTGCTGATGAAGCTGCCCTGACAGAGGTGCCCGTAGTGCCAGCAGTGGTGTGGGGACAGGGCAGCTGTCCTGCACAGAAGTGCTGTGTAACCCCGCTGCAGGACGGGGAGACTGCGGGGCCGGTGGGAGGCGGGCTAGCTGCACGTGTTGGAGCGACGCTGCCGAGCGTGTCATTTCTGTGCTAATTCACGTAGCTGGTTGGCAGTTCGGTTTTGCCCAGGGGCAGCGGTTCCAAACCTTCGTGTAACCGGCATTAACTTTGATTTGTATTCATGCATGTGGAAATAAAACAATGCCATCTCAACAAATTTTAATTCTGGAGTTTGCTTTACAAGTATATGTCTGTATGCTTCCTCAGGCACTTGGAGCTTGCTTTCAGGTGACTCGCTAGTGAGCAGAAGTGCCCGGCGCTGACAGATCAGCATAGGAGGGCAGGAGGGCATGGTGGCGGGCGCTGAGTGGAGGTGCTGTGCCGGATGAGCTGCCCGCACTCACTCGAGCAGGGACCCACCCAGTGCCCAGCACCCCTGGGGTGCCGGCCGCAGCGCCCTGAGGGCTGTCAGCATGCCGCAGGGAGGGTCCTGTACTGCCTCTGGCTGAGATCGTGCTGCATCTGAGACTCCAGTACTCCAGGAGGAAAAACAGAAAGTAGTTGGCATCGCAAATGCACTGCGTAGAAACCTATCTAAAAAAAAGCAAATCCAGAAGTTACCTGTTGCATTTCCTTTTAGTTCAACATTGCAGGCTTTATTTTACTAAAGCATGTGCTGTCCTACCCATTTTCTTGGGAAGGGTGGGTTGAGCGGTGTGTGATTTCCTCTCTTTCCGCCCTCTCTGCCTTGCCCTCTCCCTCCGTCACGTACTGGTAGCCGCTGCCTCTTCTGCTCTTTGGGTGCTTGTCGAGGACCCAGTGCAGATTTCAAACGTTTCAGCCCGGTGCGGCTTCATGATGCGTGCAGTGGAGGAGAAGGGTCTAGAGCTACAGCAGAGGCAGCATAACCCTTGGGAAGGTTGTCAGCAGAGCAGGACCCTGAGCTGGAGGTGGGGAAGGGCCCTGACCTGCAAAATGGCGGTGGGCCTCTTCACGGGGGAAGCCAAGAGGGTAAGCGGCGGGCTGCCATTTGTTAGCACGGTGACTGCGCGTAGCGCAAACTCGCTCCCGCTGAAGGGCAGTGCTCTCTGTGCAGCACGTGGACCAGCACAGGACGCTTTGCGGGCTGCTCTCCCCACACAATTTTCGCATTCCTCCATGCGTGAGAGCTTCCGAGTGTTTTTGAAATGACGACAATGCTTTTTCCCCTCTGTCATTACTATATTTTAACCTGCGGGTCTGTTTCTTTCCCTCAGGCACCCAGGGAGTCGCACCGCCCCCGCCAGCCCCCGTCGTCGGGTTGCAGACCCCATCCACCGGCCTCCTCGGTGCCCGGCCTGGCTTGATACCGCTGCAGCGACCGCCAGGAATGCCCCCGCCTCCTCTGCAGCGGTTTCCCTTGATGCCACCACGACACATGCCACCCCACATGATGCACAGAGGGCCCCCCCCAGGGCCGGGGGGCTTCGGGATGCCCCCTCCCCACGGCATGAAAACCCCCTTCCCGCCACCCGGCCACTTTGTGAGGCCCGGGGGGATGGCGGGGAGCGGGGGGCCCGGCGGAGGCGAGGAGAACAGAGACGGGCGGCAGTTCAGGAACGACAGGCAGACGTTCACTCCTAACAGGGAGCAGGAGAGGTACGGACGGAGATCTTTTGGCAACCGGGTGGAAAACGATCGGGAGCGCTACGGCAGCCGCAGCGACGACAGAGATCACGAGCGGCTTGGTAATCGCGAGAGGAGAGAATGGGGGAGAAGGAGCCCCGAGCGCGATAGGCACAGAGACATGGAGGACAGGAACAGACGGTCCAGCGGGCATCGAGACAGAGAGAGAGATTCGAGGGATAGGGAGTCTCGTAGGGACAAGGAGGAAAACCGAGGAAAGGAGAAACCGGAGGTGACAGACAGGGCAGACGGCGACAAAAACCACGAGTCTCACAGTGGCAAAATGGAAGACGCAGACATTGTTTCAGAACTCCCTAAAGGAGAGTGTGAACCTTTGGGCGCGAAGTCCGAGGAGGAGTTGACGTCTGAGGCTACCTCACCCGCGGAGCAGGCTGAAAAGGACGCGAGCTCGGTCATGGAGGCTCCTCGCTAGAGACTGGGATCCGTCAGCCCAGGGCAGGGACGTTCGTTGGAGTGCAGAGCTTTAGAGTTGTACAGGCTGCTGTATTATATTTGCTTCTGCTTTTATCACAGCCCCTCGGTAGCTGGTGGGGAATTGTAAGCAATTTGATTGCTTCCCTTCTATTTAAAATAGCCACAACGTAACACAAAAAATACTGAAGATATGATTAAAATATTACCCATTTTTGCTGTAACTTTTTTAAAGTTTTGACTTTAAAAAGTTTACAAATCAGAAGTAGAAGTGCTTTCTATTTTTTTTTTTTAATTTAAGAAAAGGTAACGGTGAAAGCTCCTCAAAACAATAGGGATGTGTTTTTAATAAACTCTATTTTCGTAACAAACTTTAACGTGTGCTATTCTTCCTACACTGCACTGAAGCGGAAAAGGATTGTTCGACATCTTAACGTGTGAACTGCTGACGCTGTACGGGAGTCGAAGTTAGACTGCTTTGTTTATAGTTGTTAACAGGAGTACATCTGTTTGTGTAGCTGTTCACAGGAGCAACGTTCTATTTGTAACAGTCATCTTGGTTTTTAGATTGCTGCATTTTTATGGCCTACTTGACCGTGCTGGGTGAAAGTTAGTTTTAAAATGTTAATGGAGAGGTAACTGTTTGGTATTTGCAATGCAATTCGGGGTTGATTTTTTTTTTTCTTTCTTTTTTTTTCCCTCCTCCAGCTGGGTCTGTGGAAAATGATGCCCTAATTGGACTTCAAAAAAACAAACAAACAAACAAAAAGTGGACCCCTTCAGACATACTTGGTCTACTTTGCTTGTAGAATTTGGAACCTGCGTGTGGTGGGCCAGGGAGCACACCAGGTCAGCATCTTGTACCTGACCCCACCACTCACTGACCTTTCTGGAAGGCGGGGTGAAAGGAAATCAGAGGCACCAAGCACCATGCAGAATGCTGACCTGGTGTTTGAAGTGGGGCTGCGAGGAGGTGGGGAAGTGGGAGACCGCTCCTGCTGCCTGTCGACTCGCACACCTGGGCTGCTGCTGGTGTCTGTTAGCGATGTCTGCCTCCCGTGCTCCTGCAAGAGGTAGGTTCAGACCTCCCGGTGTTGGACCGATGGAAAAAGAACGCTTACTCTTTGTGCGAGTCTGACCATCCCCTCTCCGTACTGTTGCAGTAATTTTGGCAGATTTTAGCAGGGCAGACCCTGGTTCTCCGGGGTTGGCCCTTCAGGTGCAAACACTTCTGAGACCACTGCGTTGCACCGAGCAGGCAGTGCCCAGATGAGCCTGTGCTGAGCCACGTGCTCTGCCCAGTCCCCACTCGCCCACAAGGCTCAGGCTGTGCCAGGTGCTCAGCTGCAGCTTGTTACACTCTAAAAGTGTAGTGGGAAAATTGTGTGAATCCTGTGCATATTTATTTTTTTTCTCCTGGATATAGGTGTGTTCTAAAGTTTTTTTTTTTGTTCCCCCCCGCCCCCCCACCACATAAAGGGCAGCTGCTTTCTGACAGCAGAACTTTTTCACAGCTGCTCTGCAGCAGAGGGATTTTTTTTCTTGGGGAGGGAGAGGTGTGGGAAAGCAAATGTGGAGTTATTAATTGGGAAGAGGAGATATATTTTTATGTTCTTGCAATAGCAGAATAAAGAGAAAAAACCTGTTTATATACTTGCAGTGAACTCAACTTCCATGCGTTAAAACTTGTGTCCTTGATGTTTGTCTCATGCTGGGCCAGTGGAACTAACTTTTCTCATATACAGCCAAACATTGCGTGTCATGTTTGAGACCACCTCAAAAAGAACTGCCATGATTCTGTAATGGGGTAGGATTTTTTTAAACGAACCCACTCCACTGAGAGATTTGAAGACAGGAACAAGAGGTTGGAAGGTGTATCTGTTACCGGTCACACAAACATTCTCTCCATTTCTCTGGAAATTAAAAACAGTGCCTAGGAAGAATTTTGGAGGTTGTTTGCAAAATGATTTTTTACTGCCTCCTGAAACAGTAGCTGTAAAATAAACCTGCTGCGGGGGCATCACCAGCATAAGTACATCCCACTCCTGACCTGTGAGATTTCTGGCTTTCAGAAAGACAGATTTGCACTTCAGTGGTCAGCTCCATGTAGGCATCTGTGATGGGTAAGGACACCATGCTGTCAGCAGTCAGCACCCTGCTGCTGAGCCTGTGCCTGCCCAGTGAGGATGCCTTGTGTAAACCACACATTGCTTCTCTGTCCTTCAGTACAGCACCGACTTCCAGGCCAGACTTGTAACCCTGTTACCAGCAGCACACGAAGAGGAGCAGGGCTGGAGCAGGGTGAGCAGCAGAGCTGGCAGGGCTCACCCCAGTGCAGCTCACCCCACAGCTGTCACACCCCTGCTGCTTCTTCCTCCCTCAGGGAAAGGAGTGACAACATGAGCATCCTCTAAGCTGAGCAGCAAGGAGGCTGGGGTGGTATCTGTTCATGCTTGAGGTGTTTTTGACCCTCTGATGTTCAGGTTTCACTGCCTTCTGCTGCAGCTCAGTGACAGCACAGGCTAACCCACAGGAGTGTGCGCCCATCCATCTGCCACCTGTTATGAACATCAGGGTGAGGTGTACTCGCAGTATTCTTGCTGTTCTCAACGCTATTCCATCTGTGACATGCAGCACTGGAATTTGGGTGTCTCTAGAAGTGCAACCAACTACTTATGTATGAGATGAAGGAATGTTGACACAAGTCTTCATTAAAATAAATAATTCTCTATTAAAAGACTTGGAAATCTGTGTCTGAGAGGTACCTACAAGAGGTAGCACAATTATACAGCAATTACACCACTGAGAAGCATCAGAACTTTAATACAAAGCCTTGGCCACTTTACTCACACCCTGCTCCACACTCACATGCTGTGCAGTGCAGCATTACAGATTTCTGTGAAGCTGCATAAAGCCACTGGCTCTTCATCAGCTGCTAGGGTTTTTTCCAACAGACTACAAGACCAAGACATATTTGCCCAGCAAGTTTATTACTTACATTTGAAGCATACAGTGCTGCAAAGTGCCTACTGCTGTTCAGCGAGCCGTCTTTGAGCTCCTAAGGCTCCCAGGGCTCCCCATTTCCCAAACCCCGTCAGACGCTAGAAGCTTTGGTGCTCAGCATGTGATCCCTACTAACCAACGTCCTTGACACAGGAGGTGCAGTTAGTGACAGTTGTACTTACAATGGTTACAGATGTTTAGCAGAGGACTACAGAGGTTTTCCATCAGCAACACTTTAATTGCAATATACATAGTACAAAATCATGTCAGTCTTCACCAGTTTAACTGATACTCAAGATGCAGAGTAGTAATGAGATTAAGTGATAAATCTTTTGCTTGCACAAGGAAGAGCAAGTACAGCGATCACAACAAAATACAGCCCATCTCCCACGGAGATCTCAGGCATTCCAGGAACCACACTCAGCATTTGGCTATTCCAATCACGCCACAAGCTAAACGTGGTCCAGCATTTCCAGTCAGTTTGCTCTCATTATCTCCCCCTCTACCCAGGTCATCACTTTTTGCATGGACCTAAAAGAGAATTGAAGTCACCTTAATTCACGTTATTGCATAACTAGCCAACATTTTTCACTGTGCACGTACTTGCAGTGACAAGCAGCATTGCCAGCTACCAGCAGGGTGTTACACAACAAAACACCTGTCTGTTTTGTAATGCTCAATGCCAGATTGAAATGGTCAAAAACATCCTCGGGAAGGCCAGCGGAAAGCTAAGATCCCATGAGAATGAAGCATCACACTAACACGCAGTACTTCCTGCCCACATCAGCTGTCATGCACCATGAGCTGTGCATCAAACCCCAGGCACTGGCCCACAGCCCACTCACTGCACTGGGGCTCCAGCAAGCAGCGGGCTGGCAGCAAGCCACTTACCACCATGGTGCGCCCGATGATGCAGTGTGGGCCGCTGAGGGAGATGACAGCATCTTCTATGTCTACCTCTGCCACTCCTCCTTTAGCCGTCACGTTGCCGAGGTCACCCACGTGCCTGCACAGAGCAGCAGAGAAACCACAGAAGTCTGGTTACACTGAAAGCCCCTGCCCACGGCCCAGCAGCACAGCGCCCAGACACCCGCATGCTCCACCACCTGTTTCACACAGCACACACCTTCGCACCTACCATCGGTGAACCTTCATTGCTCCCACTATTTTAACTCCTTCAGTTCACGATACAATCAAAACACAGTCCTAGGTGGAACACAAGTCTCAAACTAGGCTCAGCCCTTCCTGTACAGACTGCTGTTACACATCCAGCGCACATCACCAGTCAGCTACTCCACAAACAGCTGCTGGCTTCAGGCTTACCTGGGACCAGTAAAAGCAGTTTTAAAAGTCAAGGACTAGCTCAGCTGGAATACGTTAGATGCTAGCTAAGATCTGACCGGAACTACGGATGACTGTTCATGTTTGTCTGACAGCACTGTACTCTACTACAGTTGTAGTAAGAGCTCGTTCTCCACTAGGACCTCCCAGGGGAGTCAACCCGCACTCAGCTCAGTTTTCACAGAGCTTCTGGACACTCCAGTGTCTTGCTCCCTACACAGCTACCCCAAATAAGACACTGACTTGAAGTTGACAGTGTTTTGCCAGACACTGTCTGGACTCAGAACCTCAGGTACCAGCTTGCTTCTGGAACTCTCCATGCCTGCAGGCTGACCAGCTCAGCTATTCACATGCTGACCACCAGCTTTGTGGACAGCAGAGTGCAGATTTCATATTTTTAACTCAGTCCTATGAAATAAGGACAAGGGCAGTTTCCCCTTTAGGGGTTTGCTTGATTTGAACTTCCAGGAAATTTTAGTACCATCAGCTTCAACAAGCCCACTCTGTCAGAAGCACGACCTAGTTCTTGTACCCTCGCAGGGATCTCCCAGCCCACAGCTGCCTGAGCAGGCAGGTTACACCAGGAGCCAGATTCAACAAAGAACCTGCAGCAGCCACGATGTTCATGCAACTCTGACCTTTAGCACTGGAGTGCCCGGCTGCCTGAAGCCCTTAAGCACGCCATGTCATGCTGCTCTCACCCACACAGCTGGCTATCAGCCACCCTGCTTCATCTGGCAAGCAACACATCACTCCAGGATGAGCTGATCACTAACAGACTTAGATGCAAGTATTTAAAAGCTTGACAGGTGGGTCACTGTGCTTGCCCAGAACCTACCTGTGCAAGATAAGCACACCCTCAACACCTGCTCCTAGCCCCACTTGCGGTCACACTGGCCATCAGCTCCAGTGCAGCACTCTCTCAGCTCCCACAGAGGGACAGAGGCCTCAGCACAAGCAGCAGCCCCACACTTACACTCAGCTCACTACCCCTGAGGGTGCATCCTGCAGGCTGCACAGTACCCATGGCTTACCAAGAGGTTAGCAACAGCCCAGCACACCCAATGAGAAGCCACCCCAGCACGCACAGCCTCGCATTCATCCTGCAGCCCCAGTGCTTTCCACTGCTGATCCTCACTCCACATGACAGGCCTGCACACAGCTCCACGTGATGGTTTGGGGCCTCTGTTGTCAACAGCTAGCCCCAAAAGAGAAGCAAAGCCCCACTGACTACATGAGGTATTAACACATGAACCTCCTCCCCCTTGCACTCACATCCTGAAGAATGTTCCTCAGGTTATGATAAAAATCAGAGTGGTCCCAAGACTGTATTCTGCACACACTGATGAAGCCGAGGTGTCTAAAGCACTGCAACACAATTGCTGCTAACCCCAGAAGCCTTGCTGGAATTACTAGTTTTGTTCTAGAACCACCCTAGTGTTGTCCATGAAGCCAGGAAGCTGCCTCCCAGCACAGAGCTGCACACAGGTGGCTGCTGCAGCAAGCAGCTACCTACCACAAGGTCAGGCCCACCACACTCACCTTTCTGCATCAGCTGGCCCACCGTGCTGCTTGCCTTCAGGATTGAAGTGAGCACCTGCACTGGTACATCCTGAAACACAACAACCAGCAAATGCAACTTTTTTTTCCAATAACCAGTTGAAGTCTGCCGCGTACACAGTATACCAAGGTAGTCCTCCTATGGTCTGAGGAAGCAGGGTCAGCAATGAGTGACCAAACAGCTGCTCTCCAGCTACATCTACTGATCCTCTGCAGGTCAGTAACTACTACAGACATACAAAGTGCAATAAATTAAGATTACTCATTCAAAAAGTGTTCTGGGTTCAGATCAAAGTATTTTCAGATGACAGCATTCCCATTTCTTAACACAAGGTTATCAAGGTATTTAGGCTAGCGCCTGATCCACCAGATCCTGAACACCAGCCTAAACATGCTTGAACTATGTAGTTCAGAACTAATTCCTCAGGAAATGTCATTTTTAAAACAAATCTGTGGTCATGAAGAATAAGTACACTCAGTGCTAGCTGCTGCGGTAGCACTAGAACCAGCTCTTTCAAGCTGAACAATCATACTGCAGTTGTAACTCAGAAGCTCGGACAGACACCTTACCATTTGTGTTGTCTCCAAACTCATGGACATGGAAGCCATGATCTCCATCAGACAAGCCACTGATTCTTCCAGTAACCTTCACTGGTCCATCACCCTGCAAGGGAGAGTTTATTACTGCTGAAGCGACTTCAGCACCAAAGTGCCTCATGGCAAGCAAAGCTTTCAAGTCAATATAAAGCACCAGAAACTCCACCTCAAATCCAGCTACCGACATGAACAACTACTGAGTCCATAAGGCAGTACAACACCTCACAGAAAGCCTGCACCCAGAGTATGTTCTTCCAGTTAGACAGCAACAAGCAAGAGGAATCACAGCATGACCGTGCCCTCCGGGTGCACCTGGCGCAGCCTCCGCTCCAGCAGGGACACCCAGAGCAGGGTACCCAGCACCACACCCACGCGGCTTCTGAAGACCTCCAAGGATGCAGACGAGCTTTCTCTGACTGCTGGCTTCTGAGAACGCTCATGCACTTCCCTCCGCACGCATAAGCGACCTGAATAT
>VXAV01011494.1:23009-43097 GCA_013399715.1 Alectura lathami
GCCCCCTGCCAATCAGGGGGGCGTTGCGGAGCGAGCCCCAATCAGCAGCGCCATCCTCTGAGCCAATGGGCGGACAAGCCTCCTCCTAACGGCCGGGCGCGCGAGGCCGGGTTGTGTAACGGCGGCGCGGCCGTGATGGCGGCGGTGCTGCCTGAGGGCGAGGGCTGGCGGCGGGGAGGCCGGCGGGGTGCAGCTCGGTGGCCCGCGGAACGGGGTCTGTGCGGGTCTGCAGGCCCGTTCTGGGCGGCCTAGAAAGTCTCCTTCGGAGTCATCGTGGGATGAGGTCGAGTCTTGACCGGGTCACCTGGGGCCCTGCCAAGGAGGCCACGGCAAACGCAGTGCTGGGCAGAGGAGCTGCTCAAGGCACAGGGCCTCAAATCTCACATCAGTGGCGTTCTTAGCATCCCCTGTTGAAAGCTTGAGGGAATTTTCTCCTGCATTTCATGTCACTGTGATGCTTTTTCAGGTAGTCTCACTGTAAAGCTTCCTCTCTCTCCAGTTGCCAGACTTCAGTTCTTCGGTCTTGTAGCATTATGAGTTCACACAGATGCAAAAAGCCTTTTATGAGAAACGTGCCCTAAAGTAATGACGTGAAGAGAAGTGGCAAAAATATTTTCTTCTGCCAATGCTTTTCTTTTAGTGTCTCTGTATCTTTCCCCTCCTGGAGGCTGTTTTCCAACACCAGCAAGGCCAGGCAGTTTACAAACGCTTCATCCCTGCGCCACCTTACAACGGAAATTCTCCCCAGCTGTTATCCTCCAGCAGTGCCCAGTCCATGTTTTGCTCGTTACCCCTCCCTATTTATCTCAAGTTCCTTGAGCCTCACTGTGGGTGCCAGAAAGAGCTGTGGTGGGTTAGCGCAGATGAGCAACTCAGTGGGGGGAGAAAATGCAATGAAAAAAGCTCACGGGTTGAGATAAGGACAGGGAGATCGCTCACCAGTTACAGTCCTAGGCAAAACAGGCTCAGCGTAGGGAGACTACTGTAATTTACTGCCTACTGGTAGCAGACTAGAGCAGTAGGAACTGAAAGCAAACGGGGAATGGGAGCTGCCGTCAGTCGCTAATGCTCCATCTCTGCCGCTCCCCCATGGCCATGGCCACTCTGCCCCTGCCCCACGTGGGGTCCCTCCCACTGGTGCTGGCCTTCCCCAGCTGATCCTCGTGGGCTTCCCCCAGGCTGCAGCTCTCCATGCCCTGCTCCAACACGGCTCCGTACCACCGGGCCCACCCTGCAGGAGCTGCTCCAGCACGGGGCCCCACGGGCAGCAGCTCCCCCAGGCCTCTGCCCCACCGCAGGCTCCTCTCCATGGCTGCAGCTCCGGCCTGGGGCCTGCTGCTGCGGGGGCTTTCTGTGGGCTGCATCCACCTGCTGCACCGTGTTATGCAGCAGTTTTTTTTTTTCCTTCCGTAACTCTGCTCTCCCAGAGCACACCCAGCGTCACCCATGGCTCAGCTCTGACCAGCGGCAGGGCCCTTTTGGAGCAGCTGGAGCTGTCTCTGCTCTGACATGGGGCAGCTGCTGGGCTCTGCTCACAGAGGCCGCCCCTGCAGCCCCCATATACCGAAACCTTGGCACGTAAGCCCAGTACACTGATGCGCTGACAAACCGTAGACTCCGAGGGAAAGTTAACATCAGACTTGGGAAGCATTCACCTCTGCACTTTTGTTCAAAGATCTGTAGCCATTCTAGTGTTTTGAAAATAAAAACCTACCTTTTATGAATTCTTTTGGCAAACCCAGGTTGCTTGTTTTCCTGCTGTGTTGCTGATGGAGACATTAAGTCAGAAGCACAAAATGATTTTAAAATTCCAGTTACTTTAGACAGTTTGTGTATATGGCTGAGGTGTAAAGGGCTTACTGTCCAGGTGGCTTGGAGTCTGAGAATGCAATTTTGTTAGGAGGGAAGCACAACATTTGCCTCACACATTAGGCTTAGCCATGGATCCTAGGAGGTTAGGCCTGGTGTTACCCAGGTTGGATGGAGTATACCGCCACTCTTCAGAGTTTTTATCAGAGCACTTGCTTAATCCTGGAAAGAGTCCTGGACCTCTTCCTATCTGAGAGGCATCTTGGCATTGTGAGTAGTTCAGCTCCCTGGAGAGCAGAGGCTCTGCAAATTACTGGTGAGCAAACAAGTTTGTGCACTAGATCAAAAGGAAAGATTCCCGTGCCTGGAGGACAAATCTCATTTGATTTTGAACATTGTTTGTAAACATGGAGGGATAGTAGTCACTCATTTTACTTCCAGTCTCTCTGGCTTCTTGCATTGCTGTCTTTTTTTTTTTTTTTTTTTTTTGTCAGTGTCCTTTTGTAAAGAGGGATGTCTTCAGTGCTGCGCCATGCTGCTTTCTCTTATTTTTGGGCCAGTCTCCAAATCCACTTTTGTTTTTATCAGACAGGTTTATTCCTTCCTTCCTGCAGTTGAGTTTTCGAGATCTGCCCTTCCTCATGCCTCTACACGAATGTAGGACAAGCAGATGGCGAAGAACCAGAGATGTCAGCCCTCTTAATACGTCAAGTGAATTAATGCTAGGAAGTTATTTCAGAGATCACATTAGACATCAACAATGGGTGACCACCTGTGAAAAAAGCCTGAATCCTAAGATGCCTGATGCCTAAGTTACACAGAAAGCAGCTAACGGGGATGCTAAGAGGCAGCGTGGTGAAGAGATCAGCAGTGGAAGGCTAAAGGCGAGAGGCAGGTTTCAAGGACTAATGTACAAGAGGCTGCAATGCACATGCAGAAAGAGATCGGTAATCTTATATAGGTCATGGCCTCACCCTTTGGAGTGTTTTCTATTAGTCTTTTCTTCCACAAGTACAATAGAAATAAAAAAAGTATTAGTTTACAGGTGTATTCTTTCACAAGAGTCTTATACAAGAAGCTAGGGAAAGGTTTTTGCTTTGCTTTCTTCCACATGCTTCCTTTTAACTCATTTACTTTCTTAAGTCTCACCATTAGGGAACAGTTTTTGTGAAAACACCACAAAGAAGCTGAGCAGGGTGCTTGGCAGCAATACCTTGCTTTAGCGTCAGAGTCAAAGGAGAGAGGAAAGAAGTGCGATGTGGGATTGCTAACTTTGATAACAGGAGCTGCAGTACGGACTGCAAGATCTGGCCGCCATGAGAAACAGGGGGTTGTGTCTTACAGCTCCAGCACCTTTGTGTGACCCGGAAGAAGCCCAGACCTTGGGCCTGGCTGCATCTTTATAGATGAAATGGTGATAACGAGGGCTGACCTGGAGCCCAGAGGGGTGAAACAAATATGGGGTGTGCGGGGGGGGGGCAGGCTTAGGGCTGGGTGGGCACACAGCTTTGCCTACTCACCCCATTCTGCAGTTGACTGCAAAGTGCGTCTGTCCTAGCAGGGGAGTGAAGCAGTGCCGATCACGTGGGTTGCTCACACCGTGCAATGGTAGACAAACAGGTATCTCTGGTGAGCTAGGATTCAAGAGTCATGGTTATTTCCTAATTTGCTTACTTCAAGGGCAAGTGAATTATATAATGTAGGTTAATAGAAGTCTAATCTACATAGAAGTTCATCAACTTCTAAGCAAAATATGCATAGAAACAAAAAGTCCCAAGCCCTGTGTACGGTCAAAATATGGCATACATTGAGCCTAGAGCCCTTCCAACAGATTAACATGCATTCTGATCAAGATTTCGTATGGATTAAAAAATCAGAGGCTTTTTGAGGGTTGTGGTTCCCTTATAGCAGCCATACCTCTGGCACCTTCTGCAAACATGTAGTGTTTTCACTTGGGATGGCTCCTATGGGAGAATGCGGAGTGAAATTCAGATTGCAGCGGTAGATACTATTCCAGATCACCTGATCTTATGAATTGGTGCTCACCCATCAAGATAATTGTCTGTGAGTCTACATTCGTGTTTTTATGTTTATTCTCTTATATTAAGAAAAGCAAGTAGAAACAGCGTGAGTTTTGATTCGTAATCCTTTCTGTAGGCCATTAATGACCCTGAATAGGGTCCCTGTGTATTAGAAGGGGAGACTACAGGTCACCTAAGTACAGGTGTGCCCACCCCAGCATGCAAGAAAGCAGACAGCCATCTCCTCTGTGCAACCTCGGGCTCTAACAGCAGAGAATGCCGGTGGGGCTGGGTCAGGGTGGTGCTTCCTCCTGCTCCTAGAGCAGGTCTTTGGCTGCTCCAGACTAATTCTTCCAGCTCAGCAGCCCCCATTGCCCAAAAGTAGTGAGCAGTGGCTTCCCAGTGCTGTCATGGGCAGGTTGCATGGTCTTCTCATTTACAGGCTGTCTGTGGAAAGGTGGAAACTGCATTTCCAACGTTGGCGTGACCTTGTGCTATGGCACCAGCGGGGGGCCGCAGCATTGGGAGTCACCTAGCGCGCAGAGCGCACAAGATACGCATGTTTATTCAGGCTTACTCAGTCACAAGAGTGCTGTACTGCATCTAGATTATTCTTCTGTGTTGTGAAAGGTCTGGAAAAGGCTTGTGGCTGGCTGTTTTTTCTCCCTTGGGATCCCACAGTCTAGATGCAGGAATCTCGTAGTGGCTATTGCATGCTTTGTCGCTGGGCTCAGCTGTCTACCGTCGGTGTCTGACATTATCTGAGGTACTGCAAGGTTCCTCCTCTGGCCTCTGGCTGCTCCTGGAGGGGCTGCTGCCCCTACCTGTGCATTCCTTAAGGTAATCTACTGCATCTCAAAGAGCACCAAACATCAAACCCTGAGCCTTTGCCTTGTCCCGGGGAAGACATCGTGTGTCATTAAAGTCTTCACATTTGATTACGTGTGGTAGTGACACTGCCCTGCCTCTGAGGGATGCTGGGAGAAGTAATTAAGTCAGTCAGCGTTTGTAGAGCATTTTGAAGTTGACAAGTGCCATGGAAATTATTAAATGTTATTTCACTGAGAACTTTGTGGCCGTGGCTCCCTAGTGAGAAGCCTGCCAATTAGGCGGCGGTAGTGCTGATAACCGAAGCATTCGTGTAATTAAAATAGCGCCAGCCTGGATGGCCTTTAAATGCAACGTACAAGATTAAAAGTAACGTTCACTTTTAATGGCTGAACTGAGCTGATCTGTGCTAGTCCCTGCGCCTCTATTGCTTTACAAGCTGAGTAACCCTGAAACACGAGACGGAGAGGAGAGGTTGCGTAAGTGTCGGTGAAGACCTTTGTACCCAGCACAGGGCTTGCCGCTGCACGTTGCTGCAGCCATTCACGGGCACTGGTGCTATTCGAGATCCGTCTGCTGATACTTCTTGTTTTTTTTTCAACATTCACCCAGGGCTGGATTTTAAAGATTCCACACAGTTGGCTTCTTAACAGCGCCAGTGCTCTGCTGAAATGCTTGGAGGTTTTAGTTTGTGTTGGTAAGACTTTGCTAGCATTTACCTCCATTCCTCTGAAATGGCAGAAGTGGCCTAGAAGTGGGTCCTTAGGGCACAGTTTCAGCTCAGAAGGCAGTGCTCAACTTTGTCAACAAATTGAGGCAAAAACAGGCCTCCAGGTTCATGTGCCAAGCACGGCCGGTGCCGCAGCGCTCCCCTCCCGAGCCTGGCTAGGGTATGCCTTGCCCCATGGCCCTGCTGACAGGGGACATGGGTCTGCCAGGGCTGAGCGCTGGGGTGGACCTGTGCTGTTGGTGGGAAATGGGAAATGGCTGCCCAGGGTGCACCTTGCTGCGGGGACAGCATCTCTCCTCCCAGCACAGCTGCCTCTGCGGCCTACTGGCACCCTGGGAGCAGGAAGCTGAGGGCAAGCAAGATGGTGGCTGCCACTGGGGTCACCACAGCAAAAAGCAGGCCCACAGGGTCCGGTTTGCTTCTCTCACGGGAACACGTTGGCGTGGCCAGCGTTGGGCAGACTGAAGTCCTGCGAGTCCTTCACCCTGTTTCTGGCAAACAGCTGTGCCTTCGGGCCCAGCTCGCTGGCCTGACACCAGGCTCAGCCATGCCTGCTCGAGCTCCCGCATCACGGCCTGTGCTTATCGGGCCTCTGCGTGGTCGTGAGGAGAACGGGCACACATGTGTTGGAAGGTGCTCGACTGTGAAAGGCTTCTGCTGAGGAGCAGAGCCAGGCATACTGCAGGTTATTAAAGATTTGGTCATGAATAAGTGAAAATGTTGCCTTTAAAACTGGTCAAAGACAGCATATTGTCCAGAATGCTCATCTGAGAAAAACCATATATCTTGTTTGAATTAGAGACTGTCACAATGTTTGTGCATTCAGGAATGAGTCTACTGGAAGAGTCCCGGCACCTAAACAAATGCAACTGAAAGAGGTAGCAGGGAAATAAGTTGAAAATATCAACTAGAATAAAAATCAGTGAAGTTCAGAGAAAGCCAGTGCCTTTTCATACTTGACATATATGTATATGTAAATAGAACGACCTAGTAAGGGTTTCGTTTACAGCATTGGAAAGGAAAAGCCTGATCTTATAATTTTAGCTAGGATTTTCTCTGTGAAGTCCTTGCAGATGTAACTAAGCTTTTAATGTCAGTTGATATGCAAGTAGCTTATCAGTCCCAGCCCACAGAAGCATATACGAGCAGTAGCATCCCAGGCACTTTCATATGGGTATACTTTTCTGTGCTTCCTGACACAGACTGTTCTGCACTCTCTCTTCAATATTTACCAGATTTGCATTTCAGTATCACAGCAGGTGTCAGTATACCAAAGAATGAAAGAATGAGGCTTTTTTTTTTTTTCCCTAACTCAGCTGTGGTGGGTAATCCTGGAGATTTAATCGTTTGATTCAGTATAAAAATGCAGAGAAAACGCAAATGAATACACAACCAGAAACTACCTAAGCATTATGGTAGGGTGAACTATTACGTTCTGCAGTGGGAAATCAAACTTGCCAAAGAAATTGGAATATGTCTAGGCAGGTCTCCAAGATAACGGAGATGTGTTTTGATTTGGAACTTTACAAGTGTGGTTTATTCTCCCGAGACATAAGGTGGTCAGGGAGTGACTGAGTTCCTGCACAAATCAGAAACACGACTCAGGGAGCATGGGTTCGTACAGCAGTCTGTGCAAAGAGGCTCCTGGGTGCTGTTTTAATACAAATAATTAACAAGTGGGAATACAGCTGCAAAGTGCATTAAGCAGGTACTGTAATACAATTGCCACACTGCTGCATAATTAATATTTATGTGACCAACTTTGCATCCACTAGGATTTTTTTTTCCTGTACATCAGCAAATATCGCAGCCTGCCAAAAGCACAAAGTGCACCACAAGGAAAAGGCCTGCAGCCTTTGCACCCAGCACACGTGCAGGGGGATCATCGTCTCTCTGGGTTTGTATGATCCTGAACACTTTCAAAAAATGTGGCCAGAGCAGATACTCAAATTCCTGGCTGGGACTCAGGTATTATGACTGGTTTTGGTGGACAGAAGACAAAGTCCCTTTCTGTTCGCTCGTAAGCTGCTACAGACTTTTAAAAGCCATCCGGCGGGTCTGTCCCAGGGCCAAGCCCTGTAGCTGTTCTGGAACAGGCTACAGCATCCACCAAAACCCACGGCTGCATTGTACCGCGTCCAGCGCTGTTAGCACGCTCCCCGGCGGGCAGGCACCAGGGACTTGCAGCAGGCACATGGGCCTGGCAGGACGGTCCCCACACGCTTCCTGAGCTGGAGTGCTTTAAGCCTCCTAACGGTCCCTGGCACGCGGCCCACTGTGTCAAATGGCTGTGAAACCCTCAGATATGCTGGCCTGCCTGCAACGGCAGAGGAAGAGGAGGCTGCTGCGGCCAGCTGTTGGAGATTAGCGCCAGTTCCTAACTGCATGCACAGTTACTGCCTAATCCGGACCTGTCAGTAAGGCCCAGGCTAACTTGCACACTTTTAATAGCAGGGATTTCCTAGCCTGGATCGTTCCAGCATAACCTGGCTAAGGAGTAATGCCACGTGCAATCGTGCCAGGAGATCTGTGGGGCAGCTGCAACCTTTTCTCGCCAGACTGAATGAGCTGCTCAGTGCGGGCACGTGCAATGCAGCCAGACACCGTGCCAGACCCAGATCCTCACTACGAATATTCCCTGCAGCCTCAGCCAGTGCCCCTCTGGTGAACAGCTGGGCCAGCCAGCTCCCACCAAGCAGCCCACGTTCCCTGTTATAGCAAGAGAGCACAGCCGTGGTGCTGGATCTGGGCAGGCACCAGGAGCGCTCCTGGTGGGAACGCTGTCTGGTGGTGATCCACAGCAGGCCAGTCTCCAGGACACGGACGGCCACTTCCACTGCACTGGCTCTGGATGTGCAGTTTTACTGTCTCCCTTTTCAGAAAGAGGAAGGATTGCCCTCTGGCAGCCCTGCCTTCGGGCAGAACCTGACACCCACTGACCAGAGCCAGCAAGTACCTCGACGAGAACCTCATGGGGAGCCCAAAGCCATCTGCTGTCTACTTTCCCCCAGAGCTGTTGGCTTTTCGTGACATTCTGAGCCTCATGATGGCGTTCTGGTGAAACACCACTCGCAGCAGCTGTCCTGGTCAGCCCAGGCCAGGGCTCCTCACCCCTGTGATGCATGAAAACAAATGAAATGTTTCCCATCTGAAAGCAGAAGGAGATTTCCACCACCTTTCTGCCTACTTCGCTCGCTCTGGAAGCAGGGCAAGATGTCCGCAGTGTGGGACACTCCACTGGGGACCAACAGCAAGTCCTCCACAAAAATACGTGCCAGAGATCAAAAAGCTGTCAAGGCTTTCAAGCTGTCAGAATTATGCATGTTCCTGTGTGGAGCCAGGATTTGGGCTCGATGATCCTTGTGGATCCCTTCCAACTCGGGATGTTGTATGATTGTATGGTTCTATGCACACACACATCCTAGTCAGGCTTTGAACAACAGCCCTGCTGCAGCTGTGACGCTGGGACCCTGCGGCTCTGCTCTGTCTCCGCAGATGTAGGAGAGGAGCAGGCCAGAGCAGGACATGGTTTGCCTTGCTGTGACTGTTGTGGCAGGCAGCTGATTGGGCTTTGGTGGATGTAGGAGCTGGTGCCCAGCTAACCTCTCTGGTACACACCATTGCAACCGCACCTTTCTCCTTGCCTCCTGCCGGCTGCAGTGGGAGTTCCTGTTCTGTCTCTGCTTTGTAGAGGCAATATGAACTCCAGAGGGGCAGCAGTATAGGACTGTGTAACAGCGCAGAAACAAATCCAGTTTTGCTCTATACTCCAAACTCCAATACATTTCCCCCCCGGCACTCAGCTCACAGTATTCACTATAAAAGGGCAAAGACAACTTCTTGCATCGGAAGCATGAAGAAAGATCAGATACAAACTCAGCAACCCGTACAATGTTTATAGGGATCACCTCATAGCGGCTAATCTCTGGATGATGCTTTCCAAAGAAAATAGGAGTGGGAAAGGAAAAAGATGAGCTGAAAATGAGCTAGATACTACACATGGATGGATTATTACATTTTTTCAGGACAAACATTGGTGCTGATAGGACCAAGGCGAAAAAATGCTGTGTGAATGACTGTGAAACAATGTGGGGGGGTGGAGTTGGGAGTTGGTGCCAGTTCCGTGAATTCAGGGCTTGTTAGCGACGGCAAGCGTGTTAGTGTGAGCTGACCACTGGATGGCATTACTGGCACAGGTTTCCTTTGACAGACTCTACGTGGCTCAGTTACAATCTCTTTTCCCTTGCTAAAATACTTAAAAATATGCAATTTTCAAGAAAAAGAAGTAAAATAACCAGTGACATCGGTTAGTTTATACAGACACACAACTCCGCCTGCCCGCTCATGGAGATGTTACCATCTTCATCCTTCTTTAGGAAACCCAGTGGCAAGGGAAGAAATTTCAGCTGTGCCTCATAAACCAGCATCCTCACCAGCTTTTCTAAAATGGACACTCATTTTCTGCAGCCCATCTCAGCCCACTTTTGGGCACTGGGTTTTCAGCAGCCTTGGATTCAGGCAGGCCCCGCTCAGATGAACCAGGGCTGTGTGGGCTGCTGGTGTCAGGCTCTGGTAAGCCTTTAGCCCTGCACAGGAAGGCCTCGGTGGGGGAACCTGCCCCTACCTGGCAGGCATTCAGACCTAGGGAGTGTGAGACACTGAACCCCAGGTGAAGTTTTACACGTCGTCTTAATTCCCTGTTGTTGCGTAGATCGGTCCATTTCAATGAAAACAAGACCTGAAAGGAACATTTTGCAAAGACACTCCTTGCTTTATTAAATGAGAACTGTTGTGGCAGAGTCCCTGTTGCCCACATCCTAAGATAATCCTTTACCCAACCAACATGCTTACTGCCTAATCCCATTTTATACGGATTCCTGCCTCAGACTATCTGGGAAAAGTGGGACTTAGGTAAGACCTAGCTGCCTGATGCATATGCTTGATAACTTTAAAATATGTGTGTGAGGGGTCTGAGGAAGCAAATGGGAGAAATGATGTAGGATCTCCACTGAACAAAAATAAATCTGCCCTTTTCTAAGTAGGTTTTTACTTTGGAAATCTTTGTTTATCTTCGGCTATGTGACAATACAGACTGTGAAAAAAAAGTCTCCTTTCTTATCTCACAATGTCTGGAGAGGATGGCTGATAGTTTTCTGGAAGAGAAAATCTGTCTCACAAGGGTTTAAAACAACATATTTGAAAAGAGATCAGAAAGCCTTCAAGTTAGTACAAAGGATTGCTCTAATTCCTGTGGGAACACAGAGAAGATCTTTGTAGGGTATCTTGTATTAGAATGTAACAAATATACGGGGCATGAGACTTGCTTGTGGGGAGCAAAACCTCCATTGCAGAACAAGGAACCAGCCTGTCGTGTTCATGTGGTCTGCCTTGGGAAAAAAGGATTTAAAACTGAATGGCACAGAGACACTCAGTGAGTTTTCTAATACCGCGATAATCATGTAATGCCAGCATCTTCAGTAAACATGTCAGGATGCGATCTCTGGCCCTTTGGCGATATGGGGAACGTAACAGTTCCGAGAAACAGAATCCCCCTGCACGCACGAGGGAGGAATATCAATTCAGACGACACCTGGCTTCTCCAACAGCATTTCCTGATTACACAGGCCACTAAACAGTTCGCCATCCTTCAGAAGTGAAAGCAAGATGCTGCCAACCCCGTCAAGCTAATCCCGTAACAGCATCTAGAAATGAGAGGGTGTAGGGGTGGTACCGGTGCTCCCCTAACACCGCAGGGGCTGGCTGCCACGAGAAGCCTTCAAGCTTTTGGCCCCCCCTGCCCCTTGCTCTATGGCTTGCCATATGCGCTGTGCTTGGCACAGAGCCATTTTGTGCCTTCCACCTCCAGTACACCAACCATGGCTTGCCTGTGTGCGTGGAAAACAAATGTCCGTCATGGAAAAACATTTGCTGAAATTGGAGGGCAGAGTGACTTGTTACCTGCATTAGCTGGGCAGGTTTGAATTATGGGAGGACAGCAAAAGCTCTTGTGTAACAGGAATAATGTGACTAATAAACACAAATCAATAGGCACAAGCATTCAGCAACACCTAACATCCTCTGCTCCCCTCAGAGGGGGGATCTAACATCCATCACAGCAGGCGAGGGCAGGATGGGTGGGTAGGCTCTCAGCCAGCCGATTCTGGGCCACTGAGCTGCCCAAGATGGCACTGGGAAGTTGTCTTCCAACAAATTGTCTCAGAGGCTCAGGGTCCAAAGGGAAAACTCAAAAAAGCCAGAATTCTCAAAAGTCAAGGAGTTGTTTCAAACTGCCCCATCTTGGTGTCATCCTGGAGGATGCATCTCCAGAGTAGCTAACAGAGTCTGGTCCTATGCTGCTCAAGGACAGCATACACTTCTGTCCAGATAACTTTGCTCCCTCTGTCAAACCAGTAAGCACACACACCACACACACCAAAAAAAAAAAAAAAAAAAAAAAAGGAGCATCACCTGCCTTGTGCCTTTTCTTCTGCTGAGTCGTACAGCACTATTCTGGTTTGTGAGAGTCTTCAAAGGATAGCACTTCCCTACGAGCTTCCTGAAGAAGAGAGTAGATGTGTCTGCACCTGCTAAGTACAGGAGGACCAGGGAGTAAGTTCAAACCCCGGATCCTGATTATCTTCACTGAGTAGATATTAGGCCAACGCCTGCATGGTAAGCCTGCTATCAGAGCAGACTAGCCTGTAGCCATGCACAGGGGTTGTTTCTAGCAGTGCTGTTCAGCTGCTGAGCTAGGAATTGGTCCTTGTTCTTCTTCCGTCCAGCAGCAGAAGCACAGCCTGAGGTCACAGTGGCCAAGAGCCTCTTAATTTTGGTGGGATGCATATGCAAGGAGTTGTCTCTTCTGTCACCTCATCCTTCACCTTCCAGTGCATCTTAACCATGACTCAAATCACTTTGAAGACCATGTCCTTTCAAAGGGCCTGGAGGTACAAATGCCAACTGCTCAATGCGTGCGTTAGCTGATCTGCCAAGCCACTTGTTAAACTGTGTCTTAAACTGCAGTAGCTAAACCCAAGTTCTTGGTTGTGTCACTTTGGGAAGTGACACAAAAAAAAAAACAAAGGTGGATTACGCCTGGCATACCTGTGGCACCATGGTTAGCAGGAGTGAAAATGACACAGGTTTGCACCGTCTCTTGTTTATTTGAAGGACGGTGGCCCCATCAGGGGCTACCTACAGTAACAGCGGTGCTAAGCATGGCTTAAGCATTGAGATAAACTGAAAGAAAGCTCTTGGAGACACCAACCTGCCGCCTGCCCCAATTTCTTCCCCACTCCATACCTACATGCACATGGGAGAAGATGGTCCGTAGCAACTCTGATCACTGCTTTTGCTCTCCATTCTGTCATCTCCAGAGGAGCAGGATGCTGGGAATGTTTCCCACTGCTTTCCTCCCTGCAGCAAGGATGGCATGGGCAGGCCCGATCTAACCTACTGTTTGAACTACTTAAAGTTCACTTCTCTCTAGCATTAATATTTTAAATGAATTATCTATTGCTTTCAAATAGTCTGCAGGCACAATCACCTTTCCAAGAAGGGCAGGTAATCAGAAAAACATTAATATTTGAGGAAGAAAAGCTCCAGGCTAGTGATTAAGACAGGAAGGGCAGAGGGTATTCACTCCCCATCCTTTTATAAGCAGCTGTATGCTTCTCTGAGTCTCAAGGTCCTGAAACATCATGGGGTGAAGTATGAGTAATTCTCCATAAATATGCTCTTGCTGTAAATTTTCTTGAGAAAGGCAGATTGATTTGACAACACTGGGGACAGAAGGCCAGACTCGAAGGGTGGAGTGAGGCTTGCTGCAGCCTGCTCACTCCCAAGCAGCAGGGCTGACTGCCCCTTCCCCATTGCTCTGCAGGCTACAGGCATGTTTCCCCAGGTAGCCCTTTCAGGAGATAAGCTGGCAGGCAATCCGACTACAAAGCTACATCCCTGCTCAGCTGGTGCAAGAGAAGCAGGCCTGCAGCTGCTGGGGCCCCAGGGGTCCTTGTGATTGGAAGCTGAACCAGATTGGTGGCTGCTCACAAGTGGTGTTCCCCAGCGGTCAATACTGGGGCCAGTTTTAACATTTTTAGCCACAGACTTGATGAGGGTGTTGAGTGCACCCTCAGTAAGGCTGCAGATTACTCCAGGCTGGGTGGGACTGTTGACCTACTCGAGGGTGGGAAGGCTCTGCAGAGGGATCTGGGTGGGCTGGATCAAGGGGCCAAGTCCAAGCACATGACATTCAGCAAGGAGTTTGCGGCCAGGAGGGTGTCAGTCTCTTTTCTCAGGTTAGGTCACAGGATGCAAGGTAATGGCCTCAGGTTGTGCCAGGAGGAGTTTAGATTGGATATCATGAAGAATTTATTCACTGAGGGTGTGGTCAAGCATTGGAATGGGCTGCCCAGGGAATTGGTGGAGTCCCCATTCCTGAAGGTATTTAAGAGACAGGTAGACGTAGTGCTTAGGGACATGGGTTAGTGGTGGCCTTGTAACGTTAGGTGGTGGTTGGACTTGATGACCTTAAAGGTCTTCTCCAACCTAAATGATTCTATACTGCTAATTTCCTTGTGCTGAGAAGTAAGGACAAGATGCCTTAGTCCTTCTCTGCTTAGGTTGTGAGGGGAAACACAGTCTTGCAGCACAAGCCAACGCTCACTGAAGTTTTACAAGAACTGTATTTGCTCTCCAGACCGTGGTAGTGTGATACGCAGCCTGAAGCGAGTGCTGCATGAAACCTGTGGACTGCGCAAATCCTGTCTAGCTCTCCAAAGGGGTTCAATGGCACGTTGGCCAACGCTCATGCTCTACAGAGTGGCAAGTTTCACACAGTGTTAAGTTGCGGGACCAACTGTCTTTAGAGTCACCTCTGTCAAGTACTCCTTGAGTTCCTCCTGTGAGTGCTCTTGGTGTAAGAGAGATAACTCACCTAGAGCAGAGGAAGGAGTGGTGGGGAGAAGACAGAGAGGCAGGGAGGTTCTAAGGTGCTCCAGAAATGGAAGATAGGAAAACAGGAGCTGCCGGAGCGATAGCGTTTCCCTGCTGCCACCACCAGATGATGCTCCAGAGCAAGCTATCAGAAGCACCGAAGGCTGCGTTTGTACGAACGCACATACCTGCAGGCTGAGTAATGCCATTCTGAAGATAAAATGACTTTTGAAGACTCATTCCTAGTAATCATACAGGTATTTCTTAGACGTCATCGCTGCGGAGTACCAGTGCCCCTCTCGAATTACTCAGCTGAGCTCTTGCTTAGGTGCTGCCAAAAGGGTGATTCCTCGTGCACAACAGCTGCGGATCCCAGCCACCAGCACAGCGAGGATGCAGCACCCGCATGCACGCATCAGATGCTTGGCTGCTCCTCTTGGTGCACCCCTGCCTTTGGAGGAATGACATGGGGCGACCGAGCAGCCACTAGCTGCCAGAGTACACCCCCCAACACCCAGCCTGCAGGAGAGAAGCACCCTGAGAACAGGGACACGTCTTAGAACAGACACTCGGGTGGTCATAACTTCACAAGGCAAAGCTGGAAGTAAACATTCCAACTATGAAGAATATACTCACTTTTCAGATGTATTACAGCTGTTCCCCTCCTACAAGCACCTCAGCATCCCACAGGCAGCATGTGCCTGCCTCCCTACCACCTCTGCTGTGAGCACTTCACATGTGCTGACTAAACTTATTCTCAAATTGTCCAGCTGGTTAACTCGATTCAGTCGGATCCGGAATAACTGCTCTCAGCCTGTTCTTAGCATGAAGACTGCTGCTCCCCTTTCAAAAAGGAGGAAGGGCTCACATGCCTGAAATCTGCTCTTTCTCAACAGTTCTAGCTGGCCTAGCGAAACCCCCTGAGGGCCTCCCAGTACAAAACCAAATGTCCTTTTCCTACAAATACCAGGTTTGCAGGCTCAGGCTGTGCTTTTATCAATGATGATGGCATCTCAAGTGCTTTTTGGCTTCTCTCTGCTTTCCAAATACATTCCTGCCTGTTTGCTGCACGAACATCTTGCTCTGCCATTGATAAGGGGTATCTCTCATGTAGGCACTTGCTTGCATCTAGCTTTCAATTTTTTTTTTTTTTTTTTCCCCCCTATCATCTTAAAGTATATCCCTGATATTTAAGGTGGTGCTGGCACTCCCTGTGAAACTGCGACTCGTGCACTCAGTACACAAGTCTCGTGCTTTTTACCCCATACCTCTCTGCCAGTGTGTTTATGTTATGAGGGCAGAAGAGGAAAACACTGCCACGGCAGGTGTCACTCCGTCCTCTCCGCTGTCCGCCTTCATGGTGTCCTCATGGTTTCTTTCATGGAGGCAAAAGCCAGCTGTGCCGGGCTGGGACCAAATCCTGCTGGTTTAGTGAGATGGTCGCAAGGGCAAATGTCCCCTCTGGGATTTAGTTAAGGACAATAAATGTTTTTCTGTCTGTGACCTAAATCAGGGACGAGGCCAAAGGAAGAGACTAATGTAATAACACAGATTTTGCTTAGGTTTACATGTGTGTGTTAGGCTAATCCAACAAGAAACATTTTCAGTGCTGGTCCTTTTTTCCTCCCTCATCTGGGCTTTTCAGTAATGCATCCTTTATCCATAAATTAGCAATGGCATTGAAAGAAACCCTTTAATACCATAAAATGACAACAAATCTGGGATTGGAAGCCAGGGCTATTACCTTCCCCAAACACGTACTTATGGCATGAGCAATCGTACCCCAGGGAAAACTCCGACTTTGCCATTAGCCAAAGCACTCCGTGATTTCACATATCGCTTCCCTTGCAACTGCAGTGAACACAGATAATGGCATTATTCAGAGGGTCTAAGGTGGACAGGAATTCATCAACGCGCCCCTGCTTTTACATAATCCTAGATGTGCTGCCGTTAGCCTTGCTGCTGCCTGGAAATTATTCTGACAAATACTGGCTGAACAAGCACGGAAAGCGTTATTATAAGTCTGGAATCACACGATGGCCTGGGTCAGCTTCTGCAAGGTGCCAGAGGGAGTCCCTTGAAGGGACCAGCCTGAGTTACTTTGACTTAAAGTCCGGAATAAGCCCTCCATTCTGACAGCCTGGCTGGAACTCTGGTGGTAAGCGACCCTTCTGCTGACTGTGTGCAGGGCATAACATGTCAGGCGACACGCATGCAACAGCACATCCTTGAAAGGGTACTGGGAACGGGCTACAGATGTTTCTCAGAGAATGATTTCCCTAATATTTTTAACTCCCTTTCCACTCTTTCATCTCAAAGGGCCTCTGACGTTCCTGTCTCTCAGGTACATAAGTACACTGCTCAGAATTAGTCTGCTTTTTTTTTTTTTTTTTTAAGAAATACCAAAACAGGCATTGCAAAAGGGAAAATGCTTTATTTACAGATATTTAATTTGAAAAATGGACAAGGAACGTTTAGTGCAGAGCCAGAATTTTGCTTTCAGTTTTCCTCATCCATTCAAATTTCTTGCTGAGCAACTGTTACTTTGTGTTTTCAATCATGAAATTACCATCACTGCAATAGGTTATGCTCTGCTGATTGTGAATTGCAAGGTTGTGTTTTTTTTTTTTTTTTCCTTTTCCGTGTGAGCTACTCCTGGGTGCCCCATGTAACATTTGTGCCAAAAACAACTATGGTTCTGCAGCTCAATTGTTCCTAAACTCAGACAGAATCTTCACAGGAGGATACTGTACTTCTGGTGAATTATCTGAAAACAAGGTTTCCCGATGTTGGATACATGGTGAACAACAAGGAGAGTTTTCTTTTCAGTCCCTCATTCTGCTTCCTTTTAAACTTTTTGGAGGAAAGTGAACTTTCTATGCACACAATTACCGCGAGCCAAAAATAACAACCTTTAAATTAGCAGGGAGTAGGTGGAGGGGTACAACTAGCACACCAGCTTGCCATAACAGTCTGGATGTATAAATGAAGAGATGGGACTTGACATGCAGAATAACTAGAGCTGTCAGATGACTAATGGGTTTCACTCATTACAGACTGAGGCCCTGGAAAAGTTGCTAATGAAGTGGGATTACTTAAAAATATGCCTGCATTAGCTGGCGTGAGCCCCAGCCGCGCAGCCAGGTCTGCAGAGACGCAGCCGTCCGCCCACACGCACCTGGCCAAGGGGCTTTCAGCCTCTGGCCCCCTCTTCCCACCCGGTGCTGGGGCTGGCAGAGCAGAGTGGTGTGTGGGGTCCAGGAGCTGATCCGCTGGGAGCAGCCCCGGCCTCTCCCAGGCACCTGAAGATGTTAGGACTTCTTTACTGTATGATCCCACTTGTGCTCCATGTAGTAAGAAAGTGCAGCACTCACCACCATCCCCAGCCCTCCCAGAAATGCCTCCGCTTGCCTCTGCTTTCCTCCCTTCCTGTGGCTAGTTTTGAGGCAGCTCTCTCTGAATTCCTTTGTTTGCCGTGTGGGGTGGCAGCTTTGTGTTCTCATCTGTAACGCATGGACAGTTCGGCATGCTGAGCTTAATGCAGTCCTTCTGGCTCTTCTTCGCAGCATCACATGAAGGGGAGTGTTTGGCTCCTTGTCCTGGTTCTGCTCTGCAAGGACAGCTCGTTGTCACAGCACCGGGCTGCTGTGTGGCATCGGTCAAGCTTAGGAAGTGACGCAGCCGTGCTCAGCCACTGCTTGGGCAAAGAGGCCACTCTGCATGGGGGATCTCCTGCTGTCTTTGGCAGGTCCACCTTGACTGTCAGTTGAAACGGTGTTCTCCCTTCCGCCCCTCACACTCTTTTTTTTTTTTTTTTCTTTCTTTTTATTAATACCTTTTCCTTTCCCTTTCTCCAGAAGTTTTCCGAAATGACAAAGCAGATTGGAGCTACAAATTGCAACAACTGTGCAACTAAAGCCCAGCTGTGAGACCTTAACAACTTGCAGGTTGTTGCGACACAGAAATGCGTGTATAAGTGTGTCCAGACCTTGGCTGAGGAGCCGAGCGCAGCCCGCTAACCAACAGGGCAGATTTTCCCCAGGCTGTACGGAACAGCCTGCAGCACAGAAGAAGTTGGCCCTGGGCTGCACTGTACACAGAAACTGAGCAGGGCAGTGCCAGGCACACCTGCCTGGCAGGACAGCAGTCACCAGCCTTAGCTGGCACGTGATGGCTGGCTCCTCTGCACAGCAGCATTGCCAGGCTCCACTCAGCCAATACAGCAGCTCACACCTGCTCCGCAGCTGGATTGCACTCGTGGCCAAAGGTGCTGCTGGTGCACATCAGGCAGGTGTTAGGCCTAAAGAGCCCAAGGTGGAGGAGGGCATATATGTGCAGGAGGAGAGAGAAGGCAGGGCACACAGGATTTGGCCACAGCATCGCAGAGTGGCTAAGGCTGGCAGGGCCCTCTGGGTCCAGCTGGCCCAACCCCCTCAACATTCAGAGCAGGCTGCCCAGGACCATGTCCAATTGGCTTTTGAAGATCTCCAAGGAGGAGACTCCACAACCTCTCTGGGCACCTGTGCCAGTGCCCCATCACCTGCACAGTAAAGAAGTACTCTTGGTGTTCAGTCTCCTGTGTTCCAGTTTGTGCCCACTGCCTTTTGTCCTGTGACTGGCACCACTGCACAGAGCCTGGCTACATCTGTTTTGCACCCCTCCTTCAGGTGTTTATAGGCACTGATGAGATCCCCCCCGAGCCTTCTGCTCTCCAGGCTGAGCAGTCCCAGCTCTCTCAGCCTTTCCTCACAGGAAACAGGGGCAGGATCCCCTTCCTCAGCCTGCTGGCAACACGTTGCCTGATGTTTGCCTTCTTTGCGTCAAGGGCACCCTGCTGACCCATGCTCAGCCGGAGTCCACCAGCACACCCAGGTCCTTTTCTGGCAAGCTGCTTTCACCATCATGAGCCGGTGCTTGGGGTTGTTCCTCCCCAGGTGCAGGACCTCACACTTTCCCTTGCTGAACTCCATGAGGCTCCTGACAGCCCATGACACCAGCCTGTTGAGGTCCCTCTGGATGGCAGCATGGCTCCCTGCTGTACCAGCCACTCCTCATGGTTTTGTGTCACCAAGCCCTGTCATCCAGGTCACTAATACAGGTGTGAGACAGGACTGGCCCCGCCAGCGCTGACCCCTGGGGTGCACCACCAGTTACTGGCCTCCAAGCAGACAATGAACCACCATACTCGGGGCCTGGCTGTTCGGCCAGTTTTCAATCCACCTCACCACCTGCTCACCCAGCCCGCACTGCATCAGCCTGTCTGTGAGGACCTTACAGGGGTGAGGTGAAGTCAGGGGTGACTGAAGTCTAAGTGACAACACCCACTGCTCTCCCCGCATCTTCTGAGCCAGGCTCTTCATCCCAGGAGGCTCTCAGCCTGCTCAGGGGTGGCGTCCCCACGCGGCCCTAGCTCTGACTGAAGGGCTAGCGGCGGGCTGGCCTCCTGCCCCTGGGCGCCGCAGAAGCGCCCTGCAAGGGGCTGGCACGGCTCCTGGCTACGCGCGAGGTTTGCGGCGCACGGTCCGAGGGGAGATGTTTGTCCGTAAGCCGACGGACGCCTCGAGGGCCCTGGTTTTCAGCCACGCCGTTCACTGAGGGGCGAGCCGGCTCCCACGGCTGACAGCAGCAGCCGCTTTGGGCTCCCAGCAGCGGCGGGGGAACCTCGAGGCCCCTCACGCTCCCCCGCCCGCGTGCCGGTGCGTGACGAGCGGCGACCGGGGGGCGTGGCTCTTCCCGCCCGCAGCCGACTTCTCTCCCCCCCTACCC
>VXAV01011494.1:43893-90174 GCA_013399715.1 Alectura lathami
CAGCGGGAGCGGGAGCGGGTGCGGGCGTTCTCGCGGCTCCGGTGCCGGGCTGGTGAGAGCCAGCGGCGAGCGGGGAGCGCCCGCGAGTTGTTGGTGGTTGCGCTGCGCGTGGAATCGTGGTTAAAAACCGGGTCGGAATGAACCGGGAGACGGCGAGATCCGCGGAGCGATCGCTCGGGCACCTCGTCTGCCGTCAGAGCATCTTCTCCCCTCCCTGTGCCGCTGAAGCGCGTCTGTCAGTTGCAATGACGCCTCAGTGCTGGGAGATGGATTACGGGGCAAGGGCACGCGGGGCTGCCTTCCTCCCATACGCGGGGCAGCTTCCCCGTGCCCCCCGGCCACCCACTCCCCCTTGGGAGCCCGGCGTGGCCGTGCGGTCCCCACAAGCCCCATCAGGGCACTGCTGCGCCCCGGGGACCCCCGCGGACAGGACAGTCCCGCGGGGCTCGGGAGGTGCGGGTCACCTTGGGAAGAACCGGGGCTTCCTCTCGGCTTTTGCCTTCGCTGTCCTTATGGACTGGAGCACGTTGACTGGGGGCTGGTCAGTGTGCAGGCTGTGGGAAGTGTCACAGAGTGGTGTGGGTTGGAAGGGACCTTAATATCTGGTTGTCATCTTCACACACAATCCTGTGGCAGTTGCCGCGTACGTGTTGGATGGCTGTGGCCCGCTGCACTCCCGTGCTACCCGAGATAAAATGTGGTTCAGGGGTGGGATGGATCTCCCCTCGCAGGCTATGGTGGAGAGGAGGAGGGATGCAACCATCCCTTGGCTTACTCCCACCTTGGTTAGGGCAGGCTGGTCCCGCTCCATGCGGGTTGTCCCAGGGTCATGCTTCCCACGGGAGAAAAAAACGTTTTCTTACTGGGTACAGTGTGTTGTGAGAAGGGAACGTTTTGAGGGGGGTTCTCCCAAACAAGAGCTTAATCCACAGCGTCTTTACCATTGTGTTCTTGCTTTAGTGGCCAAGTTATGGTTTCCAGTGTGCTAAGGGCAGTATTTTGGAGCCCTTAAACAAACACAGTGCTCATCGTCTTTAATGATAATTGGCTCTGAGAACTGTCCCTCCATAAACTTAAGCAATGCTGTCTGTAATTCTCCATAAAAGAAGTCATAGTGCTCTTTTAAATGACCCTTTTGGCTAGATTTGCACGAGTCCAGCTCAGCATCTCTCCGGTGATTCACCTGGCCTTGCTTGGGAGGGAAACAGTGATGGTTCTCACGGAGGTGGTCATGCAGCACGGTCACTCAGCGACCAGGGACATCGTGAGGATCTCTTGGTGAACCGTCAGACAGGGCCGTTGGTGTAATGGAGGGAACCTGTTAGACACCAGCGCTCCCCATGCCTCGGACAAAGTTCTCGTGCCATAGTGAGCAGTGTGGTATAAATAGAAATGCTAGAGATTTTAGCCCCTGAATTCAAAGTTATGGTTTCCATGGCAACCGGCACTCAGGCTGTCGTCTACGTATGCAATATTTTCCTTTTTTTTTTTTTTTTTTTTTTCCTTTCTCTTAATCTGTCTTCTCGCGTTGCGCTCGTTCCTCCTGCTCCTCTTTGGAGCATCCCCTTGCTCCGTTCGCGGCTCCAGCAGCTGAAGGCGCTGTGCACCAGCCGGATCCCACTCATCCTCCCTGTTTGTTTTCTTCCGAATCCTGCTTTTGGTAGGAACCCTTGCTTCCAGCTGAGGTGTGACCGGCACCGCACAAACACAGGAAGAGGCAGCCCCGCTTTGAACCCCTGGCACATCCTGCAAGTAACCACGTGCGTTCCCATCTCCCTTATCTGCAGGGCCATAGTTGTGACAGTAGGTCCACGCTCCCTGCTGTGCTGCCTCCTGCTCAGCCACATCTTTTGAGGCATAAAGGACGGGCTGCAGGACACGGCCTCCTTAGGTGAACATCAGGACACAAGGCTTGTTGTCAGAAGCCTTTGTCACGTGAACGTGCCGTGTTGCTAACGTGTTTTCATTTATAGCCAGAGGGTTGATGTATATACGTGGTTGTGTCCAAGTTACAGTTTCCAGAGCAACTGGAGGTTTGTGTCTTGGAAGACTGTTAACTAAAACATGAAACATCACATCAAATTTTCCCTTCTTAAATTCTGTATTTGTTAGCTACTGTTAGAAATGCAGCTGGGCTTATCTGAGAACACATTTAAAATCCTTAAATGACCAAGCAGATCTTCTTCAGATGTGTACTTCTGCGAAGAGAACAAGAATGGGAAATTTCAGCCCCCAAAGTAATTATCCTTAGAGCTACAGCATAAGGCACTTTATTTAAGAAAAAAAAAAAAAAAAAAAGTGGAGTGGAAGTGCTGGAAGTGCTATCACATCTGTATCTATACCAGAACTAATGACAAAAGCGCAGTTGGGCAAGAATGAGTGAAAAAGGCTGACGTAGGCTGAAAGCAAATGTGAAATGAAGGGTTATTATGGCTGGAGAGTTGCTCCTAAGAAGGAGGGGGACCCAGGATCCCCTGTGTGTGGGAGCAGTTGGGCAGACCGTGGTGCTGGAGGCTGTTTAATATATTTGTTATCTCTCTGGCTGCTGCTCCATGTGAAACTGGGTCCCTCTTGCAGTTTCACAGATGGTTTTGCTCTGAGCAGTAATGCCAAAGACCTTCAGCATCAAAACGGGTCACTTTCCCATTATAACTCAATTTGAGCCAACGTTACTTTCAAAAGAAGCTGATGTATTTGCGTTGTGGGTTTTCTCCTTGCTCCGTGAAGAATTTTGTCAGCGGTAGGAATGTCGTTCTCTTATAAATTGCTCTGCTGGACAGTCAGATTGGTTTGTGCAATGACGCCGTAAAATGGTTTGTAGGTTGCCTGGGAATCTGATGCAGGAGGCTTTAAGTGTTGGCTTGTGTAAAAAGGAATTGCAAAGAGAAAGTCTGGGGTCTCCCTTTCTATTATTGTTAGTAACCTTCCAGCCTAATGTTTTTCTTTGTTTATTTTATGTATATAAACATATAAAAATATATATATGAATGCTCCATTGATGCTGCCGCCTCTAATAGCACTGTCAGCAGTCTATGGTTTTTGCTTAATAAAATGGAGGAATGATTCTTCTCCTGCGAGATGGTTTTTAAATGAAACTTAAACCCAAACCTTTGTGGTCTTTGGTATGCTGCCCAGATTATGGAAACAAAATGATTGAAACAGCAGCTGGTAATGGCTTGAAGTGAATTGAAATACCTTGAACTTCTTACTGGGTCTCCTTCACAAAGGTGGGGATTTTGTTTTCTCTGTAGTCAGCCCAATCTTTGCGATATTGCGCAGGAAGGGTTTTAGATGGTGTGCGGAGGGGCAGGCTGTTGCTCCGTAGCCGTGTCCCACCTGCGTGGTGGGCAGTGCTGCCTGCTGGGTGATAAAGCAGAGGAAGCTGGGAACAAACTGAGAGAAGATTCTTTGCTGGAAGAGAAGTGCCAATTTTTCTTGCATGCTCAGAAGCTACCAGTGTGTGCTGTGCTATCAGCTTAATTGGCCAAGCCTTTCTAAATAAAGGTACTGGTGCTGGGGTTCACCATTGTGTTCAGCATCTAGCTTGGCAGCCCGGCATCTGATTTTACTTTTCTCCAGTGCACAGTACAAACACAGCACTTTCTTGACCTTCTCCATGAATTTCAGTGCCTAGAGCCACATCTTCCGAGCAACCGGGCACTTGCGAGCTGGAGCGAGGTGCCCGATCCATTAACGTTACAGCACAGTTGCTCTTAGAGCCTCTTCTCCCAGAGGTGGAGCAAAGGGGCTGTGTGCTTGAGGGCTGACCTGGTGCATTGCCACAGCTGCTTGTTTTGCAGCGGCACCGGCGGCTTTAGGTGCTGACCAGCATCTTCTGGGGTGAGTGTTGCAGGGGGAGCCAGCTCACAAGTATCCTCCACCCAGGTCTGCTTGGCTGCTTTGGCTGGAGAAGTGGCACAGAGGAGGAGAAAGGCAAAGGCTTATGTCTGCAGCTATGCAGTGAGGAGAGATGGCCTTGTCCGGAGCACTGGAGGTCGCATGTGCCTTTATGTAAGCATAGCAAGCTTCTCAGAAAACAATCATTTTGTCTTATGGCTGGGAAACATTTCCTCTAATAGCAGCAAATTTCTGTATTTCGAGTTTCGCAGCCCAGACTGCAATGATATGCATATTTGGAACACACTGTGTTTAAGCTAAAGGATTTTTTTTTTTATTTTTGGCCACAGTTACCTTCTGCATCAGAGAACTCTGTACTGCTTCATGTTATTCAGCCTGTCTTTGTTTAATTGTTTTTCCCTTTCACATGCTCTGTTCCTAAGATTAGTACAGTCTTCCTCCTCATGGATAAATAATTTAAACACCTGAACTGATTACATGCATGCATCCGAGCTCAGAACAGTCACGACTCGTTTTTGATTCAGAGACTGACTTTTCTCAAGAAGATTCAAAGCAACTGAAAATAGCTTCATCACAGAGGCATCAAGCATCACTTTAAAATTATTGCTATAGCGTCATGGATGCTGGCAGCGTACATCTGCCTTCCTGTTAGCGACGTTTCTTTGAGCAATCAGGGGCTTATTGACACCTCACTTGGATTGGGTAGGGGCGTGTGCTTCTGAAGGGCAGGACTGTTCTTCCCTTCAGAGAGCTGGGTGCAAAGAGGGTCTGCGGTGTGCCATGCCCTGACGGCTGCCCTGTCCCTCCTTCGCTGAGGGGGGCGGGTTTACCCCTTGAGTGATGGGGAGGATGGAAGGGCTGCAGCGGCGTTTCCTGCTCCATTGGAAAAGGTTTCTCTGTTCTTTCCAAAATGTCTTCTCAAAGAGGATGCTCCCAGATGCTCCTTGGGAGAGCTGCAGCCCACTCAAGCTGCCACAGGAAAGAAGTCTTTTTCCCAAACATGAGACCCATCTCATCCTGCATCCCTATCGGTCAGGGCTCTGCTGTTTCATCTCGGCCTGGCTGGCAGCAGCACACTGCGATCGCTGGAGTTTCCTCTCTCTTTGTTGTAAAAATACTCTTAGGAACTACCTTTGTAGAGCAACTGCATATCTCTAGGCTAAAGCTGAACCACAGCTGGAAAGCATCTCTCACTCAAAACATCTGAAGATTTAAGACCTCATGCCAGAAAGCTGTGGCCTCACGCTTTGTCCATGACTTCCTGCTCTGTCAGCACTACTCCGCCAGAACACGAATACCTTGATCTCCTTTATCTTGTCCCTCTTTCACAGAGAGGAAAGCATCACAGAATGTGTGATGTTAGACTTCCACTTTGCATTTTGGTTTTCTTTTTGCTGTTTTTCATACAGTAGCCTGTCTGGACCCTCTGGATTTGCAATCATGTTAGCCCTGTGTCTGGCTTTCCCCCTTTCCCGGTGAGCAATGTGCCGCCAGGCACCAGGCTCTCAGCAGGAGCGAGCAGTTCCTGCTCGGATCCAGTTACTGCTTGGCTGTCGGACTCATCCATTACAGCAGCAACACCTTCGGTGTTTTGAATCATCTCTTGCCTTCATCCATCGCACGTGGTTCCCTTTTTCCTTCTCAAGCAAATCCTGCTCCCTGTTAACGCCAGGCAATGGGGCCACCCCTCTGTGCCTCAGGCCAGCGCTGGCTGGGCTCTGTGCCTTGCAGGTTGGGTTGCACCAGCTCCTCAGATTACTTTGCTTTCTGCTTACCAACCAAGTCCTATGGGAGTTCTGGCGCTGTTTGGAATTTTTATTTTTAAAGCCTTAATGCTTGCCCTGTGTTTTTACCTGCATCCACATAACTCTCCTGAGGCCTCCATTTGTTGCTTGTTCCTTCATCGTGGACCTGCCCTAGTGTTTGGGTGGGTGTCTGGGTGACACAGGTTCAGGGGCACTTCCAAAATCGCTACCCATTAACTGTGTGACAGGAAATCTGGAGAACTTTAGTCCCCTCAAAAATTACTCCAAACCCCAACATGCAGATGCAGCTGGCTTTAGTTCATTTTTCCCTTCATGTAATATACCTTTGCCATTATGCTTTGAAGAGGGGGCTGGCTTTTGATCCGAAGGATTTGGTATCTGCTGTGCAGCGAGGTGGAGCACTGTCAGAGTGACTAAGCTGCATGACAGAGAGCAAAAACAGGTTAAGCATCTTCCCGGTAGCGACTCGGGTTCCCTGCAGTGTTAGCCAAGACCAAGTGAGAGGGAAAAAAAAAAGCAAAGCAGTGCAGAAAGTGGACTACTGGAGAAGCATTCTGAGGTGACGCTATTGCGTTCCCACCTTGATACCAACTCAGCTTAAGATCACAGAGGGCTTGGGCTCGAGCTTAGCTGCTGTTCTGTGGTACAGCCAATGCGACACAGCCCCAAGCTCTGCCCTGCACCCAGCCGTGCTTCTGGCGAGTGGTGCTGTGCTGCTGCTGGTGCCTGAGCAGCCGCCCTCCAGGTGAGCCAAAGCCTCCAGGTGATGGCCTGCCCAGAGGCTGAGGGCACTGACACCCTGGTGAGGTGAATGCGCTGCTGAGCATTTTGGAGAGCTGTTTTGGCAGGATTTCTGCACAATGCTGAGAAGAAAGACTGTCTGCATTAAGGACTTTTTTTTTTTAAAAAAAAAAAAAAAAAAGCTGTTTGCCTTGTAGACAGTAATGGACCTGTGTTAAAAATAAATAAATAAATAAAAATTAGGTGCTGTTAATGGGGGAAGGGGATGCTGAAGTATAATGTGGTTATATGGGGCGTAGGAAGAAAGCATTTTCTGAAGATCTAACGTGTGATGGTGAGAAAACCGGTTGTACTCCTACAGCAGAGGATGACAAATGTAGCTTCTGTTTACTCTGTGCTGTCTGTATGGCAAGTGTTAAAAACGCACACATGTGTTAAATGTACATATTGTGTTTATGAAAAGCTGAGCCTAAACCCTGCCAGATTTGTTACTGGTAGAATTTGTTTCCTCACTTGGTCATTGTTGTCTCCTGGGAAAGTCATACGAGTTGTATTAATTTAATGGCAGGACTGCTAATAAAGTCAGTGGCTTCGGGATTTTGTCTCGTGATTCACAGAACTTTGTTTATTCTGTTGCTGTAGGCTGTGCAGTTGTAAAAACATGATTGCTCAGTGCTCTTATTTTGCAAAAGGGTCCTGAGTAAGGAAACTTGAGCTGACAGTTACCTGCCAAAATAATTAAGTGCAGAGCTAAATGGATATGAAAAGACCAGACAAGTAAATTGCTTTGTACAAATACTTTTTTTTTTTTTGAGGCTTGTTGAGGTGTGACGATCTCTCTGTGAAAATAAGGTGAGCGGTTAGGCTAATTGATCTGCTGTTTCATATCGGTTGGGAAGGATGTGCTGAGGATTACTGTGAAAGTGTACGTAATTTCAGGAGAAATTGATTGCATTTCATCTTTTCTGTGTGTAGCTTTCCCTCACACTGCTAATGGGACTTCTATAACTAATGAACAGAATGTGTAATGAAACATGCATTAAGCCTGGAATAGTTAACAAGTGCTCTTTGGGATGCCCTTTCCTTGCTAGCCCCTCCTTTGGTGTATGCAGTCTTGGTTTGTTTTCTCTTTTGTTTGCTTTTAAAGATGTCAGTGAAGATGGTGGGACTGTTGTGTCCATTGTGTATTTCCCTTTGGAGAACACTATGTATGGCTTGGCTGTTCTTTATGTGTTTTGCCATTGGTAGCAATTACTGCTGCCTGCAGTTGTGGCTTCTAGTTTGGAACAAAGCTGTTTTGTGTGTCTTGTGAGTAATAATTGTTGACAGTTGATAAAGTTGGAGACCTCTCATTGTGGCTGGGATCTGAATTACACCAACTGCTACTGAACTCAAATTATAGGTTTGTAATTTTAGCTTCAGGGCTTGTCATGCTGGAATATTCTTTCTCCTGTTAATAAACTAAAAAAGAAATCAGAGTTAAAGGTCTTTCTTAAACGTACCACGCAAGATGCAGTGCTGAAGTGTTGCAGATACTGCCTAAATCCATCCTTGCTCCTGTCTGCTCGCAGACTCTCCTTGTATCACGTAGTTGCCACATCCCATGGGACAGATAAACTCATTCCTTGCATGTCTAAATCCACAACATACACATTAGGTGGGATATATTGAGCTAGGAGGGGCTCGCTGAGAGTGTCCAGTTGCTGGTGCAGCTCGGGGGCCACAAACCACGTAGGTCACTGCCTGGGCAGCTGGAAGCAGGGGGCTGGCTGATGGGCAGCTCGCTTGTGTGAACCCCAGCCTGCGCCTGCAGTGGCAGATCGCTGTGTCGGATTGGCCCTTGGCTGTGAGACTTTCTTCCTTGCAGCTCTGAATAAGGTAATTGATGCTACCTGAGCATTCTTCAATTTATTTTTCTTGGTTAAATTTTCATAAGTAGGAGGGCATGATAATAGATGTGTCATTAACAAATGTTCAGGAATGCTGTTTGCCCAGAAGTGATTAGGAGATTAAGTAATGGATTAATTGTAATTATTTGTCTCCTAATGTGTGTAGGCACAAGGCACACATCCTTACTGAAAGGGGGCTGTGAGAGTCGGGGTGTTGCGCCACAGAGAATTGTCTGCTGGCAGTTCACATCCTTGCTTCCCAAATTAAAACAGTTCAGCTTTCAACTCATACTTGGTGGCTGGTGATGGCAGACGCTTGCACCCATGCTTTCTGAAGAGAGCCAGATGAGCAGGGTGATCACAGACTGGCTTGAGCTGGAAGGGACCGTAGAGCCCACCCAGCCCCAACCCCTGCCGTGGGCTGGCTGCCACCCACTGGATCAGGCTGCCTAGGGCCCACCCAGCCTGGCCTTGAACGCCTCCAGGGATGGGGCACCCACAACTTCTCTGGGCAGCCTGGGCCAGGGCCTCACTGCCCTCTGGGTAAAGAGTTCCCTCCTAATATCCAACCTAAATGTTCTTTCTTGTAGTTTAAAATCATCCCCTCTTGTCCTATCACTGTCAGACCATGTAAGGAGTCGCTCTCCCTCCTGTTTGTAAGCTCCCTTTAGGTACTGGAAGGCTGCAATGAGGTCTCCCCAGAGCCTTCTCTTCTCCAGGCTGAACAACTCCAGTAATTTGCTGTGCCCCTTCTACTGGTGGTGGCGGCTCTGGGCTTCTGGGGAGTCCGTGGCCCTGACCAGCCTGGCCAGCAGCTGGCCGGTTGCTCAGGTGCTGTCTGAGCACTGCTGTCTGCAGCATAACCACAGCTGAAGGAGGAGGAGGATTGTAGCTTTACCACCAGCAGAGGTTGGCTTCACTGCTGCCTTGGGCTTCACTGTCTCGACTGGTTGCACAAATGATGGTATTTTCCTTAAACAGCTGCAACTGCTTTGTAGTAGTTTGTGGTTGGGGTGTATGCATTCTTAGGATTCCTGGGGAGAGTCTTTAAAAAAAAAAAAAAAAAATCTTTGTGCATTATGATGATGCCTAGAAATTCATTTGGGATTTCTGGTGCCTTGCCGTACAAGCAGAAAGGCAAATGCCTCATGCTGAATATTGTGGCATAAGGGGTTTCATGTCCTTGTGAGTGTGTTTCAGGGCACAGGAAACCGCGTCCTCTGGTACAGCGGTACCCAAGTGCTGATTCCTCTCTTGCTTAATTTCTGATGGTCTGCACCAGTTTTTGTGATGACTGCATGCAATTCTCTTCGGAGAACGTGAACTTGAAATTTGGCACTGTCATCGTTACACATCTTATGTATTTGCTGTAGGTTATGTTCTGGGCTGGGGAAAGGCCTGAGGGGAGAAGCAGATTGCATCGCTGACCAAGTCCACATTTGGGTGTGACTTCTTCGAGCCTCAGGTCAGGGATAAATTAGCTTCAACTTCAGAGGCCCCGGCGTAGCTGCAGTGGGCTGTGCAGGGCTTTCTGGAGGTGGTCGCTGAGGCGTGTGACCGTGAGGTGCTTCGTGGCTCGCTAATGGCATTACTCATTCAGCTTGCTCAAGCCGTCTGTGGTTAGTGCGAGCGTTTCTAGGTGCTTCAAGGCTTGTGGGAAGAAGCTAGGTGGGGAAAAAACTTGCTAAATGCTTGTGAAGTGTTAGGACTTCGATCGAAGATGGACTGGTGGTTTACTGGGGAAACTCAGTGTGTTTTGTATCTCTGTCTGTGGGAGGCAATAACTCTGCCTCATGTGTAAGCGGGCCGGGCCCACTGCTGCTAAGGAGAAGAAGCGAAGTCTGGTGAGGAAGGTGGGGCAGCTGCAGGAGCCCCCTGGGGAGGGGCCCTGAGCAGCGCAGTTAGCGGCAGCTGGGTGTGTGGGAGGGGAGTTTTCTGGAAGTGGATGTGTAATATATAAATAAGGCTTCTGAGATGACAAAAACATCCCTTGCTGTACCTTGGTTTCCGTCTACACTGAGTTAGAAAGCGTGCTCTGTTTTTACAAAGCAGCCCTTGTTAAAGCAGCGCTGTGAGTATGGGTGTCCCTGAATTAAACCAGGAGGAAAAGTAACGAACACGGCTGGGTATCGCTTTGGAGTTTACGAGAGGGAGCTGTACCTGATGCAGGCACCAGAGGCAGCATTGCTGCCAGGGTTCCCCTTCGAAGGTGCCTCAGTGGACAGAGTTACTGTGGTGGTGGCCCGTGCTTATGGTTTGTTTCCGTTTGTACCTTTTTTTTCTTGCCTGTTTGTCCTCAAAAATAAACAATAAAAAAAAAAATCCATCTCTGGTCTTTATATTTTAGTGCTGATAAACACCCCTCTCTCTTCTTAGTCTGCATTTTCCTGGTGGGGAGAGGTCTTGCCTTAGCCCTACGCCAGCCCCATGTACTTCTCTATCTGTTCCCCATCTGACTTGTGGTGCCTTTTGCTTTCATTTACGTTTAAAGAGAACCAAACTGTTACGGCCACGAAGCCTCCTGGAGTGGAGGAACATGGCTGGGAACCCCAAATGCTGGGGGCGTCTCCTGTCCTCCGTGGTTCTGCAGAAGGCCGATTTGTCAGGGCAAGCACAGACTGCTGCTGGAAGGAAAAGCAAGTCCTCGGCAAGTGCTCTTCCTCCTGCTGGGCACCCCAAACACCGTTGAGGTGAGCTGGTGCATTTGGTTATTCACTGCTGAGCAGCTGAGTTTCTGCTGCCATTCTTGCCCTCACCCCTCTGGTTCATTTTCTTAATCTGGACTGTTAGCTCAGACATGAAATGCAGGCTCATCTGGATAATATCTTCTCTCTTTGTCTAGGATTGTTCCATTCAAATGGAGTGGTCCTACAAGTCTGATAACTTTTTTTGTCAGCACTTTGCCTGTTGCCTTGTTTTGCCCTGAAGTAGGAGTAGGAGAGGCAGCTGAGAAGATGACTGCACCTTGTTCTTGAAAACAAAGCTTTCAGCTTGGTGCAGCTGTAGAAGCAAGTTCATAATTTTTCTGCAGATTACCTAAATCTCCTGGAAATACAGAAGGGGAAGAAAATAAATTGTGCTTCGGGGTGCTCAGTTCCCCTCCTTGTGCTGGAAGGGTGGTAGGATGGCCTCGGGCCTGGGTCTTGCCCAGCTTGCTTGCTCTGCCCTGAAGTAGGAGGAAAAAAAAACAGCGGTGACATTGGAGCTGTGTACCAGTAACAGTATTTTCTGGAATAATTTGTGCCCTGTTGGCATGCCGTAGGGTCTGACAGCAGTAGCAGAAGCACAGCTTTGCTGCTGGTCGAGATCCCTGAGGATCCACGCCAGCTGAAATCCTCGCCAAGGTCTCTGGGGGAGCGAGGGCACCCTGACGGGAATCGTCACGTGCGATGGGAATGGCAGCGCATGAAGTGCCTCTGGAGAGCTGCCTGCTGCAAATGCTCAAGGTCTGTGGAGTCAGTGAACAACCAAGCTGCGGACTGCCGCGAGGTGATTCACTGCTCCACGTGATGGACAGAAGATGGAAGAGCTCATGCGTGGTGCCTCCTGGCAAGCGCGAGAGGGAGTGAGCAGCATCGTAATGCAGATGTCCTGGGCTGGGGATCCTGCTTGGGGCTGTGGTCCCTACCAGCAGCCAAAGTCCCCTGGTGAGCTCCTCAGGGCTGGGTTTGATGCTGTGGTATCTGCACACATGCAGATTACTGCAGGAGAGGGGACCTATTTTTCCTGCTGTCCTCTAGGCTGCATTAGCCTTACGTTTTGGGGCTGGAAATGTCCTGCTGGGTGTCAGTTCCTCTCTTGACCACAAAGGGCTCGTCAAGGTATTTTTTCAGCATCCAGCTGTGAACATGGGGAGTCTGTCATTGTTGCTGGGTGAGCGTCTTCTGAAGGCATCTGCATTATGCGACCCTATTTATGCAGGGAGCCAATTTGCAGCTGCAGAGATGCTGTCTGCATTTGCTGCAGCTGCTGAGAGCACGTCTTGGGTTGGCATGAGAGGGAGAAGTGATGGAAATGAAGAAGATACGACATGATGTCTGCAGCTGGCTAAAGTCTCTCATTTAGTGCTGGTGGCTATCTTATTAAAAGCATGCACACCTTCTCTCAAGCAGAAGCTGGAAATTACTTTTTGTATTTTTCAAGGGTTTCCAAGAAAGCAGTAAGAATTGTGAAGCCTTTCGAAAGCTGCCTGGGAATGTTGCCCTGTCTGAACTGTGAATACGTTTTTTTTCCAGCACCAGCATGTTCATTATTTGATCTGTGACACTAAGCATCTCTTTTCATGTCTCTGAATTGTTTTCTTGGTCTCTGCTGTCAGAGTTACCTTGGTGTTGAAACTGCTTCCTTTTGAGAGATGTGCCAAAAATTGCTTGGAGCTGAAACTGCAGTAAGGGAGGACTGGGTAGGTAGTCTGTAGGAGTTAGCGAGAGAAGGCTGATACCTCGATTGTACAATTTTACCAGGCGACAAACAACAGGAGAAGAGCGCAGTTGGTGAGCCTGAGCTGCGTGGAGGAGATCAGCCAGCTGTGGCACGGGCAGAGCGCTGTGCCTGGTGGAGCTGTTGTCTGTTGCACCCGCGCACGGCAGCCATTATCATCTCTGTAATAAATATGGGTATGCAGAAGTGTTATACCATCAAAGTGTCTGATGCAAATGCACAATCTTCTCTTGACACATGCTTCCTTCCTTCCCCCGACTGCTTTAAAGCCTCTTTGAGATGGTGGGAGGAATTATACTACGTGAAACGGTCTTTATCTTTCGAGAGAAGGTGTCTGAACCTGTTTGGGGCAGATACTCTCCCTTCGACTTTTATGCCCATGAAAGACCAGCTTGTCTTCTTTTTGTGTACAGAATGCTTTGGGCTTTCCCTTTGCCTGGCGGGGTCACAGGCCATGCAAAATAGGAGGACTTCAGAAATGTAGGGCAGGAGAGGGTAGTGTGTGGGTTGTTGGTTTATTTATTTTTTTCCTCCCCTCCAGTTGATTGTGGCAAGTAAATAGATCTCTGATCTGCAGAAGTATCTGCCCACCAAATGCTTGCCTGTCATGTTTTGTCAGGGGGTGCTTCCTTCCCTCCTGACTGTTCCCCATCTGCTGATGACTTTTCTTCCAGGGGTCTTGGTGCATGCTCCCTTCCCTCCCAACCTTTAGGTCTCAGTTTAAGAAAATTGATACTTCTTTTCCTCCCTCTTGCCAAGTGCTGAAAGCTAAATGCGGCTGGAATTGCCTCTCTTTCTTGAGACATTGAAGGTGACCACGTTTCTAAAAGAATTAGGGAGTGCCCGGATCTGCGCTGTCTTCCGGAGCAAATGGGGCATATTTCTTGCATGCACTACTACACGTTTCAAGACAAGTTTGGTCGCTGTTGCTGTCTGTCTTGACTTGGTGTATTGAGATGGAAGGTTTGGCCGAGTCCATGGACCTTAATGCTTCACTGGGGACACGCTGTTCCTAGCCAGCAGAGGCTGCCAGCTGGTTGTGCAGCCCCATAAACCAATCCCTGGCTCCGTGTGAGTGGGCAGGACAGGTGACAGCAATGTAGTTCCACCAGCTGGCCAGCAAAACTTAACCTGGCCTTTATAGATCTCTTTCAGCTTAGACGTAGCGGTGTCACTCATCCGTGGGAGCTTTCCTTTAGAATTCCTGCCGTAGTGCTTGGTGGAGCATTTCTGCCCTGCTAAGCTTTTGGAGAGATTGAATCAATTTCTTTCTTGTTAACCTGTGCCAATGTTTTCTGTATTTGAAATACAGTTTCTCCTAGCCGAGATTAAAATGTTGAATCTCGCTTTTGTGTTTAGCTTGCAGACATCCTGCCGTTCAGGGGCTGGAAGTGCGCAGCATTGCCAGAGAAGGCTTTGTGCCTGAGCACCTGTGGCCTCTGCTGCAGAGAAACCCTTTACATGCAAAGGGGGATATTTTTGTGTAACTTTTTAAAGAGCAGGGCAAAGCTTTTAGAAATCTTTAAGAGAATTCAGACACCAATACCTATCCATCCACTCGTATAGCTGAAGCTGCAGTGGTGTCAAAGCAGTGGTCAGGTCCTGGGTTTCTTTCTTTGCATTCCTCCAAGGTTTGTTCAGATGTTTGGCTCTGTTCTAATCTCCCTTTCTTGTTATCAGAGGCCTGCTGCCACTTAGGCTCTGTTTGTACTCGGGTTGTAATACCTGCTTCCACTCCAAAGGCCTCCAGTAAACCTGCTGCTGCTTTTGTCAAGTAGCCTCTTCAGCTGTTTTTTGGAGTTGAATGTAACTTGGCATGCTCTCCATGCTTATTTGTGTTAAAGTGGTGTCAGGCTTGTGACCGGAGGGCCTGGTGGGTTTAAGGGTTGTGTGCAAAACAGCCCTTCTGTCATGTTTAGCTCACAAAAAATATATTAAAAAATAAAAATGGAAAACACAAAGTCTAACCATGAGTTGCGAGGATCACAAGACGCTGCTGCCCCTTGGGTCAGTCCCACTGCTCATGGTACTGGGTGATGACCCTTGTGGGGAGTGCAGGATCACTGTTAAGCCGTATATAACGTGAACAAGGGGGTGGCTGCTTCCACGGGGTGCTTGTTTTTGGCATTTGTGACGTTTCTGGTGGGACTTGGAACCAGCCGTGCCTGCTGCTCCAGGTTGGTGCCGGCTGCAGCAGGTGCACAGAAAGCCACCGCAGCTTTGCCTCCTGCAGCTCTCGTGGGGTTGTGTGGCCGCGTGGCTCTGGGGATGCTTGTTCCAGGCGGGGTCCTGCGGTGCTCAGGGCCTCGTCCACAGCAGGAATGGTTTTTGTTTTTCCTGCCATTCATTGGCACTGCGTCTGATGGTCGCACACCGGTTCCCATAAGTTGGTCTTGGAAAGAGGCCGTTAAGCATTCCTAAACCAGCTAATTAGGTATGAATGCAAGCTTGTCCTATTAAGCTCTAATAGGATTGTTCCATCTCGTTTTAATTGTGCTGCTCTGACTTGGTGCGTGCTGTAATGCAAGCTAAGGGTCAGGAGGGGAGGTGGGAGGCAGCTCTGCTGCTCCTCCTTCTCACAGCCCTGGCTGCCTGCGCCCTGGGTCTGAACGGCCCCGTGCTGCGGATGACCCGTGTCAGGACCGGCCATAATAGTCTAGTAAATATTTACATCAAGAGTTACTCATGCACACAGTATTTATTTATTTTGTTCAGTGTAGGGAGCAGAAGGATTGGATGCTCAGATGCGTAGGGGAAACCCCGAATGGAGACCGCTCTTGTGGATTCATCACAGTGACCTTAAGTCAGTGGTGTGCGGTTAGGGGATGAGTTTGTTTGGTTTTCTCCCTAGGACCTCTCCTTCATTCAGGATGTTCCCTTTTAGCAAAGAATTAATGGGTTTTACGTAGCCTCCAAAGCATATTTTAAGCAGCAGGTTGCTCTTTCCTTTTTCCTTATAGAAGCAGTTTGGGCGGAAATAGCAGGACGCATCTTTGGCGTGTGCTGTTGTTGTTGCTCAGTTTTGCATCTCTGTTGTGCCTATATGGAACTGCTGTTTCCCTGGCTTTGATACAGATGATGGAGAACCGTGACTGCACGCAATGCTTATGGTGAGAGCTGATCCTCTCCATGCTGTCAGACCTTTGTAGGACCAGAGAGGAGATGTCCTTCTAACTTTCAAATTCCTGTGCTACGAGTGAGGAGATCAATACCAATTCCTGAGTCACAAAAACTTCCTTGCGTGACAGAGGAAGCTTCCAGCTCCATTGCTGGAGAAGCCATCTGGTGCTGTACCCAGTACTGGAAAACTTGAGTTTGAGCTGGGTGTGGGGTTTGGGATGAGGAAGCAGATGAGCAGTGGAGCCTCGCACCGTGCGGGTGCTGGGTCACTGACCAAGGTGCAGGGCATCTCCAGGGGAGAGAAAGCAGCTTTGGGTACCTTGGGACAGCTGTGGGAACACGGGGTATAGTCACAAGTTGGGGGGAAAAAAATAAAAACCTCATGTTCTACCTCTGAACACTTTACTGTGATAGTACTTGACTTTAATGGCTTGGATTAAGCCTTGGCCTCTGAGTTCCTTTTAAATCACATGTATTGCTGGAGCTGGTTTGCAATATTTATAGAGTTTTGCCACTGTGAGGGAGGGAATTCCTTTCTTTTTCTGCTGTGGGTGAGTTTCTGTGAGATTGGTTCTCCTTTTTATGGAATAAGGCTTGCTTCAAAAGACTAAAAATATAAATTCTCTGATATTTGACTTGAGTGGGTAATACTGCTAAAAAATTAATGGAATAAAATAGCCTGGATGGTGATTTTTCTTCTGATGTGAAGTTTTAGATTCCTTTTTTCTTCTTAATTGCCTGCTGAGCTTTCTTCTTAGCTACCCATATATCTGTCTAATTTCTCCTTTTTTCTTTGTATCCCCTTCGCCTGGATTCTGGTGCTCATAGTCGGGTTAGCAGTGTGCTCTGCCGGTGCTGGCATCGGTTTCAGAGCTCTGGCTCATCCAGTTGCTGGCATGTTTGATACGGCTCCGCACGTTCGATGTTTGTACTGATAACCTCAGGCACTTCAGGATGCTTCAGCTGCATAGAAACGGAGCTGAAATAAAAAGTTTTTATACTTAGACAGCTTTCAGTACTGGAACTAACAGTGGTTTCCATCCTCTTTTTCCTGGTGCGCCAGAATAACCTCCGGCTGCGATGGTCCCTGGTGGCCCTGTGGATAGGCACAGGGCTGCAACCCCTCGCAGGGCTGAAAGCCATCCGAGGAGCATGCTACGAGCAGCTGGGGTACCTGGTGGTTCCTGGTGGGGAAAGACAGTACTTGCTCAGCCTGAGGATGGAGCTCCCCGCTCCTTTCACACACACACCGTGGTTTTGCCCCCAGGCAGCAGTGAGGATGGGGCAGAGGCAGATTCTGTTCTGCTGCAGTGTTTTATCACATTGTGACAGCACTTATTTCCCGTGGGCAAAACCCAACGATAAATACCTTTCAGACTGCAAAAAAGCATTAATTGCTTTAACACATTCTTCTCCTTGACCAAACTCTGTTCTTAAAGCCTAGCTATGGCATTTTCCCTTGCTTGGATTTGTTTGTGTATGAGGTCAGAATTATATAATTAAAACAAGCAGAATGCTTTCCCTTGAGTAAGTACTGTCTGTATCAGGGTGAAAATATGTAATTAGTATTTTTCTTCGTCTCTTGTTCTTCTTTGAAGCGTTTGTATGTGCTGTACCTAACTGGGAATTTCCAATATTATTGTGTGTAATTGTTTTGCGGTCATTGTCTGCTCTGGTTTGGGAAGGCTCATTAGGAAGCAAAGTGCTTGATCCCCAGCTGAAGAGTGATATTTATGGGGTGTTATGTGCCCTCGATTTGGTGAGGCTGGTTTGCAGAACGTGGTTTTGCATTTTGTGTCCTGTTGCTGACAAAAGTGATGCTGATGAGGAAATTACTTTCTTCCTGCTTACTATTCTTGAGTGCTTTGTGTGCACACTGTGTAGCAGTGGCAGGTTGCTTGGCTTTTGGCTTTCGATTTTGAAGGCAGCAGTTGTCCTGCGGTCCCCTTGCTTCGGAGAGCCATGATCCAGTGCTCGGTGCAGGAGTCTGGTGCAGCAGCAGTGCTGTGCCCAGACCGAACAGAGGGCTCGATGGGTCTCTGAGCAAGCGGAGCCCACGTGGTTGGGATTAACTGGTATTAAGAGAAACAACAAATGTGCTAACCAAATCTGGGTGTTCTGCGTGTCACTCACTTCCTGCATGTCCCGAGGGGTCATGCTGCGTCGTGGCAAGCTTGCAGACCGCAAGGCTGGTCCGTGGCTCTGCTTGTCAGCATCCCTTTGGGTCTTCAGGTTTACGTGGTGGGAGTGGAGGGTGAGGAGATGTTTCGCAGGGGTGAGGTTGTATAAACACAATCTTAGCCTTATGTAGTGGCTATGACTCTTTGGGTCTTCAACAGTAGAAATGCTCACAAGCAAGAATAGCACTGCCTTTGTTGGAGGGGCTTCTTGCTTTCATCACTGTAATGATGGTACTGGTGTGAGTTACACCTTATGGGGTGTGCCTCAGTTGTTGCCTCTGTAGGCGCTTTGGAAGCACTAGCCTCTGACCTGTGTGTATGGAACGGACACCCGTCAGGGGCTGACCCAGGGCCGGCGGAGCTGGGGCACAGGATATGTTCAACAGCCCACGAGACATGGGTCCCTCACTGAGGTTTTGTGTCCTTGTGCGTCAGCGGCAGAAAGGGACTTAGCAGTTGGCTGGATCGCACAGACAGCGGGTTCATGGGGACGGGTGCGCGAGGAGGAGAGACCAGACGGAGCGGTTCTTCTTGTTCCTGCTATCCACGTTCCCCATCTCCTCAGAGCCTGCTGTCTCAGCAGCCAGCACGCCTGTGCTGTTACTTGGCAAGGCAGCACCACCGAGCTAAGTGAAGAGCTGATCCCTGGAAGCTCCTGTGGGGCAGCCTCATGCTGTGCGTCCTGCCAGCACGGGCAGCAGCTCAGCCCCCGCCTTCAGCCAGATGTGAGGGTGCCTGGGGGCAAGGACGCAGCTCTAAAACTCCCCTGTAGTTCACTGCAGAACCAGAGAGGTCTCTTGTGCTAGCGTCTTCTTCATCGTTAGTTTCAGCACGGCTGTTACCCCTCCTGAAGCCTGCCCGCCAGGCTGAGTAGCTGATGTCTCACTCCCTAGCGAGGTGTCAGCCTGAATATCCCTTCACAACCAAGCAAAGCAGTAGCTTGGTGTAAAGGAGAGGGATCCTTTTGCTCCTGCTGTAGGTTTTGATGCTGACTGCACCAGTGGGCTGTTGGAGATGGAAGCATGAAGCTGTCATCATCCCCATTCCTGGTTCTGATGCTGCTTTGCCATCGGAACAAAAAGCTTTCCAGATTTTTTCCCTTCTGAGCAGATGAGGCAGTGCTCACGGCTGTAGGACGTGTTACAGCAGGGCTGGATTCAGCGGCGGCGTTGATCTGCGGCTCGCTCATCCCTGCTCCCTCCCTGACTCTCAGCCCCTCCAGTGCATTGTGCCTTGTGTTCAGCGCAGGGCCATCTGTTTCCCTGTATGTTTTCCCTTTTGCTGCATCCTGATTCGAGTGGAAAGGTGAGTCTCCATACGTAGGAGAAGGAGCAGCCCTTTTGTGCTTCCATCGACCTGTTTTCCAGCAGAGGAGCCAAGTGAGAAAGAAATGCTGGGTTTCAGCTGTCCTGCAAATGTGCTTGTAATGCCAGGTCAGGGGGATTACTGAGACCAGAGGGACACAGTTGAGGGCACTTGAGTCTGGGGATTAATTTGGCGCCTCGGATGGGAAGGTCTCCTGTGACGGGGCCTGAGCAGCTTGTCAGATGCTGAAATGTGTGCTGTGACCTAAAGCTGCTGTGGGATAACCCCACCCCCACATTTCCTCCCGATTTGTGCAGAGGACAGAGCTGTTGCTATTATCTAGGGTTTTTCTGCGCCATCTCATTTTACATTGTGAACGATAATTTAATTTTCAGATTTACAGACCTTAATTAATTATGAATAAAAATCATTTGTATGAATTCTATAGCCAAAGTGTGATGGATTCACAACTCTCTGGAATCATGAGGCTGCTTGACCAGAAAGGATTCAGCACAAGAGCAGCCACGCCAGCTCTCCAGCCCTGTCCCAATTATGTCCCTGGGTAGGAAGAGGAGGAGGAGGAGGACGAGGGTTTCTCTCCCTTGGCACCCTGGGGGGGCAGCACCATAATCTTAAACTTACCTGGCTGTGTACAGTGGGCGATGGGGAGAGAAGGAAAGTGCTTCTGCCATCTGTCTGCTGGCTCGCGAGCAGCAGTACCTGCCTGGCGCCCGTGCACGTTGTGCTGCCCTGCTCCCCTGCCCTGTCCCAGCGCACAGGCGGGCTGTAAAGCCGAGTACAGGTTTTGTACTCGAGGACCAAAACAGAGTTGTTTTCTTTTCCTAGAAGCTGCGCTCGCAAAATTGAACAGCGAGCGATCCAGCTCCCAGCAGTTTTGTTTGGCAGGTTTTCCTACTTGTTTGTCTCTAGCTCTCTGCAGAGCTGGTAGAAGTGTTATTTTTCAGTTCTGTCCGCCCTCTTGGAGTCACTAGTCCTGTCTTCCTGGCTTGTCACCTTCCCCTTTGCTGTGGTTGTTATCTCCCTCCCACCAGCGATCCCGCCAGGCGGTGCCGAGCCTTGGGATGCGGAGCAGCATTGCGCAAGGTCTGTCTGTCTGGAGGGCAGATTGCCATAAACTGGCTTCGGTATTTTTCATGAAACAATCCTTCACTTCAGGGTCAGCTGGAGGTGATGGTGTCGTATTGCCTGGAGTGACTGACAAGGCGGTGACAAAGCTGTAAGTGGCATAACTCCGCTGAGTATCGCCAAGTGGGATAAACAGCTCGCTTAGACCCGTCAGCAGCAGCAGAGGCAAGCTGGGTTAAGATTTTAAGTCCTTTATAGCAAACCATCAAAAACCAGTCCAAACAGAAGTGGTTAAATTGCTCTTGGGGCTCCTGGTTTTGTATCATTTATTTTCCCAGCTGATAATCTTACCGTAATTCTTTCATGAGGTTCTGAAGCAGAGCCCGAGTGAAGCAAGCACGGAGCATTTGCAGAGCCGAGCGTGCAGGTGATGTGCAGTGGTGCTCAGGAGGGTGATGGGACTTCCGCATCAGTCCTGCCACCCCAGGGCCACCCAGCAGGAGGGGGAACACTGGCTTGGGGCACCCCCAGCACCAAGGACCCTTTCTGTCCTCTTATGCTGTTGTGGAGCCCCGATGGGTGGATGCTCTGCTCAGGGCCCCTCTCTTTACCAAATACAGCTTACAGTGTTCGTGACCCTGGCTTCTGGTGAAAGTAAAAATTTGCTAAGATGAAAGGAAGGCGCAGGCTGGAGGCCTTTGTGCATATTTAAACCAATGTTGTTGAGTTAGGCTGTTGTTAAAGTTTTTTTTTTTATTTTAAAAAGGCATTGTTACCTCAATGTACAGAATGGATACAGTTCTAAAAAATACATGTTCAGCTGCTTGAGCCTCCACTCTGGCATGTAGCCACAGCCTCTCTTACTGAATCGGTCAGATGCTTTATGAACCTAATCATTAAGGTCTAATTTCCACTGGTAGGTTATATTAAAAAAGGGTCAGGTGGGGGGCAGCAGAAAAAGCAGAACTTCGGTGCTTTCCTGTCTGCATGTTCCTCCCTAATGCTGTAACTTTTCCAGTTCCTTGACAATTAATGTGGCTGTTCAGTCTTGCTTCTAATTAAATCTGTAGTGTTTCTTTGACTGATTTCTCCAGGACAAAACCCAAGTTTCTGTAAGAATAATATACCGCAGTCGCTGTTAATGAGATGGTGAAAATACCGCAGCGAGGAGGACATAATTCTCTGAGATGACATAGCACGGTAAATGTTGCTCTTTATGGAAATGGTTTTCAAAAAAGGGGGAGAAAAAAAGGAAAAAAGGTGGGGAAAATGGACCCGAGTCTTGTGCGAGTGCTGGATAGGGCAGCATTCACCATCCTCCCGGTGCCAACACTTTCCCACTGGAGCTTGCTTGCCAGAAGGACAAAATCCCTGGGCTGCGAGGGCCCTGCGACTCTGGGGAGAGCGGTCTGCAGCAACACGTGCAGAAGACGAGCCTTCATCGTTTCTGCCCTCTGCCTGATTATTTCTCATCGTTGTTCTACGGAAAGCGCTGGCACTTCTGGCTGGGAGAGTGATTATGTTCCGATTAGCTTGCTAAGAACAGCGTGTTTTCCCCTAATAACACCGTGTTTCTGAACGCTCCTCTTGCTTGCATGGTGCTGCTGGTCTGGAGGAGATCCTCTGTGATTCGTAGGCTCAGTTTGGACTGCTGATGTCCCTTGGGGCATTTTCCCAGGGAAAATGCTCTGGGTCCAAGCAGATCGCAATTACAGCACTTGGAGAGGCCTTGCTCCTCACCTCCGTCTTCTCATGCGGGGGGCACGTGGGGTGTGCAGGAACTCGTTCAAAGGAAGCGTGCAAGGGGCTGCAGCTGCATAGAGGCTTCTTTAAGGGCTTTGGTGTGCAGCAATGCAGTGTTGGATGTGACTCTTACCACGTTTCAGGGCAAGGCATTAGATAGGAGCTGCACTTGAGTCTCCCTTGCTGCCCATGCTCGCACCTCCATCTCAGATCTGTCGGCAGTAACTCTCAATACCCACTTTGTTGACTTTTGGCCATTTCTAAACTAGCTTTAAAAAGTATCTGGAGCAAAAATGGGTTGCTTAGCAACATCCTCCAGCCTGGGACTGCCGGAGAATGGGTCAGTGGTTAACAATTATGCACAATCAAGGTTAAAAATGCAGGGCGGTCTGCAGCCCTGCCGCTCCGACAGCTGGAGTATTTCAGCATTATGATGCTTGGGTTCATGGTGGCGGTGGGTGAATTTATACTGCTCGTCATCCTGACCTCACCAACGAGATGACTCAAGACATCAGTTTTATGCAATTGGACTGAAGTCTCTTTTCCTTACCAGTGTGTTACAAGGAAAGGATTAGATAGCCATCGGACACGATTTATGTTTCACATGCAGTTCTTCCCAAGGCTCTGGGCCTACTCCTGGCCATACAAATTCCCCAGTGGATGGAAATAGATCTGTGTGAGAGAGTGGAAAATGCAGAGGCTGGCCGTGGAGCAGAAGTGCGGAGAAGGAGGGCAGCTTTCTGGTTTGGTCACCTCACTGCGTGCTGATGTGCTGCTCCTCCAGACAGGGAAGCAACTAATGCTACATGAGCCTGATGAATGTATTTTTCTGAGCCTTATTTTGGCAACGCAAGCATTTCCCTAAGTCCTTGGTGGTGCTTTGCTTTCTGGAGGAAGGGATCCTTGGCAGCTTTTTCTCCTTTCACATAGTAGGAAAGGAGGTGGCTGGGCTGAATTTTGATTTACCCCAGTAAATGTCCCGGTACCTATCACTTCTGCGGGTACATGAGTGAGAACATCAATCACTAAAGCAGCACTCCATCTCTTAGATGTTTTTATAACTCTGGCAATGAAATCAACCTTGTTTTGCCAAGTCATTTACTTTTATTGTCTAATCAATTCCTAAGGGCTCTTGCCTATTTGCTTTTCTCTGTTTGTTTAATTAACCCTTCCTTTTAGCCTTGTCCCACCCCAGCTGTCATGTTAGACTTGAGAAATAAAGCTCAGCTGAGAGCATCTCTTCAGCAGCTCCCGGGAAGGGCCAAGTCACAGGAGCCTTACTGAGGGTGACGTGTGCTCCTGAGGACAAGCCTTCCATCTCTGCCTGAAGCCGAAGAAGTCATGGGCAAGTGGGCAGCACTTCTTCTTCACTCCCTTGACCTGGTTTTCTGCTTTCTCTGGCTTATTGACTGCCAACTTGTAGATGGATATGTATGTTTAGAAGACCCCTTTCAGACTAATATTACTCATCACCTTACTCACCTGCCATCACAAGTCAAAGAGAAAAATCACCTTAATGGCCCTTCCACTAGAGTAAGAACATGTCTTAATGAATGCTTTCCTGTCTGTTTCAGTCATTAGACATACGTTACCATCATTCTCTCTTTATGCCTTCTGTCTGCCAAGCACAGGACAAAGTGGTGAAATGCATACTTGAGATTTTGCAGATGCTTTTGGGTGTCATTAAAAATCATCAATGTGCAGAGCAATGCTGCCCAACAGTCTTTGGTTTGCTTGGGTAAGGGATGGGGTCTGTCATCTGTTGCTGCAGGATAACTGTAGGTCAGCAGAGGTCAGTCACTGACCTCTGGCCAAGGAGCTGGCCAAGGGTTCCTCGTGTCCTGAGGGAGCGTGGGGCACTGGAATGGCCCTGCCTGTGCTGTGGATGGAAGAAGGCAAGCTGAGCAGCGCGGCGGTTCCTCGTGTCTTCGAGCTGCGGTGTTGACTTGGAGCATCTTCTGAATCTTCTTGCTGTCGCTCTGATGTCTACTGACTACAGGAAGGCTATGCCCAAACTCGATGGTTTGGATGATGTTTGCATGAATTGAATTAATCCTCTCTTTCAGGGGATTTTTTTCTTCCTTTCTGGCTTCTTGATTAGCCTCTTAATTTCTGCCTTCTGAGGCTTTTCCTTGTCTTCTTTGTTTGCCAGCAGAGATTGAATCCCCACCCCTTTCCCTCCACCCTGGAGGCAGGAGGCTGCATGGGGAGTGCTGGATGAGGTGGCTGGCACATGGAAATACCAATATGCTTGAGGGCACACAGGAATCTCACTGCCCACTGAGGCTGGCAGCGGCCACTGCTCCCTTCCATGCACCCGTGGGCAGCAGCAAGTCGTGTGGTTTTGCTTCATGGGATAAGATGCGAGTTCTGACCCGACAAAATCCGGCTTCGCTGGGGAGAAGCTGCTGGGGGTGGGATGTCTGTTGCCTGCTTGCCTGCAACTATAGACTGTTTGCTCGGTAACTCTGTGAGCTTTCTGCCTTTCCCTGCTTGCAGTGGAAGACCTGGGAGCAGTGGTGGTGGAGGAGAGCCCCCCGTGCTGCAGGTGGCCTGTGGCACCTCTGCGAGGAGGGAGGACTGGCTGAACAGAGATTCTCTTATTTAAAGAGGGCTTCTGCACCTTGAAGAGTTCAGCAGATTGTTGTATGTGCTGGTTTCTGATGCTGAAAAAGCTGGGGATGTTAGTGGTTATGTTCATGTTCCTGCTGGCTCTCATGGTGTTCACTTTTGAAAATATAAAATGGTTTTAATGTGCTTGGCATGTGAGCTTTGATTGGAAATGAATGCTGTCAGCCATATTAAAAAAACGATAAATTATGTTGAAAGCATGCATTGGTTTCGAGGAACAGCACCGGGGCTGTCCCGTAAGTTGGGTAAAAGCTGAAATCATGCAGAACGCCAGCGTTTGCCTCTTGGCCGTGCTCTGTGTCCTGTCACCAGCAGTGGTGGCACCTGGCAGCATGGTGTTGCAAGTCGGTGTGCCCTCTCCTTGGGCTTCCGCTGCTGTGTGTGCTCGTTAAAAGCAATCGGCATTGGTGGGCAAGGGGAGGATGGGAAACGTGACACGGAGTGAGTTCTGATGGATGGGTGGATGAAAGCCGGCTTGGCACATTCCTGCCCTCAGGATTTATAGCCCAGCCGTTCCTCCACTTGCGCAGCAGGGGCCGAACCAGCCTGTCGTTATCTACATGCAGGGAACACCGAACAGCCACCTCTTTACACCACGTGTGAGCATAAAGCCTAACAACCCCTGCTGAGGAACGGGCGCCAACAGAAGATGAGACTAAAACTGCAGCAAAACACTATGACTGCAAGAAGTAGTGTCACATTGGTGTGTTACTTCCCTGCACTGAAGTGACAACGTGGCCCTATAAATCTGTGCCCTCTTTCTTGCTGGTAGTTATCACTAGGTGTCCTGGATATGTGTAGAAGGGACGTGTGCTTTGTCTTCTGTCCAGCTGCAGCGAGCTTTGTGATGCGCTCCCTCCCTGCCATAAGAAGCTCGAGGGGGACGTGGCGTGCTGCTTCTAATAGACTCCTGAAACAGCTCCAGCCCTGCAAGGAATAGGATTAACTTGTCCGACACTGAGGCCGGCTGCTGTGACAGTACTGCTGGGCTGCAGTGCTGCCAGCGGGGCCATTGCAGGTTTGGCGTCATTCCTGGGGGTGCTTGATAGCTCCCATGGCTGTGGCCGGGCCACTGCAGCACGATGGTGTAAGCTCTGCGTGTTTTAGCTTTGGGGTCTGTCAGTGGTTTTTCCTTCCTCTTTCTGGAGAAAAATGAATGGAGGGGCATCCTCGTGGGGAAGTCACTGTGCTCTATGTCATCTGAAGTGATCTGCGTGTAGAAACTTCCCTCACATACTGTAGCATTAGGGATTCTTTCCCCCAGTTGCTTAGTTTCTTGCAGACATGCTGCCTACTCTCTTGCCCTTTCCCCTTGCTTTCATTAATTACGCACTGGAATTTGAAAATAATTTCCCAGTAAAGGGTACCCCCCTGCAATGAGTGTGTATGTGCCCTGCAGAAGCCACGTTTATCCCGTAGACAGGTTCTGGTGGCAGATGTGGGCTCTGTGCTCTCAGCATGCGGGTCGATGCAGAGGTGTAGTGGTACTGGAGAGGAGCGCTCTGATGAATGTTCAGCTGCAGCCCCTTGCTGCTGGAGCCCTCCTGGTACTGCTGGTGGCAAGCCCCATAAGAGCAGCTCTTGGTGATTTTTAGGGTAAGAGAAACCAATTCCTATGGTATGGGGGGAAAAGAAAGTGAGTTTGTATCACAGAACTAAAACACCATTTCCTATTGGTGACCTTTTAGCCAAGAAGTCCTTGACTTCTTTCTCATCATACTGAATCCAGGGCTTCTGTGCGCTGAAAGGAGGGCGAAGGAAAATGTGGATGGTGGTACGCTTAGGATATTTTTGTTCTTAAATCCCCACAATTTTTAAGTAGGATTTTAGAAATTGACTGTATTTTAATTTGGTTTGTCAAAGTATAATTACTGCAAATGAGGTAAGAAACTAATTTAAATACAGCAAGTGTAGTGGAGAATCCAATTTTCAGAAATCAGTGGAAATATAATTGGAGTCATTAAGTGCTGACTTCAGTAATTAAGAGTTAGCTTTTAACGTTTCAGGCTTGTGTTGCTAATTGCCCGTGGAGAGGATAGCAAAATGTTTTGTTTCCTGCAAAATCATCCCTCCTCTGGACAGGGCTTCAGCAACACGGGATCTGGCCACACTCAGCCATGGTTTTGGTGGAGCTGCAGGCAGCCACCAGGAGCGATGCTTCGCTGACAGGTGATGCCTGCGATGTCATGCCGCTGTCATGTCGCAGGGTGCTTAATGCTGCTGTTAGGGGAAGCATTGTGCTAAGGCAGGGGTGGATGCCAGGCTCTTCAGCCCGGCTTGTTGTCGAACTTGGATCTTGTATTGCAGGTCTGATAAAAACAAACAAAAAAAATGCTCTGAAGGGTGTTCATAGGAGATCAGTGGTAGAAGTGCAAACTTGCTGCTTCTTGTTGGCCAAGCTCCCCCTTCACAAGTCAGCTGTTAGGAGTTTTTAACTCCTGCAGTTCAGCCAAGATGCTCAGCTCTTTTGTTATGGTAATGGCAAAGCCATAAAAAGCCAAACATGCAGATAGTTATCATCATCTAAAGCAGGCCTTATGTTTACTTTCCTATTAAAAATGCTAATTTTCCAGAGCAATGGCATATATAAGGCCTTTTTTTTTCATCCTGCTTTTATTTTTTCCAAAACCCCAGATAATACCTTAGTGTGGGCCTCCAGCATGGAAACTGATGTGATAGTTCCCGTGCTCTGGAGTTTTCACACCTACAGACAAATCCATCAGCCCCTGAGATCTCTTGCTCCATGTTTTAGTTTCTCGTTGCCTTACAGCCTGTGGCAGCCAGAACTCAGCTAGGGAGTTGCTTAAAACATGTTTTACAAACTTTTGTTGTGCTCACGTTTTTGTGTTTGGTCAGGGGCACACCTCGTGGTTGTGCAGCTGGGGACGCGCACCTTGAAAGAGCCTCGTGGAGAAGCCTGTGCAACCTGGGATAGCTGGGCTGCCACCCAGACCCTGGGCATCCCTTCTCTGCTCCTCTGCAACCAGCCAGCAGCTAGACTGGGCTGCAAGCAGGGCTGCCTGCAGCTCGTTCTGCTCCCCAGGCATGGGCACCCAGCTAAGCTCCCACTCCGCAGCTACAGATTAGAGGAGTAATGAGGATACGCTTTGCTCTAGACAATTTCTGCTCTGTCGTTCTATTTTTTTTTTTTTTTTCCCTTCCCCATTTCCTTTTGTTTTATTCCTTTAGACAGTCTGTGCTGCTGCCTAATTGGATTACTAGGTCACTTACTGACGGCTGCGGACCGTGCAGAATTGGAACCAGCCCCTGAGGCTTAGCGGTTTGGGGAGCTGATGGAGGCTGGCAGCCTGCTAAGCTGACACGCTCCCCTGGGACCCCAGCAGAAAATGGCATTTCCCACAGAATCGCACAATGGACATGTCAAGGAGCAGATCCATGCCTTCGCTTCACCTGGCTCCTTAGCTCTGGGAGGGACAGGGGGAAATGCTTTGTCTTAGAGCGTGCCATGTGGGGAATGTCTCCAGCTAGGGCTGGCCGTCGTCTGGAAAATGCATCTAAACGTGAAGCCTTGAATGCAGTTCACGTGTTTGCTTATGGGAGATGAACAGCTCTTAACTTAAAAAGTGTGCTTTGTATCTTAAACAAAACACCTCCTTGCAGTTTCCATGGTAAGCTCTCCTTCATAACTGAGTAACAGTCGTAAATGGTTACATAAAACACAAGCAGAATGCTACACTGAAGCTGGAGGCTGCACGTGTCAGCTCGGTGTTTGCTTCTCCTACAGGGGAGAGCTCTGGCATCTCACCTCAAGCGACTCGGAGCAGCAGCCCTGTGCCTCCAGCTGCCAGCACCCACCTGCCCGGGGGCCTCCTCGTGCATGTCCTGGGGCTGCTGGTAGGAGAAGCAGCGAGAGGAACAGCCAGGGTCGGAGTGCACTGATGGGGCTGCATGGAGGGAAACTCAGAGCCTCCGCCGTCAACGTGCCCCTGTGCAGGCGGTGCTGCTGAACTCTCTGGAGCTGCTGTGTTCACCTAGAAGTTGTCAGACCGGGGAAGGAAGTGATCTTGCCAAGGTGAGTACAAATCAGATGTCAATCATGTCAATGTCAAATCATGTTTTTAAAAGTTTTTTTCTTTTCTTTTTTTTTTTTTTTTTTTTTTTTTTCCTTTTTAACATTACTGATATTTCTTTTGTTTTTTGAAAATACAACTCAATTCTGGGAGAACAACTTCTGTGCTGTTCCAGCTCACAGGTTTTGCCCATTTGAGCGTGTGGGTTTTTTTCTGTTTCTGTGTGTCTTTAATTATGAGAATCTGAGTCTCGCTTGCTGAAAATCTATCACATGGATCTGCAGCTGTATAAAAACCATGACTTGGAAAGCCCCAGGTGTGAGGCAGACCTCCAGGCTTTGATGCTTGAAGCCCAATGGTGCTGCACTCCTGCCGGTGGGGCTCCCTGCAGGGATGAGATTTCTGCCCCCAGGTGGAGGATGCTCCTCTCTCGTTCCGATGTGATCCATGGGGCTGGCCCCCAGCCCCATGCAATGAGCCCATGCTGACAGCTGCACGCATAGCTTGTGAAAGCCTCCGGTGCAGGGAGGCTGGTGCAGAAGCGTTGAGAGCTTGAGCGGTGCAGCAGCCCCAACTCTGAGTTTTCTGCTGCCCTCCAGAGGGATGAGGGGAGAGTTTTTCTTCTGTTGTTCCTCTCAGTCCTTTCAGCAGGGGAGGTGATGACCAGGCTGCCACTTTGCTTTGCTTCTCCTCCTCTCCTCTCTGCAATGGGTGCAGGTTGCCCAAGTGCCAGCAGGCTGGACTGGAGGTGTTAGCATCGCAGCAGGCAGCCCCTGACTGTGGCATCTCCGTGCAGCCTGGCCCTGTGCCTTGGGCTGGTGCAAGCCTGCCCTTGGATGGAGGATTTGGGGCTTTGCCTGTGGCTGTCACTGGCCTCTGTTCATGAGACTGGGAGCCTTGTGGTGCCTGCACTCTGGTAAGGTGAGGGCTGCGCTCGATGGTCCCTGCTTCAGTGTCGCTGGTCTGGACATGGTGCCGAGGGCTTGGTGGGGTTGGGGTGTGAGAGTTTTGCTGCACTGGGGTTGATGTATAGGCCCTCACCCCTGCTCTGCAGGGAGAGGAAGAGGAGGAAGGACACGGGGTTGTTTCCAACTATCCATGGTTTCTCAATGCTCTCTCAGCCCAGCAGTGGCTGTTGTGATGTCATGGGGCCTCAGGGCTGTCTGGGGGCTCCAGGGGACATCATGGTGTCAACTCCCAGCCTGGAAGTGTGGAGGCCTCATTTGCTTCTGATGGAAGATGAAGCCCTGCAGAGGATGGTGCATGGCTTCCCGTCCTCCGAGGATGCTCCTGGCCCTGGACATATCTGAGGGGGGTGCTTTCTTTTTTTTCCCCTCTTTCTTTTCTGCTTTTCCCCCGGGCTTTCGTTAACCATGAAGCTGTTAATGCAAAACGAAGGCATGGAAATTTCATATTGTAGCAATTAATATGCCCTCCCTAATATTTTCCAGCTGTAAATTGCCAGTGCTAACAGGTACGTGCTGTTGCAACCGAGCAGCTGATCCTGCCAGGAGCCAGTGGCTGGTTGTGTTTGGTTGGTTTCTGCATCCTGGGAAGCCGTAACGTGCCCCTGCCGGAGCACAGCACTGTGATTAGTTTAACAGGGAGTTTCCAATTATTAGTTCAACTATTTTTGCTAGATTTATTTTACTCTCCCCTACTTAAGCAAAACTAGATGAGAAAAGGTGTTACATCGTCACAGGACAGCCAGTGCAAGTTTCTAGGCTTTGGCTTGGTGTCTGCAGCATGTGAGAGCTGCTGTTGCCATCTGCCCCCTGTTTGCTGGATGTAGCCATCTGGGGTGTTTAGATTAAAATGTTTCGGGAAGGGAGAATAAAGGAGAAGCTAAGCACATTTCCTACCCTAGATTTTAGGAGTCACTTAAGGGAGTATGCTTGGATGAATGAGGGCAGGGGCGAATTGCAAACGGCACTTACTGAACTCATCTGGGGATTTCAGCCCTGCAGTTTGTGGCGTGAAAGCTGTGCTTTTCTTTAAGAAACAGCAATAAAAGCCAACAAGCCTAAAGACCCAGATTAATTTAGAAACTGCAGCGGGGGAGGCGGGCTGGAAGCAGAAGCGCAGTGACTCAGGCTGACCTCTCCATAAACTTCTCCAAACAGCGGGAGCTGCCCGAGCCGTGGTGGGACTGCAGGTTCCCTGGAATACTGGGGGTCTGCACCGGGCTGCTGCGATGCTTCTGAAGGAGCAGTGCCAAGATCCATCCCAAAAGCATTGAGTAGTGCTCTGGTGCCGTTTCGTGACGTGTAGCAGCGCTTTTGTGCAACTTGCAGAAGTTGGCTGCCTGCTGTAGGCAGTCTCTGACGCGGCTCGGTGGCTATTATGAGGGATTTAATTATCCTGCTGACCCACAGAACCAGAAGGAACAGGCCTCTTCATGTCGAGCCGCTGTAGTGTGCATGGTTGTTTCACTTCCCTCTTTCCTTCTCCTCCCTCCTCTCCAGCAGAAAGCTACAAAGTGAAAGGTGATACCTGTGTTCTTCTTTCCCAGGCTGGTGCATATGATGGTTCCTATGATCTTTGTTTATATAGATCTAAGGTAGATTAAAGCTGCTTTTAAAATTACAGTGCTTGTCAGGAGGCTGGGTAAGCCTGCGTGTGTATCTCACCGAAAACACTTCAGACCTCCTGGTACCTTCCATCGTCATGGGTTTGTGCAGCTGTTCATTGTGTACAGCCCCTGCTCTAGGAGGATTTTAACCATTTACGTGGTCTGTCAAAGCTACAGCCTCTTCGACATTTCGTGAAATGAACAAGGCTTTATTAACCTGTTGTGTGTGTGTCTCCACGCGCAGCGTGTACCTTGCAGGGTTTGAGTAGCGTTTCTGGATTACTGCAGAAACTCAGGAGAGCCTTACTTTCGTGCTTTGCCTCCATGTGCTACAGGTAACTGCTGGAGTCTGCGGAGCAGAACGCGTTGTATGTGTGTAGAATTACCAGTTGTATGTGACTGGCGAGGAAAACCCCACAAAGAAAGCAGCCCCATTTGAAGAGGTCGCAGGGAGGTGGCTGGAAGAGCACAAAACCTGGTGTGTGTTGCTGTGGCTGATAAGGATTGGAAGGCAGCTGCAGCTGGAGCCCTGAATAGTTGGGCTGGGTCCTTATCTGCACGTACCATGGCACTCCATCGGGTGAGAGTTAATTTGCCGTTTCCTGAGCGAAGGAGCAAAAGGAGGACTGCTGTTAGAGCCCTGGGCGGCAGCGAAGCTCTGCAAGTTCAGCGGAAGCAGGGAGGCCGTGCTGTCTGGTTTGCTGTGCTGTCCCAAGGCTGGCCTTCAGCCTCAGTGGCCGTTCTGCCCTCAGCATCCTCCCAGGCACAGGGCACAGAGCGCAGCAGCGATGACCAAGTCTGGAGCCTTAATGAATCACATTTAGCATGTGGTCTCTGCAGCGCTTAAATCTCTCATCAGTTCGAACCTTTTTATTTCAGGAATTGAAATGGAGGAGAACATGCTAATTTAGTTTTATTGCCAGGTTTTACTGGGAGTGTTATTTGTTACCAGTGAAGTGCACTTAAGTTCTGAATAAATCTTGGTAGGCACATTTCACTTGACTGTATGGCCTCAGTAAGATTATTATATAAGCCTTTTCTCAACAGTTTAAAGCCTAATTAAATATTCTCTCTTCTCAGTTGTAAGGGAGATATTATTTTAATTGCAGAAGCTTTCTTCTGACATGCAAAGCACTCTTCTACCAAGAAGCGTTTGGCAATTTCCTAAATTTGACATGCACGCTTTTGTGTAATCTCAGCTGAGTTCAGCACAAAGCTGACCAGAAGATGTTGCACTAAAGTATAAATTATACAACCTTTTCCTGTTGGTGTCATCCAGAGCTGGCGTGTTTTAACGGTAGCGTGCGAGTTTCCATTCTTCATTGTTACTGAAGAAAATGGAAAATTATTTTATGACTCCCTCCCCGCTGTGTCCTTGCTTTACCATCTTTGCCATCTGTTAACCTTCAAAAGATATTTCTGGAGCTGAAAGTTTAAAATTTGGATAGAAATACTATCGTGGTCTTTTATAACACATGCAAGACTATCCAGATGTGTAACAGGTTGGCGTGAACTGAGGCTCCAGTGATTTTGAAAATGAGAAGGCGACCATGCATACAGCTCCTAGAAAACAGATCAGTGCGTTATTTGTATTTTTCTGAACATCTGGAATTATTTCCAGATTTTGCAGTAGACTTGGTATGCAACTGAGGGCAAATTGCTTTATTTCTGTCTGTCTCATTTACTCCTGTGTGTGAAAGACAAAAAAAAACTGATGGGAGATAGTTGTATGAACAGACCTTTGTTGTTCAGCAGCAGTATGGCCTGCATAAGGCACTGCTCAGGTGTAGTTAGTCCTGCCTAGGGGCAGCAGGATGCCTTGTACAACCTTCTGAGATTTCTTTCAGGCCTGTGATCTAGGCTCCCTGGGCTCAGAACAATCGGGCGTGTTTCATGTAGGAGTTGGGCTGTGTCTCGATGGAACTCTAACCATGATTCTGTGTGGCTCAGAATTTCAATGGCTCCTTGCGTTACCCCAGTTAGTCATTCCGCATCTGAATTTTTTCTTTCTTCCTGAATTGCAAACCAGATTCTGCTTGGTGGATGGTGCATATCATTACAAGAATTTGCCCTAGCAACCAGATAGATTTCCAAAAATAACTTAGCCATCGTTGCAGAGCATCTCTGAACCTCAGGACGTTATACTGCGGTCTCTCTGGGTGGTTAAAGGCTGTTGTTTTGTTTCTAATGGTTGGACGAAAATAAACCGTACCGTGAGTAGACTTGACTTTGTGTGCAATGTAATGCTATTTGAGACATGAGAGAAATTCCTGCAATGTTTACATGCTGAAGAAAAATGCTTTTGAAGCCAAACTATTTCTTCTGTGTATCCATGTGTATGATTTTGTTTACAGCTTGTTATCTGAATAGTCATCTGCTCAGGGAGCACCTGATCTTGAAAGAGGCCTAGTGCCTAGGTAGGCCATGCTGTGTTTGAAGATGGGGGGCTGCCTTTAGCCCCAGGTACCTGGAGGAATGGGATGGCCAGTTAAGGAGGTCTTTCCTTTCTCAGAACATGGGTATACAAGTTTCTGCTGCTGTTTGCTTCTTGTGCTAGCCCAAGAATAAGATACTTTTGGACTGTGGCCATTTTCTTACCCATATCCCTCCAGTTTAAGAAAGGTCCAGATCCAGTATTTGGGATATCACTGTGTTTCCCTAGCACTGCAGGAGGATGAGAATTTATAGAGATGTGTTCAGTTGCTGATTGTCTTCTGTTGTGGCAATGCTGCTCGCTGTGATTATCTCGTCATTGCTTTTGGAGAGCACTCTGCAGCCTGATGTCTTTTCATCCTCCCCTTTCCTGCTTATCAGCAGCAGCTCTCCCTATCTTTTTCTCTAGCCATCTCCTCAATATCCCTTGCACTTCATATATTTTTAAAACCCTCTCCCTCAGCAGTTTTTCCTTTTAATCCTAATGCAAACTCAAAATGAGGAATCCTGAATAATTTGACATCATCTCTGTGTATTATGCATACATTTTAATTGTAGTTGTGTTGAAAACCTAGATACTTGTTAAACTTGCAGATACCGAAAACCTCATTGGGTTTGCATCAGAAAGGAAGTGAAGAGGTGACGAGCAGTGGTGGGAGCTCAAATGGAAGTGGGAGCCCAGTCAGGTTCCCGCTCAGCCTTCCCAGGACAAGGCCCCGATTCCCTCAGGTGCACGGCCACTGGGTTTCTGGGATTTCTCTTCTCCTTTAGAACGAGGCTGTTGTCCCTCACCTGGAAGACTTCTCACCTTAAAAATGTTGTCTGGTATCGTTTCTGACAGTTGTCTTCTCCTGTGACGGATAGTTTGCCTGCAGGCGTGGTGTGGCGCAGAGACGGGAACCCGCAGGTGCGGCTCAGTCTGTCAGCAAAAAGCTGAACTGAGTCGAGTTTGACAAGAGAACCCACTGCAGCGTGCGCTTCAGAGAGGGGAAGAAGCAGTCGTGAAATGCACTGTGTCGACACGCCGAGCGTGAGGCTCTGCCTGCAGTCACAGAACTCTGCAAATCCCCCCAGCTGTGTGGGGAGCAGCCTGTTTTGGAGGGAGGGGTTTCTCCTGCCTGGGCCTGCTTGCACTGAGGGAAGCAGCTCGCAGAGACCTCAAAGGGCTGCTCAACGGGCTGGGCCCGTGCCTTGAATGGGAGGAACAGGTGTGCTCAATGGAAAAATAAAGGCGAGATGTGCTCGGTGCCAGCTTCTGTTTAGTGTCCTATGAACCTGATGTACTGAGTCCATCTGTGATGATGCTGATACACTTTTTTAATGGTAGACTCTGCCCAGGAGGCAGCTGGTTCGCTGGACGCTTTGCTTAGAGGCCCACTTGGCTTTATCTTAAACAAACTGTGAATGTGAATTTCATGGAGTGAAAGGATGTCAGTGAGGAACTGCATTAAAAGGCTTGGGCCAAAGCCAGCTGAAGTCAATGGAGAATTCCCGAACTGTTGTTGGTGGGCTCTGTGTTGTGTCCAGAATGGCTGAATTTGCTGCATGTTGACTACTGTAAATAGCTTCTAGATGATACAAAGAATATAGAGTTTTATGATCATTTTTCTCTTTGATGTGATAGGTCTGGGTCAGAGGAGTGTTTGCTGGTAGGCACTGAGGAAGGAAGACAGATGTATAGTACGCGAGGACTTAGCTTCTGATTTGATCAAGCTGCACCATGCAAGCTTTTCTTACTCCCGTCTTTGCAAAACTAAACTGTTCCTTAAATACCATATGCTTGTTTGTCTAGGTTTATTTCTCCATAATTCAGCTGTTACCTGTTTAAAATAAAATACAGAAGTGAATTAAAACAGTGGTAGGTAATTCAGTATAAATACATGATGACATGCAAGTTGTGTGTTCTGGGGGGCCAGAAGTACGTAGATTGTTAGTATGGAAAATGGAGAACTGCTGAGATTAAACTGAGATGCCAGACATTGATTTGCTTGTGTGGATGTGGGAGAGAAGGGGGACAATCAGATGTAATGTTTTCTCTGAATTACAGAGGGAGTGCCTTTCATTATCTGCATTCTCCAGAGTATTCTATATTCTCCAGCATATTCTTGCCATATGTGTTTGGTTTCCAGAAGTTTATATACATTATCTGCTTTTTGTTCCAAACAATATAACATTTATTACTAGTTACATGAGTTGTTGTTTCAGGGGGGAAAAAATCTGTATGGATCTGCCTATAACTTTGATTTCTGCTCTGGCATCGTACCACTTGCGATATATACCATCTGCCGCAAAGAGGATGATAAAAAATATGCCTGTCAACCGAGTCACTGCGTAGCTGTCTCAAAGTCATTCACGGTGATGAAAATTGTTCTGAGGAGGGTTACCAGTGCTTTGCTGCTGGTGAGTAAGAGGGCTTTTGACTGCTAACCCTTCCGCATGCTGTAGCAAGGGAGTCCTGGAAGAAGCCTGTGTTTTCAAAATGGGGATGTGCAGTCCCCTCTCTGCGACTTGTTAATGTGATCAGCAGCCCTGGTGCTGCTCCGGGGCCCCTTCCCTCATGGCCCCTCCTGGCAGGGTCCTGATGCTGCCTGCTGCTCAGCAGGCAGTGCTGGGTGAGGAAGGTGGCAAGGCAGGCAGGGAGAGCAGTGGCACCCAGGCCACTAGTCTGCAGAAACTGGAGCAAGGAGAAGAACGTGCACCCATGTGGGAAGCAATCCAAAGGTGCCAGGGGCGTGGGGAGATGGAGGGGAGTTTCTTGGGTCCCTTTGCAGCTTTTTGCCTGAGTTGGAGAAGAGAGTGCCAAAAGCACAAGGGCTCGTAAGTGTTCTTGGGTATCACAGAAGGAAGCTTCCTGATAACAAATGGTTTTGCTTATGGTTCGTGTCCTTTTGCAGCCTTACGTACGATGGATAAAAAGACTGGAAGTGATTATAAATAAAGAGGAATCACTGCAGTGCTGTAACATTGTTTTCTGTGCTCACCTTCTCTTTCTTGAATTAGGTATGCTTGATTGTTACAATTGATTGCAATGGTGAGAGCTAATTTTAGTGCATAAATTTTGTAATGGAAGGCTGCCAACTGTTTGTGTAATGGAGGACAACAACTACACAGAATTTGGTACAGGGTATATTTCTCTTGCTTTCTCCAACAAAACGTTAGCAACCATTTTGTGGGCTTAAATATGTGCATATGTAGTATACGTATGTGGAGAATATTTCTATGTTGACAGTCCTCTCAGAGAAGAAAATTTAGCCAACCTCCAGTGAAAACAGAACAGTAACTTGATAACTGTGATGAGTGTTAAGAACAAGCTGAATTTACTGATTCGAAAGTGATCATTTCCTTAGATAAAGGACAAATACCAAAAACAATTGAGTTCAGTTTTAAACTTTGCATGATGGAAAAAAGGACAATCAGTGTTCCAACCTTAAGAAAAAAAAATCCAGTATGTCTAGTTTATGAGGTTGAAGACAAGCATGTGGGTATATAGATCTGGCCCCTTAGAAAATGTCATGGCAGTTTTCCTAGCAGCCTGGTCCAATTTCTATGAAGTTCAGTGTCAGGATTTGCTGGGAGATTAGATGTAGTTGCCACAGAGTAAGCAGCAGAGGTTTATTCCTAAGTGAATTGTAAGAATGAATTTTCTTTCCATGCACTGTTTTCATATATCCTGGATTCATGCTATAGTAATTACTGGGGCTGTTTGCCGAGGCCTGTTCTCTTCTTCCACATGCATTGGGCCAAATAGGAGGAAGAACTTTTAAGTGGTCAAGACAGCATGAAGAGTGCAGGTGTTTTGGTGGGGTTTAAGGTTTTTTTGGATGATTTTTCTGTGGGCTGAAAAATGTTACTTTTAAAAACAACAACAAAAAAGCCCAGCTCATCTAATAGATTAGTTTTGTTACTCAAACTATTATGTGAGCTCATTTGTAAGGTAAGTTTCCCAAACTAACTGGAATTCATGCCATCATTCTCCCACAGGTTTTTGGTGTCTCCTTTCACTCCTTTTTCATACTGTCATTCTGGTTGTGATTGTTTAAAAACAAGTTATATTTTCAAGCTCACATTGTACAAACATTTATCTTGGTCATCCTCCTGGAGTTATTCACAGATGTTAAGCTTTGGCAAAATCAGGGCCAAGAATGACAGGTGGAGGATCCATGTTCTTGAATCACCTCTTTCTTTTGTCTTGGTTTTGGGGATTTTTAGTTCAACTTGGTGCCATATGGGGTTTATTTAAGGAGATAGCTTGTCTCTTGTGTAAAAGCTTCTTTAAAAGGGACAGAACAGTTTAAATATGTTTGAGAGAATTAATTAAAATGTCTTTCAATTGAAAGGGAATGAGACTTTTTTTCAAAATAAAGCTCCAGCCCTGTGAAACATTTTGCATCAATTACAAAGGGAACTTCAGTACATTTTTCTAAAATGAGGAATGAGCAAACTGCATCTGCTAGGTGTGGGAGTGACATTTCAAAATCCCACTGACAGTAGCATTATCAAACTAAACATCATCTCGCTTGTCCTGATGATAACTGAGTAACTCCCTGCTTCTAGGGGGGAAACTGTCCCCTCCTAGGGGCGAAATTGACCCTTGGAAAACACCAGTGGAAAGCCTGAGATAGGACAGACGCTTCAATTCTATACCAGAGTGAATTTTGATTTCTGCAGGTAACTTCAGACCTCCTTGTCCTTAACAGTGTCTTAACAACATGAAGTAGGTCTTCTGGATTTAGTTGGGTAGATTTGGCTTGTGCCACCTCTGTCTGCCATGCCTGCCCACCTGTGGCTTGTGCCAGCCAGTGATGGCCAGCTCCTGCCTCTTCGGGACAGCTAAGGGCTGTCAGGAACACCTCATTTGAGCAGCATACGTACATAACTGCTTGCCTTATCGGAAAGGACTGAAGAAAGGGAAAAGGATGACATATCTTCTGAATCACGGGGACTTTCACTGTTGGTTTATGCTTGAGTTTTTTCGGGTGATATAATAATAGTCTGTGATGCTATAGCGATGCTCCTCAGTCTTAAGCAGTCACAGTTATCTGCTTATTTACAGTTTTCATTGGTGGGTCACTGGGTGCATCGCAATGCAATTGCTGTCACTGATATCATATCTGTTTTAATGGGAATAGATTGTGACTGTTTTTGAGAAGTGAAATGTCCTTGCAAAGGTTGCACTGTGGAGCTGCAGAGCTGGGAAGAAGGCCTTTGTCTGCTGTCAGTTGAATAGTACCGTTCCCAGTTTGTCTTCTGTTATTTTGATTCCAGAAGGATTGCAGGATCATAGAATAGTGTGGGTTAGACAAGCCCTCTGGTCCCACCTGCCTCTCAGAAAACATTTGTAGGCATTCATATGCGTGAGTATGTGCAAACCGTAGTCTGATGCAGGAGTATCGTGCATATTGCTGCCTTGTTTTGTGCTGTTGCCCATGTTATGAAATAATTTGTCACGTTGGTCTAGCAGCAATATACTCAGTCCTGTGTACACTCAGATCTTGCCGCCCTATCACAAAGATACAGATAACATGAATGGGAAGAAGGTGTCTTTGGGAAACTGATGCAAAGAGTGAGTTTGAAGGAGGAGAAAGGCTGGATGGGCACATAGAAAATAATTTTGACGGTGTAATAAACAGTGGCCAAAGCCATGGACAGGATCAGGAGATAAGAGTAGTAATGAAACAGAAGTAGTAACATTGGAGAGGATGGTTTGAAGGGAAAACTGAAGATGCAGAGAGGGGGCTGCTGTCTTTGATGTATGACACATAGGTCGACAGAAGCTGGGGGGCAGAAGCACAGTGGACATCTGCACCTGTGGCTGCTTGTCCAGGAGTCCTTGGGAATCCTTTGTGAGGGGATCTACAAAAGGTACCCGTGACAGCAAGCTCATGTTGCTACAAGCACAGACACGCTTGTTTAGCCAGGAGGCATTTCTGCAAGGGCTGCCCTTTGCTGCGGAGAATCACGTGTAGAGCAGAAATCAAAGCGGAAGGCCCTGGTCTCATCTGGTCTGCATGACAGCAGCCGTGGCACACTATGCTGCGTTGTGCTTCCTCCAGGGGCCCAGCGTGCTTCGGTTCGAGTTGTGACATCTCCCCTGAGATACTGGGGGAAGCAACACTGGCGCTCTTGGGACAGGGGAGAGGTGGTGCCCAGCCTGCGAGATGAGGCTATACCTGAAAATGATGTTCCCTGAGTTCAGGTAGTGCTTTAAATAAAACCACTGGGTATACACACAATGGCTGTTATTCACCTGTCCTCCCTACTATTAGTGGATTTCCCCCCTTTCTGAGGCTTTCATGTTCCTAAATGTCACAGTGTTTAAATATCACAGCGCAGTCATCGCTGTGGGTAAGCGGGGAGTACGGAGCTGGTTGGGGACGGAGCGGCTGGTTGACATGGCAGGCAGCAGCACTGGGCTGTGTGCCACGCTGTGTGCTGTGCCATGTACTGCGTGGGGCTGTGGGGGCAGCTGTGCCTGGGACTGCAAGGTGGCAGTGGTGTAACCACAGATGGAAAGTTTAGCTCAGCAACATGGGCTGGGATTATCCGCAGGCACCTTGTAACCATTTCTTGTATTACTTTTGGTAGGGCAACACTGTTAGTGAAATAGGGCTTGGTTAACTGAAATGGCTTGCTGCGGGGTGGGATGCTGTGTTCACAGGGCAGGATGAGATGTTCCCCGTGGGTGCTGTGGCCAAACCTGCAATCTGCACCCGTACTGGGAAAAACACAGAAGAAACCATTCTGAGCAGCGTTGGAGGTGGTGAGGGAGCGTGACTCGGGCTGATTGCAGCATGCTCCCTGTTTGGACTTGCTTTTCAGTAGGAAATAAAATTGCTTGCTGGAGAGTCTGAGTGAGTTTTGTTTTTGTGCTCCAAGCCTGAGCTGCTGCTGAAGGGGATGGTATTATCCCTCCTCTTTCTGTGCTGGGTCCTGCGTGCCTGCAGCCTTGCTGCTCTCAGCACCAACCCTCGCAGTCCATGTGGCTGAACAGGGAGCTGCCATCATCGGGTGTGTTTTTGGGCGCTGATTTGACTGGCATGTGGGTGCAGCTGTGCTGGAGTGGCACGAAGGAGCCAGGGGGATGCACAGTCCTGGGTCATGCTAACCCTTGTGTGGTCTTAGTTTGAATGAATAGTGGAAGCGTACCCCAAGTGACATCTCCTGCCCTTCAGGTTTAATGTCAGCATCAATGTTCAGCTGGTGGGATGATCAGTGCAGAGCCTGCAGACCTTGCACTTATAAGGACCCACCACTTATCTCAATCCTTCCTTTCTTCTCTGTGCGTGTACACCAGGAAGTGCTTCTGTGCTGTGTGGGTGACAGAGCACTGGCCCGGGTGCCCAGAGAGGCTATGGAGAGTCCCTCCTTGGAGATCCTCAGAAGCTGCCTGGACATGGTGCTGGGCACTCTGCTCTGGGTGGCCCTGCTTGAGCAGGGGCTTGGGTCAAATGGATCCAGAGGGCCCTGTCAACCCCAGCTGTGCTGTGATCCCATGTTACAGTTAGTACTCCTCAAGTAGGGCTGCTGTAAGACAAGTCAAAAGCGTCTGCAGTTGTAAGTATTACATGAATAGCGGTATGTGAGCGGTATGTGAAGGGCGGATTTCTAGGAAAAGCTGCCAGCTCCTTGGGCTGTCCCTGGGCTGCAGCACCTGAAGTGCTGAGAGCTTCATGTTGAGAAAGCTGGGCTGATATTCTCACGGAGATAGAGCTGTCTCACTGGCAAATGCTGCATAACCAGGCTTTAGATTTGCTAATAGTGACTAAACTATGAGTTGTCAAGAATGTATTGGAGGTGTAATATGAGGAAAAAAGGGGATGAGGTAAGAGAGAGGTCTTGGGCAATAGCACAGGAAGGGATACCACAGTAAAAAAGAGAGGAATTCCCTAGCAGGTGAATGACAAAACAGCATCAAAAGAGGTTTTTGATATTGGATGCAGAAGGTGATGATTCAAGAAATGTAAACATGTATTGTGGAGGTTAGGCCTACAGGAACAGTGCACTTGGAATAAATGAAACGGGAGTGTTTTTAGCTCTCAGTTTCTTGTGGAAGAGGTGGATGTTTTGCTGAGGCACGGAGGCAACTCTGTGGTGGCTCAGTTTGCTGACAGAAGCAACGAGTTTGCATGAATAATGCTGAGCACAAAAAACCATGGGTAACTGGCAGTATCTGAAGTGTAAGCTGGTCGGTGTGGTGTGGGGGGTTTAGAAAAAGAGGCTGGAGAGAGCAGGACAGGGTGATTTCCCCCCAGCAGTGTGGTATCGTGATGTGGTTTTACCATAGCACTCCGCCCCCAAGTTTTGGGGAAAATGTCTGAAATTGCTCTGGGCAGGCTCTTTGCCCTTCAGCTACTGGGGCTCTCGCTGCCACCATTTCTGAAGTGACCTCAGTCCCTACAAGTGCGACAGGGGTTCCTCTGCCCTGCCTTCCTCAGAAAGGGGTTGCATGAACCCCTCAGTTGCTCAAGCTGTCTTTTTGATAGCATTGCTTAGAGCTGGGACACTAGGGAAATACCACAGCTCTTTCCACTGCATGCCATAGTGGTGGCTATTAGGAACCGAGCTAGGAAGCTTGGCAGTGTAGTGCAGGCTACGTGACAGTTGCTTTTTTTTCTAGATTTGCAGCAAGATAGGAGAAGCATTTGGACGTGACCTGTCTATAGCCTGAGATAATTTCTGCACTGGCAAACATGCAAAGAGATAAAGCAATGGAGAGCTCAGAGCTAAATCTCCTCTGTACAAATGCTAGGAGCATATGTAATAGGATTGTTGAATTGGAGTTACATGTTTGCAAGGATAAGTACAGTGTGGTGATACTGTACTGTCACAGCCATTCTTAAATCAGAAAAAAAGACTGAGGATTTACAGTGGTTGTTGGGGTTTCTTGGGTTTCACTATAGACTTCCAGAACAGCAAAAGAAAAGAAAAGGCTTTTGTAGATGAGACAAAACAGATCTCTGAGAGCCCTGACTGAGGGGAATCCCAGATGGAGAAAACAGGAATGCTCTGATCTTGGAGTGGTGAGGTATCAAAGATTATTTTTACACAAAATATATAGGTAAGAAAATTGTGTATAGATCTTCCTGCAGAACTGTGGGGGAAGAGAGACAGAGCCCTGGAGGCTGGGAGCAGCCTGCCTGCCCTTGCTCTCACTTGTGCCCAGCACAGGGGAAGCCACCACGAGAGGGGACAGCCTGATTTCTCAAGCTCTGCCAGGCAGCTGGAAGGCAAGCTTTGCAATGGGCAGCCTTGGATATCGATGCGGATTTTTGATTGTAGCAGAGCAACAAGGCTGCCCATAATTAGGATTAACACCAACACATCTTCACATCTCTAAACTGATATCCACTGTGTGTGTGATGTAATTTCTGGGAAGGGCTGCTAATTTACTGCCCGTCCTGCCTGAGCTCCTTATGAACACCGCCCCTCTCCTGCACCCTCCTGCTCTGCCATGTCCTTGCTCTAGGAGGTGTGTGGTGGGATCCTATTTTTAGTTGAGTTTCTGCCTATTTCTGCTAAAATATTTCTTTTTTGAAAAGTTGACTCTACTGAGAGAAACTAGCATCTAACACAATGTAAACATGCTGACGGGCGCTTTTTGTAAATGGCCAAATGTCTTTGTTGTGGCCCAGCAGTTGTCAGGAGCCTCTTTCAGCCAGGCGAAGGTGGCTCAGGACCTGGGCTGAGCATCTGAAGCTGCTGCCTGATGCCTGGTGAGCATCCTGCCCTCGCTGGTTGGAGGTGGCCCATGGCTAGCTGTTCACTATGGGGAATGAGGAGAAATCATCAGGAAATGATGTCTCCTGTCCCTGCTCTCTGTGCCCAGGGCCTACACACTGAGGTGGGTGCTTGCCCTTCCTGGGCTGGGGATGTTGTATATATCGCAGGGTGCGTGGCTCAGGGCTGGCCATGGACGTGGTTTCTGAGTGAGGGAGGGAGTGAGGAAGGCATGTGCGTGGAAGTCATCGCCCTGTGGTGTCTCCTGCACTTCCAGGGTTGCAGCAAAGATGTGGCCTGGTAGGCGGTGGCAAGTGGTCATCTGAGAACACCAGAGGGTCCAGCTGCCATGGTGCTCTCCCTGATGCTGGGGTGGTTGTAAGGAAAAGCATAGAGACTTCCTGTAATAAAAAATAAAGGTTTTTCCAGTCAATTCTTATAAAGGTGGCTACCGATTTTTCTTTTTGAATCAGACTCACAGACTGACTTGGGTGGGAAGGGACCCCAAAGCCCACCCAGCCCCAGCCCCTGCCGTGGGCTGGCTGCCACCCACTGGATCAGGCTGCCCAGGGCCCACCCAGCCTGGCCTTGAACGTGTCCTGGGATGGGGCATCCACAGCTCCTCTGGGCAGCCTGAGTGCTGTGTGTGGCCTGCAGAAACTCCCCACAGGAGCATAGAGCCTGGCCCAGGGGTCACCCACACTGTGTCACCTCTGCCTCTGGTCCCCCTCAGCCATGGAAATCCCCATCCACACTGAGGACCAGCGTGGCTGCTGCAGTGTGGCTGCTGGGTGAGGGGTTGTGGATTTCCAGCCTCTGCTCTGGCCTCGCTGCCTGCTGCTGCGGGCAGTGCTCTGACCAGAGGGCTGCCATGAGAAGCCTGCTCGCTTTATTTTTAGTACGGTTAAGGGAATTGCTACATTTTCTTGCTTTTTTTTTGTTGTGGTTGTGAATCCTGCAGGCAGACTGATGGCTCCCCTGTGTTCTTGGCTTTTATTTTAGTTTACTACATTGGTGGAAATAATCTTTTTGTGTGTGTTTTTTTTTTTTTTTTTTCCTTTTTTGCCCCATGCCAGCACTGGCGTGAATAAATGTGAGGAGTCTGCAGCTTAACTGCAGGTTCCCAGAGCCTCACTTTAACTGCGGGCTAGTGAAGTGCGGCTTAAACCTGGACCTAGGCCCCAAACCCACCCTGGGGGTGAGCTGTCCTCCTGCCCGTGAGACCAGTGCAGGCCGTGCATTTCTGCGTGCCCAGTGCCTGGCGTTGCGAGCCTCCTGCGGGCGGCCTTTGGCTGCCCTCCGAGGGCTGTGCCTGTGGGGGGCAGCTCCGGCTGGAGGAGGTCTCCCTGTGAGAGTGGTTTTGGATCTGCCCTCAGGAGCTCCCTCAGCTCTTTCTGGCTGCGTAGCTGCTTGGCTGCAGCCAATGTGCTGTTAACTAGCAAAAGACCGTTCACATTGAATTATGAATACATAAAACAACAGCAGGTTTTTAATTAGGCGGCTATTCAGAAAGCAGGTGCTTCCTTTCTGGGTTTAAGTTACCGAATTCATCAGGGCATTTCAACTTTGTGCATTTTAAATTCCCTGCTCCTGGAGAACAAAGTCATTTTCTCAGCTTTGGAGGCTGACATCTGCTTGCAGAGATTAACCATGTTCCTATAGCAGCAGGCACAGATTTTCTTTGTGGAGGGGGATGTATTGAAGAGAGTATTAAACCCCAGTACAAGTTGCCACATTCGGATGGAAATTGCTCTGCAGGTTTGGAGGGAGGTGTATTTATCTGAGGGATGCCTGGAGATGTTACAGCACCTGTAGTATGTGGGGTCTGAGATGGGTTTTAAAACCCTCTGAGTCCTCCTTGTGTCACAGGGGCTTATTCTGTGATGTGGAGAACAAGTGCTTTAAAAAAAGAGCTGTCAGCAAGCACTGGCACAGCGCCGTGCTTCGGGATGGAGCGAAGACAGCTGGTCAGGGAGCGATCCCAGGCAGCCTGGGCTGGGTGACTGCTCCGGAAGCTGTCCGTCAGCCACACTTCTGCTCTCTGAAGGCGTGTGGTGATAGTATTTGCTGGGGATAGGCGACCTCTTACTGCTGTAGCTGGATGAATGTTTTACGATGTTATTTCTAAGATGCATTTTTGTTTACTACTTTAAACCTAACTGAGTGCTTTCTGTTTATTGCTTTTTGAGAGCCAGTCTAAACCACCTTCGCCACCCTAATTTAATTTTGCTGACAACGTGCCATCTAGAGCAAAGCTTTTTATAAAACTCAAGATCAATAGAAATGGTACAATTAATTAAACCCGAGTCCGGTGGAAAGAGCTGCTTTTAAACAAGTAAACGTTCCCTGCAGGACTTGCAACTGCAGATCCTGCAGCCATGAGCGCCTGGCGTGAACTGACTGGAAACAGAAGTGGAACTGACTTCATTGGGTTCCATGGCTCTGGCAAAATATAAGCAGCAACATATAGTGAGAAGCAATTTGGTTTTGAATTATTTCCCCCCCTATGTTAATAGGTCTAGGTGATGTTGGTAATAAAAGCCTGGCTGGGTCTTTGGCTGCCAGAGTTTGGCAGAGGTCTGTTGCAGGTAATGAGGGTCATGCAGATTAACACCAGCTGTGTGTCTGGCTGGGTGTTTAAAGCTGACCTGTTAATCTTTCTTTTCCATTCCAGGAGCTACACAGAACAACAAATGTTCCCCAACCTTCCTACTTACTTCTGTAACACCCTAATGTGAGTAACAACCATGTTTTTTTTTTTTTTTTTTT
>VXAV01011494.1:90231-122190 GCA_013399715.1 Alectura lathami
TTTTTTTTTTTTTTTTTTTGATAAATAATCTTGTGTGTCAATTTGCAGCTGCTACTCACCCACTTCTTGCTCTAGTTCTGTCCCTTCTTCCTCTGTCCCAGGGCAGCGCTCCATAGCCTGCAGAAGAGAGTGGAGTGGTCTCATAGAAATAAAAATGTGAAAACTTCTTTGTAATATGTAATGCATAGTGAAATGTTTATGTGAAAAATCATGTCAGCAGCTGCATCTTTTATCAAAGAATGTATGTTGAGAAATGTTTATATAGAAACATGACAGCACTAAATCTGGGTAGCTGGTCACTAATCTTTACAAAGATACAAAGCTGGTTTTAAAAAAATAATAACAGAATTCCCCCAAGGCAGCCTGTAACTTGCAGTATGTGTAAGACCCAGGCTTTTAAAGGCTCCTATCCTGCCCTTATTCTCCTCCACACTTCCTCCATGTGGTCACTCCAAATTGCTGCCAGCTGGCCTATTTGTCATGTGTGTTTGTTTGTACTGCTTCTAATTTTTGACCTTTCAAAGAGACAGACAAAATCTGTGGCTTATGCAAATCTTTGAATTTACAGCCAGCCCAGCCTACTAGTGGGAAGGAAAAATATAGTGCGTTTAAACCATAGAAGGGAACAGATTCAGTTCCAAAGTGCCTCGTTACTGACCGTGGACCCTAGTGTGTGTATAAATGAGTTGGAGCCTTGCCTGTTGTGTCTGGGATTTTCTTACCTCAGTATCACCTTCTCCCCTTATTGCAGAGAGCACAATAGGTTCCTTCTGAGGTATTTTGAGCCTGACAAAAATGCCCTGTTTTGTTTGTTCCAGGGTTCCAAGTGTTTTCAAGTACATTTATAAAGACAAAAACAGAACTGGGGGGAAAAAAAAAAAGATTTAAAAAAATTCAGCACTGTAGAGAAAGAAGAATCAAACTAGAAGACTGATCTATAATCAAACTAAATGTCCCAGTGTATGGATACATGGCAGGGCAGCCAGTCTGTTAACAGAAATCTGGGTGATATTTCCAGTTTCCCTGGAGTGAAAGCACATACAGTTTACAGTGGATAATGAAATGTTATGGTTTTTATGTGGAATATGTTAATTCTGCCAGTGCAGTAATCCCGAGGCTCCAATCCACCGCAAGGCTGACATTTACGTTATAAAGGGATGCACATTTATTAGGGTATAAACTGACAGTGCATTTAAAAAAAAAAAATGCAGAAAAATATGATTTTCTTTTCCTTTCTCTCCTGTTCCATCATATCAAATAATGACTAATGTCAAAGGAATTGCTGCTCAGCAAGGTTCTGCACCATTCACAGCAAACCCACAAGTAAATTTTTTTTTTTTTTTGGTGTAGGGTAGGAGATACCATGCATGATGTTTTCATGCTTGTGTGTAGTTTAGGTTTTGTAACAACAAGTCTTTGGCACCTCCATCTTGAGGTGTTCCTGCCCTGCCACAAAGCTGTATCACCAGGCTGGGAGTGAATCAGACCAAGGAGCTGAGGCAGTATATAAACCACCTGTAGTTCATGTGGTTAGCTGTAGGTGTGCTCCATATCCCTGGTGTGCTTTGCTGCAGCATGGTGGAGGCACAGCTCTCAGACAGAGCTGTCCTTTTAATCAGGGACATGAGGGCCTGCATTGCTTCCTGGGACTTTGGCTTCAGGTGAAACTTGAAGGCAATGAGGTGCTGGCCTATGGCTGGAGGGGAAGGTCTCCCTCCTCTGCCGCCTCTGAATGTGGTCTCCTGGTGTTTGTTTGGCTGCCATGTGAGTTGGTCTCACTGGAAGAAGTTCAGGAGATGAAATAAAAAACCTGGTGAAATAAAAACCAAATGATGTAGGTGTCTTGCTGAGCTCACAAGCAGAGCTGTCTTACCTTGTTAGAGGCTTGGAGGAGCCCTGGGGCTGGCTCCAAGGCTGGTGAGGGAAGGTGTTGCAGGGCTGATATCAGGTGCATGGGAAGGGAAGAGTAGGAAAGGCATGCATATCCCTTCTCTCTTGGTGGTTGTCTCAGATGACATGAAATTACAGCCATTGTAGCACCTGAATATGTTGATTTTTGACTGAAAGCCCAGTCTAGAGACACCGCATTTAGTAAAGGTGCAATGGAGATCTTGCTGCGCTGTGCTTAAGGCAGGCTCTGTGGTGCAATTGTGACTAGTGCACATCTTTATTTTAATTAATGAAGTTTGTTGGATGCAATGAGTTGAGAGGTGCTAGTGTGGATCTGGCCACCTACATTTCTTTATTGTCTCCCAGGGCTTCTGGCTGTGCAGCTGCTCTGGTGTGCTAGTTAGTAGCAACCTCTCCAGCTTCCTGAGCCTGTTCACCTAACAGTGTGTCCCGCTTCACTCCTAGGCAGCAAAATCTGTAAGTCTGGTGATCACCTTTCAGCAGGTACTAGAGCTCTGGAGGCTTTGACTTAGACGGAAGTTCTCCTGCAGCCTGGTGCTTCCTACCACGATCTGAAATCAATCCTTGCCAGTACATTGGGACAGCTTATCCCACTGCTGGGAAGCCAGCTGCTTTCTAGCTCTTTTGGACTCTGCTGAAGGCTGACTGAAGAAAAGCGGACAGTTTAAGACACATTTAGCAAAGCTTCCTGCTTTTTAGTGTCCGCCCTTCTGAGCGTGCTGCAGAGATCTACGTTAGGCTTGGGCACAGCCTTGAACTTCGGGTTAACCAGAGCTTCCGTTATGGTGTTGCTGGCTGCAGAGAGGCAGATTGATACCTTTTAGCTTAAAATGCGTTGTGAAGGAGTTAACCTCTCAAAATCCTCTGAATGGATTTGGAGGCATGGTGAATTCACTGGTTTTGGTGCTCTGCATTGTCTGTCAGTGTGATCTTTGATGTGGCAGGGAGGTATCTTGGAACCTGTTTAGCTCTCTCGTGGCCTCAGCAAACCATGGCATTAGGATTCTTCACTCCAGAGCCCAGTGAAGGGGACATCTGTGATAAACCTCCCTTGGTAGCTATGGGGTTGTGCTTGTTTTGCTGTGGATTTTAGGGCTTCTTCAGTTCTTTCCTGAAAGATGATGTCCCAAGAGATACCTGCTCTAAGGACCAGTCAGAGATCCACAGTGAGATGGGGAAAAAGTGAAGAAGAGGACACTTCCTGGAGTGGCTCTGGATCACTCACGCTGTGGGATCACCTAGTGGCAAGGTTGCAGGGGAACTTTGGCCTTCCCAGGTTTTTATTCTGCTTTTGCAGGGCTCTCCAGGGCTTTCCTCCATGGCTGATGCAGGAGCCTCCCCTTTCCTGGCACCAATGGGTGAGGCCTGTCCTTTGTCCCTGACACGGGTGAGAAGGTGGATGATCACACTCTCTGTGCAGGCCAAACTTCAGCTGGCCTGACCTCAGCTGGCCCCCAGATAGCTCAGCTGTTTTTCACTGAGCCCCAAAATGTGGAATGTGATCATTGAAGTCTGAAGGGTTCCCTTATCTGCTGAGTGTGGCTGCAGGGGGGGGGGAAACTGGCGCAAATTATAAAAGTGATTTCTTCAAGTGCAGCATTCCTGACATACTTAAGCTTGCAGTATCTGATTACTGTTTTTGAGCAAGTAATGCAACTGATTAAATCAAACCATCGTACTGCTCTGCAGTGATTTCTGTGTTCTGCCTGCCGTCGCCCCAGTTATTGCCAGGTTAGTACGTACCCACTATTGTTTATACCGTGCAGGTATTCCACTGTGTATTAATCATCTTTCTGTGGAGGGGGAATAGAAACAGAATGGGGGGAGGAATAACTTTGGTCACACAGACTTTTGCAGAGAAGCATCCTGAAACACCGACATCTCCCAGAGCTTCTTTCAGTTGGTATGCTTACAGCAGGCAGCGCTGCCGTCAGGCTTCCGAATGTATTTAATCACAAACCAGACTTTAATGCTCTAGTAAGAGGCAAATACTGAAAAGCATCACAGCAAATAAAAGGAACAGGCAGGACTTTAAAAGAAAGAAGAAAGTTCAGATGAGGAAAATTAATCAGCAGTTCTGAAACGATTGTGATTGTCAGAGAGCAAGGTTTTTGCCAGAATAAGAGGGCTGGTCTCTGCCCTTGAGCTTGCTTAAGAAGTTAATCTGTGGATGAACTCTTAGAGATCGCTCAGAGGATATTATGTATCCCTGTGCATTTAAAAACATACATTTGTGCAAGTATGAAGTGGAGGTCAAGCTGCAGTGGGGTTAGCAGCTGCAGGATCAGGTTGGATCTTAGCTGCCAAGGTGGGTGTGTGGCATCATGTTGTGTACCTGTGCATGTGCTGTCTGTGGGTGTTGCCACAGATGTGTGGTCACTTGGGAGTGGGCTTGCAGGAGCTGGGCCTGTGTTTGAGACTCACAGACCATGTACTTTGCCTGTTTTGTAACAAGCTGTGACCTTCCACCTAGAAGTTTGGAACCAGACTTGGAGACACTTTATTTTCTTTTAGTTTTACTGGTATCAAGAAAAAGACAAAGACTTCAGACTGCAGTTCAGAGAAGACACTTCATGCTTTTCTCCTGCTCATTTTCAGCACCTCCTTTCCTTGCCTGCTAACCATGAAAAAGAGCCAACATTTAAACAGTGTTTCCTGGTCATGCTTCTCAGTTTCTTGTTTTCTTAACGGGGGAGTCTGAACAATTTCCTGTAATTTTGAAGCTTTTCAAAGCGAAATTTGCCAGTGGCATTTCTGAATGCTGTCCTATCTCAGCATGCCTCTGCCGTGCTTTGCTCTTGGCCTCCATGCTACATACAGAAATCCTCCAAATTTCTTCCCCTGTATGTTGGGAATGAGGGTGTAGGTAGAGGTGTACTCTGCAGACAGCTCTGCACTCATCCTGCTGCCACCAGGTCATGCTATAGCTTCTGTTAGAAGCCAGTGGCTTTCAGGTGAAGCAGCTTTTGTGGGTATGCCCAGCATTTTGCCACTGACAGTCGCTGAGTTTGGCAGAGACCGTTGGCTTCAGTACTGCCCTCAGCTGAGCTTCGAGGCAGCGTGGCTGGTTGGACCCAACACTGATGGAAGGCGGATCTCTTGGTGTTTTGCCCCCTCTGCTAGACTTGGTCCTGAGCGTTTGGTTTATAACTGCTTATGACTGTGCCCCTGAGCCTCGGGCATGCAGAGTCACTCAGGTGGGAAGGGATGTGTGAGGTCTGTAGTCCAGCCCCCTGCCCAAAGCAGGGCCAGCTCTGGGATCAGACCAGGCTGCCCAGGGCTTTCTCTAGGTAGATCTTGGGAACATCTGAGGAAGGAGCCTGCATAACCTTTCTGGGCGACGCGATCTAGCTTCACTTCTCAACTCAAGCATCTTCATGGTGAAAATCTCCATATATTCAGACAAAACTGCTAGTAATTCAATTTATGACCACAGTAATGCTGTACCCGAACATAGCACAAGCACCATTAGTACAGATGCAGCACTTGACAGCAACCATAGACAGAGACAAGCTATGCCTTGAAGCTAAAGGTTTGCTCATTTTGAGGAGCGCAGCACTGGCAAGCAAATAGATGGTAATTTATGAGAGACTGTGTCATTGCAATGAGCAAGGTGAGTATAAAAAGGAAAAGTATAAAAATAGCACATACTGTCTGATAAAATTGTCTTTCAATTAAATGACTTGATATGGATTTTTATAGGGGGGAAAAAGACCTCTAAAGCAGCTTAAACAAGTTAACTGGAAAGGCAGAAAAAGGCAAGGCACTAAAACATAAAACAGGCAGCTCTTAAATCTCAGATGTTTGGGGGGTGGCAAGTCCAGTTGTGTAGCCAGTTGTGGTGTTTATAACCTTGAGTCATCCTCTGGAAGTCAGCGGTGCTAACCCTGTGAGCAAAGTCTGCAGACAAGATCTCTGCTCGCATCGGAGGGCTGTAGATCAGGCTGTATGTGAAGGCTGTGAGGACTGGGCTCCCGGGGAGACAGGGGTGAACTAAACTCTGTGCTTCCTGTGTAGTGCTCTGGTATGGTAAAGTTAACACCAGACTGGGGCTTCTTTGCTTTGCAATGACACTGAGGAGGGGTTGTTTACCATCTGGCTATAAAGATTGGAATGAAAAAGGGGAAAAAAATAAATTGGAGCTTGTTTTCTGAAAATGAGAACACACACAGTCAACCAGTGTCTTTTATTTGTATGCAGATGTCTAAAATAGGTGCAGGTCTGCCTGCTTTCTTAACATACATCTGGCAGAAAGTAATAGCAGCCATTCATGTTTCTGCATTGTTTCTTTCTGTGAGGGCCTGGGAGTACTTCACAGGAAGGACCAGATGATGGGAAACCATGCCTTTAGCCCGCATCTGCCCAGTGGTCTGGTCTGCAACAGTGGGCAAAGCTGGGCTATGGAGAAGTGGTGGGAACTTCCTGAGCTGGCCTCCGTGCCCACTTTGGGCTACGTGGGCAGCTGTGGAAGAGCACCCTCAGTTTCATAGTCCTGTTGTGGTGAGTTCAGAGGAACAAAGTGCCTGTGGTCACCTCCAGGACTGTTTGTTCTGCCGCCTGTCCTGTCTGCCAGATCGCTCCCTTCCATGGTTGTCCAGTTCCCACTGCCTGACAGTGAGTGGCTGAGAAGGGCACTCGGCTTTGGATGTGCAAGTCACCCCCATGCAGTGAGGGTGGGAGTGACAAAAAGAGCGCAAATGGCATCGCTACTGCTACTATAGTCTCCTCCTTGAAGTAATTGAAATCACCAAATATGATGATTTTGCTGGGAGGATGGTTCCTGTTGTGCCAGTTAAGTTAGCGGAAATTTGCAGTCAGTGCTATAAGTTACATGCTCAGTTTGCCTCCTGGCTATGTCTGGAAAGGGGATCTAGGAAAGGGGAAGACACTCAGAGTTCTTTCCTTTGGACCTATTGCCAGTGGTGTGGTTTTCCACCTAGTTCCTGCCCCCCTTCTCCCAACACATGACGGGCTCATGTGCGGGGTGAGCCAGCGCTGGAGGGTGGGCAGAGTCTGCCCTGGGGGAGGGATGATAGCAGCTATGGGCTGCACATGGCCATGGGGTGAGATCTCTTTCAGGCAGTGGCATGGATTTTGGTAGGTTTAAGCCAGTTGTGACACTTCTATTTAGTTAGTACTGTTGGGCTTTTTACCAGGCTAGTATTAGTGGTAGTACCAGGGCATCAGCTGTAGCCAAGCCTCTGCTCAAGGACTATGGCTGTGAGCAACCGCTTGCTCTCCGCTTGGCCGTATAGAGGCTAGGGATAATGCTTGCCTCACAGGGGTATTATGAAAGTTAATTTGCTAATTATTTATAAAGGGCCATGGAGTGCTACTTCAGTTCTACCAAGTGTTATGTTAACATCTAATTAGTAATTCCTTATGATGCTTCGTTTTCTTTCTGCTATAAATATTGGCCTAATAAAGGGACAACTCTGCCTCAGCTAGTCATCTTGGTGACTCAGATGGAATAAGCAAGCTGGAATGAATAAACAGGATTTGGTTTGTAAATGGTCTTTCTGCTTTTTTTTTTTTTTTTTTTCCCCCTTCTATGCCATCTTACCCTTAAAAATGATGTTGTTGGGATTAGGGCTTTTCAGCAGTTGCATTCAGTGCAGAAGCTGCACTGCCTGCAAGGCAGGTGGAGCTCAGCCCCGCTCCTTCTATCTCACCAGAGCATGGAGACATGCAGCGGGTGATGCCATGATGCTGGGCTTTCTCTCTTTGCAGTTCAGACACAGGCATATGGTGTGTGCTGTGCAGCAAAGTCAACGTTCAGGAGCACAGTCACCTGGGAGTTTGCACCAGGCAAAGTAAAGTGAACGCTTGCCTGAATGACCGCGAGCCTTCTTGTTTGGTGACTTGCTGCAAGGCCTGTTTCCATCAGCAGGTCCCCGTCTGGGGAGGAGTCATCATTTGTACAGCAATGTCAGCCTTCAGCAACCTGCTTGCTTCTCCTGGGCTTTTCTGTCCCTCCCTGGCCTTGCAGCTGTGTCCCCTTTCTTGTGTTCACCTCCTGGGAGTCTAGGTGAAAGCCTCTAATCATTTTGCGGTGCAGAGAGTCATCCATCCTGGGAGTGCCAGCCATCCCTCCTGCAGACCCTGGGAAAGTGCCCAGAGACCTCAGGCTGAAAACTGTTACAGCATGGAGAGATCTTTGCCGTCGCTTTCAGTGGGGTCTGGACCGAGATCTGGGATTCCAAGATGCAGGTCTTTTCTCTCTTCCCCTCTAAGCTTGTCTTTCTGACTTCTCGTATGTGGGTTTGCATCCCAGATTGTGCTCGTTTATTTCATGTTGTGAGAAGCATCTTGTCTGCTTTGGCCAGGGCTGTTACAAAGTTTCATATGGCAGTATGTTGATGTTTTTTCTTCTGGAAATAAATAAAACTTAGAGACCTTAGCTGTACATCACATGTTGCTGCCTTTACCTGGCTTTGAGAGGCTTAGGGCCCTTCAGAAGATGTGAATATCCTGTGTGTTTAATACTTCAGTGTGGTGAATCCAAAAGCTTGTGATTCTTATTTCTAGTGCTGAAAAATGTTGACAACTAACCTAAACTTACAATATCCATCACCTGACAGCATCCCCACCAGTGTGCAGCTTGTCACTCATTTTGTCCTGATATTTTCCAACAAAACTAAAACATTGGCAGCGATGTCCTAGAAGCATGTCAGAACGTAGCAAGAAAATGACAGCAGCTACTGTGTAGATTCTTTCAAAGAAATAAGAGGAGGTGTTGGGTTTACACTTCTTGAATAAATGTTCCTCCTTCATCCTGCTTGTTGAAAAAGGAGGTGGTCCCCGTTGCATTAAGCTCTTGCATATCATTGCGCCACGCGGCAGTCATGGCATGGCCCGTGTGGTGGGCTGTGGCCAGCCCTGAGCAAGCCCCGTGCACCGTGTGAGCCCTCCCAGGGCTGGGGGGCTGCAGAAGCTCGCAGTCTTGGGTACGTGTGTGCATACACACTTGTATTTTCTTGAGGCTAGATGACTAGAAGCAGTCCTCCTTTATAGATCTTAATCCTGTATACACAGAGGTGTGCGCTTTACCTGCATGCACCTGGATGACTCTGGTAAAGACTGGACCTGCCTTTGCATGGGAAATGATGCGTGATGAGTGTTGGTGAGTGATTTCCTGGAGTACACTCTGCAGAGCCAGTGTGAGAACTGTAAGCAACAAGTGGCACAATGAAATACAAATCATTTAAATTTTTAGTTGCCGCAGAGGTAGCAGTGCATGCCTATTGCTATTGGTGGCAGTTTTGCAGGCAAGCGTGCTGGCTGGTTGCCACCATCCGTTCCCCATAGTTTATTAGAAACCTTTCAGCTACCCTTGCCATGTTACAACTGGGATCAGTTTTCCCATGAGTTGATATATACGCTGACCCCTCCAAAGGGAAAAAAAACCTGTAGTTCATTAGCTTACTTCTGTAGAGGCTGAAAGGGAACTATTTGTGGCTGAACAATACCTGCCTTTCAGAACTCTGATCCTAATCCCAAATAGAAACATGAGTCTGAGAAACTTGTTCTGATAAAGAGGAGTATGGATCCATTCAGTCTAGCAAAGAATTTTAACACCATGAAAATTTATAATTGGCAAGGGCTGGTTCACAGGTTTGTTGGGTGAAGCAGAGACAGGCAGCATTAAATGTCAGTTTGAGGGGGTAGAAGTGATTCTGATGGTAGTGCTGTGGTTTTCCATCAGTGCCCTCTGTAAGTTTCTGTATCACAGAGATCCAGCTCAACAGCTGAGGCTTTTAAAAAAAATTAATGAAGCCTGTGTTGACTTTCCATCCCTCCTGTCTTGAACAAAAGGTGCCTTAAACCAAACCATGTCCTCACCTGCACAATGACAGCCTTTGCTTTTGCTTTAGTAGTAGTCTTGGTCACAGCTCCTTCCAGATGCATGAGGTTGCACAGGAGCCAGTGTGGGTGTTACCTCCAGGACAGGGGGGTTACCAGGGTGAAACACCCACTGCACAGTGGGCCACATGGCCACAGACGTCCATTATCCACAAGGGTGTACAAGAACCAGCATAAACTCTGAAGCCCAGGCTGTGCTTACAGGGCTGTAGTTTGCAGTGTTTTGTGAAAAAGGAATATAATGTCACAGTAAAATGTGTTGGGATGTCTTGCTTGCATCACCAAGTTGGTCTGTGGCTGTGGGACATTTGGAGTACCACCTGGAGCTGGCCATCGGTGTCTCAGTGTGCATGTTGGGCCTGCTGTTGTTCCTGGCAGATGATAATTGCCTGCTGGTGTTCCTGGGTTGCATCCTGAAACGTGCTTGGCCAGAGGACTGGCAAAAGCAGGTGATAATTCTGGTGGCCAGGACCAGGACACTGTCCTTTCTGGTTTCCCTTATTAGAAACTCCACCATTGCCGTAAGGACTTGAAAAAAGGCCTTCAAGGCTGCAGTTGTCTGCAGGATGGAGATAGGGCTCTTCTGCAGACAGGACGCTTCTCCAAGGCCATCTGTTTGTGCAGGTGGAAAGTACAGCAGATACAATCATGAATTTTTGAAGTGCCTTGACTTTGTAAAGTAACCCGTAGATAAAGAGATATGGTCTGCGTAGCCCTGCTGCTCCTCACATCTTAACTTACTGCTGTGCTCAGGGTGAGTCACTGTGCCGGTTTCTCCCAAGCATTTCTCTGCCCAAAGTGATAATCCGTAGTTAAAACGGTATTAACTCATGTGTGCTAATTAGCAGGTGTGCCCGGCTATGAGAAGCCAGGGATGTTAATTAGGGCTGATGAAGATACCTTTATGCAGGGTTCTGACTTGGCTCGTATTTGCTGGGAGCCTGTCTCCTCTCCTTCCACAGCTGAGGACGTGCTGTCCTGTGATGATGTCCTCCAGCTGACGTGGGCCTTGCTGTGCTGGAGACATCTTCCTCCTCGGTGGAGGGGTGCCCTCCTCTCAGCAAGGAGAGCCTGGGGACTCCTTGTAGAGTTGCTTGTCGAGACTTTTTTTTTTTTTTTTTTTTGTGATAATGACATAAAAAGGGGCTTTTCCCATCTGTGTTATCTTCATTTGGCTTAGAGAATATAAGTATAGGCACCCCTTGTGCCAGCTGCATGTTGTCTTTGAGCCAGAGGCCTGCAGGGCTGATCTGGTGGCCACTTCTTCCCCCTCACTCCGCTGGAGGTGACAGCATGTTTCTGGCCCAAAATATGCTAGGTTGCCTCCAAACAGGTTTTGGTAGGTTTTCCCTAATCGCTGAGTACAGGAGAGCACCATAGTTTATACAAGCTTGCCTGTGTGTCTCGGAGAAAGCCCACATCAAAAGGTGTGTATCAAATGCCTCAGCTTAGCGGGGTTGACAGCATGGCTGGACCTGGAAACTCCTGTTCTCCTGAGGCTGGTGGGCCTGAACCGACAAGCTGCCATGGGGTGTTGCCAGCCTGGCTGCTCTCTGTCCTACCTCCGCCCGTTGCTTCTCTTTGGAAATCTCTGGGGCCTCTGTGGGCTGTCCTCATGTTCCTCAGCCTGGTTTTGGAGGAGGGCCATCCTTTTTGCTCCAGGTCATGGTAGAGAGGTGAAATTACTGCTTTTAGGTCCTCCTGTGCTAATACAAAATTCACTGGTGGCCAGGCTGACTGATTGTTGCCTTGTTCACCTGGAGCTTTCTGCAGACAGCTCCTAGGGGGGCAGGCAGATACACCTAGCCAGTGTTTTGGGGGGAACCCTGAGCTGGCCAAGGACTTTCTTCAGGTAACCAGGGGCCAGCAGGAGAAGATGTCACAGTGTTGTGACAAAATGCAAATCCATTTAAGGCTTGCAGCAAAAGGGTGTGCCTCATTCTGTCTTTCTAAGCTGAAAAACACTTCAGACAATCACTTTCAATCTGTTGGCGTAAGCATATATGCTTCTTCTCTAGGCCTTGAGAGTAATTGCTTTGTATCTAAGGGAGTTTGTGTGTATGCATGCATGTGTATAGGTACACACCGGTTTCCATGTAATAGCAAAGCCATTTTGGTGCTGGTGACTCAGCGCCGATGGCATGGGAGCTCTGAATGCAGTTCTGCCTTGATGACGGTGAGTGTTTGCTGTGCCCCGGTGAACCTGGAGCAGGTGGGAGCAGTCCCTGTTGCCTCCTGAATCACTCCCGACTTGCCAAACCTGCTTGCTCGCCCGCTCGGGGTTTGCTGGTTGCCTTCCCCGAACACTTCTGGAGGAGTCAGCCCGCTCCCCTGGTCTTCCTGTGGTTTCATCCTCCTGGCTGGCCCGCAGATGTTTGGCTGCGCTCGTTCTGTGCTCAGATTAGCTGTAAGCCCAGGGACTGGTCTTTCCATTACTTTCTTTTCCAAGCATGTGTCCAGTCCCATCCCTCCCTCAGCCCTTTCTGCTGTTGTGATGGAGGATTGCCCTGCTTCACAGGAGTGCCTGCAGCCACGGGGGGACCTGGTGGTTTCTGAGCGTGGGCAGATACATCGGAAAGATCTGACGCTGCCAATATTTAGATGTGAAGTTAAACAAAACCTGCTGTTTGAAATGGACTAAAACTGGCTGTTCTGCAAGCAAACTCAGCTTGCATGCATGCCTATTTCCGATAATGGGGTGTATAAGAATGATTGTGCTGAATCAAATAACTGTCCAGCTGCTTCGGCTCTGGCTGGCCCAGGAAAGTCTCCTCTCCTCCCATGCTGTCCTCCAGCATCCGTTACACCTGCACATGGAGAGTTCCACAGCTTTGCTGCAGCCCTGAATTCATTGCAGTTGCATAACTGTGCAGATAAGCTGTGGAAAAGCTGAGGTCCTGCACCTATGTTTTGTCATTTCCTCTTCTTTTTTAGTAATAATTTTCTCATTTTCCCAGTTTGCGGTTGCTTCTGGGTTGCAGAGTATAGAGCTGCAAGAATACAGTTATGACTTAATGCTCTGTATTTTTGAAGTATCACACTGAGCTATAAATGTTAATTCATTGTTTAATTTGGTGATTTTTGTTTGTAAAAAATATTTACCGTGTTATCTACTTCATTCCAAGTGTAGTTTGATATCTGTTTTTCTTCTCCCAAGCATTTGAGTGCAGTCAAAGTAGGGTAAGCTGGTGGCTACACACAGCTGTTTAGCGTTTGTCATTGTATTTCTTGTTCGTAGCAACCCTTTAACAAATCCTGGTTCTGAGGACTATGCTGCTCAAATCAGAATTCAGAGACAGTTATGTGGAAGCAGCGAGTTAAGAAATGTTTGATCCCTGTGCAGTTTTTAAATCACTTTAGTTCCTGATCCTGCAAGCACTTTTGCACCAGTGGACAGCCTCAAGTGAGACAAGTTGGTGTGCTTGTAGTCTCAGGGAGTCCAGATGAATACCCACAGGGAGAGATCTTGCAGGACATAAGAGAGTCAGGAACAACAACAAAAGTTGTGGAGTAGCTCAGAAGTTTTTATTTTGTTGAGTTTCCTGAAAATGCATTTAAGCCCTGGGTACAGCACAGTATAGCAGGGTGACGCGGGGGACCACGGGGCTGTTTCCCAGGTAGCTGACGTGCGAGTTGCTGCTGTCAGCGGGCTGGGTGCTTTAATTATGGACTGCCCTCACCTTGCGTCATGCTGGTGAGTTAAAGCCACCCTGGAGGGGTGTCCTCAGGAGCTGGGATTTCGGGAGCTGGCGGGCTGAGTGGCAGCAGTTCCCACCAGCCAGAGCCCAGGGAGCAAGACGGGGAGGATTAACCAGGAGAGGGAGGGAGGGAGGGATGGCAGGGACCCAAACCTTCAAACACACCCAATGGACCCATCTCATCTTCGCATGAAACTTAGCGAGTTACACCCACTCCGAACCAGAAGGGGAATGAAACGCTGACGCTTCCTCCTTTCTGTTACTGGCAGCCAGGGCTTGTGAAATACAGCAGGCAAAATGTTTGTGCTACTGATGATGAACGGTAAGCTACTTTACAAACAGCATGAACTTTTGCTGGGGGCTGCGGGAATGCCAGCAGTTAAGCTCAGGCTGTGAAAAGTGTTGGCGGGCTGTCGCGTTGTTGTGTTGTCTGTAACGCAGTGTGTCCGGGAACCTCCGTAAGGCTTTCCTCCCTCAGCTTGCGTCTTTTTCCAGCGTGGATGGAGGTGTTTCTTTTTCTAAGTCACCTTTAATGGGATCGTCAAGCCCTGTTTGCTTTTGCAGGGTTTGTGCTGCTCGCAAGTATAGAAGCACAGTGCTTTTGTTGCAGGCACTGAGGACTCAAACTGATTGAATGGGAGCTGGGTGTTCGGCACGTAAATTCCCTCAGAGAGAAAACACAGTATCGTGTTACTTCTTCAAGATGCTTCCCTTCTCCAGCTGCCTGGCTTTATTTTCAGTAATTACAGGTTGCCGTGCTCTTTAATTGTTTAAAATGAGCCCTGCAAAAGGTTTCAACTTGAAATGAGTTCTGTTAGGTGTTTTTGTGAGGTAGTGAAAGCTGAAGCATTCTGAGGGGCGATGTTGCAGTACCCTTAAATCAGGTGAGAAGGCTGGGGTCTGAGGGGTCTCCTGCTTGCTGAGATCTGATAACGCTGCAGAAACAGAGGCTGTGTGAGGCTTTCCTGTATCAAGTTGCTCACTTTTTCTAGTTACTTCTCTGATCACTTACCGAGTTGCTTCGTATACCAGTCACTATCTTTAAATCTCAATTGCTTAATTCTTGTGTTGGTGACAGGAAATGTGAGCACCCTGGCCCTGCAATTGCAGTGACTAAGAAGCAGCACTAATAACCAGGCGGCAGCGCTGCCTCCCACACCGTCTCGGCCCCAGGGGCCACTGGCTGTGCTTTGCAGCACGATCCTGACCTGCTGTGCACGATCCTGACCCGCTGTGCATGGCATCGCCGCCGCGGTGCCAGGTGCTGCTGCTGCTTCCTGGTGGGCATGGGCTTTCTTCTGGGGGAGCGGGGTTCAGACCTGATTCAGGGCCACCCCATAGCTTATCAGTGCTGTGGGAATGTTCCTGTGCACAGGCAAAGCATAACCCGTCCACTGTCAGTGGAATGAAGTCATGCTGTAGCTGCTTTAAATGTTAGAGCTTTAATTGTTTCATTTAATGTGCCAGATACCCATTGTCAAGGCAGCTATTAATTGCTTTGACAGCGTTTTGGTTTTCCAGGGGTGATTTAAATGTTCTCATGTGATTGGTGCTACGGAGCCAAAGGAGCAGGTTTTGTGGGTGTCAGTGGGTTGCTTGTTTTTCCCAATCCTTTCAGAGGCAGAAGAGATCTGTGAGCTGTGAGAAATGTGTGGAAAATCACTGTGTTAATCGTGGCAAATGGTGCTAAGGGACCAAGCGCAGAAGCGTGGCGTGCCTGCTTGCACCTCCTCGGGGAACTCGCCCTTTAAAGGGTGCCCGTCTGTTTTCAAGAGGGTTCCAACTTGTGTTAAGGCAGAAACACTTTGTTTTTCCAGAATGTATGTTGGGAATAGATCTGCCAAACCTCAAATTTGCATCATTCAAGCATTTGCTTCAGCTTTATGCTTTTGCTCTGGGAAATCAGGTGGGATTCCTGCTGGCTTCGGTGGCACAGGGCAGGCATTACTTCTGTACTGCTGTAGCCTGTGGGAGTGCAGAGGTGGGAGCAAGCCTGCTAGATCCTGGTCTTCTGAGCAGACGCATCTGTCTTGAAATAAAGATGCACATTATGGCTTGAGCTGCATGCAATGCTGAAGCTGAATCCAGAGGAAAATCTGTGTATTTTCCTGCAGAATGGGTGACCTGGGCTGGCCTAGTGCAGGGTACAATGAATGCCTGGGCGGGCACAAACCAGACGCTGGAGCAGGAGGATGGGCAGAGGGGAAATGGGAGCTCCCCACCTGGGGCAACAGGTTAGGATGTGTGTGAAGTGCTGCCTCAGTGTGTGTGCTGGGACCCCATGGCAGCAGAGCCCTGTGGTGCTGCACCTCAGCTTTGGCTTTGGTCAGCTGGCCAGTGCAAAAACAAATAAAGGATCTTGGGTGGGGGGGGAAGAATCACCAGAATAGAATACCAGATCCATAACCATTTTTTAAAAAAAGGAAAATCAAATGCAACAGTAATCTTGGCGTCAAATCTTTGAAAGAATTTAGCAAGAAAGAGGGCAACTCTGCTGATTTGTCTTTCCTGGCATTATTTTGTTAAATTGGAGACTATGTGGTGGTTCCAGTGAGTTTTAGGGAACGATAATCCATTGCTGGATGAGAGGAATACATTATTTATAGATTAGAGTGTTTTAATGGCGTGGTGTGGCGTTGTTTAAGGAGGTCAGGGTACAGAGCACTGGAAATGGGATTAGCCCAGCTGTGCTGCAGACAGTGCAGAAGGAGAGGAAAAAGGGAAGTTACCATGTAAATATTTATGTTTCTATTGTGCCTCACAAGACAGGTCCATAAGATTTAAGGGTTTCTGGAACCAAAATGTAGTTTGTCTCCTTATTGGTTACAACATCTCAAGTCTTAATTGAATCATAAACAAACACGAGCATCCTTTTTCCTAGCTCAGCAGGCTGGCTCCGCACTGCTTGCTTGCTTTCTCTGGCGGATGGTGTCAAAAGACGGGAGGAGCAGAGAGGGTCTGTGATAATATCAAACCCCGCTTCCTTCCAGGGGGACACAGGCGTTTTGTGTCTGTGCACAGACCTTCGCGCACAGACACTGGGAGTGCAGCCTCAGCACTGTGGCTGCTGCCGCCAGGGACTCGCAGGCACACGGGCTGATTCACTGCAACGCGCTTCTAATGTAATTGCTGTTTCAAGCTCCCCATTATGCTTTCGGCAAGATGTGGAATACGACGCTCTCAGGTATCTCAAAACGTTCTCGCAAAGCCGAGCCGGCCTGCGATCCCGGCAGTGACCAGCGCTGCATGTCTTTGGTTATCTTGCCAGTAGGGAGTGTGGGGTGGTAAGGTTAGCTCACGGAAGACCAGCAGTGTCTTGACTGTGGCATTTTCTAGTATTGTCTAGAGCTGGCCTTGAGTATGGAGCAATTAAGAGCTCAGACTCAGTTTTGTCAATGGAGTTTAACAAATTGCCAAGCATTAGCTGAGCTGCAGTGTCTGTGTGCACTGTTAGGACTGCAGCAAATGCGCCGTAGTGCGACTCCACTGAGGGAGGTGTAGGATGAATTGCACTGCCTTGTATTGCCATCGGTGTAACTGAGTTTATAGCTAATGAGCAGCAGTTCCCTGGGCTGGAGTAGCTGGCCTGACCACAAATCACTGTGCCTACATAAACCCTGTTGTAAAGGCATGAGTGCTTGCAGACAGAGACATTTCAGGAGCAATTTGGGTCTGTCACAGAATCGGGCACACAAATTGCTTGTGGACATAGAAAGGCTCATCTGTATGACAACCAATGAAGGTGTGCTCTTCCTGAAAGTGAGGGAAGAGAGGTGGTGCTGGTGGCAGGAGTTGGGTTTTCCTCAGAAGAGGCAGAAACATTCTGAAGAGACGAAAACATTTTTTCTTGTTCTTTTTCTTACTCTGCATTTCTATTTCTTTCTTCCATTCCAATTGGTTTGGAGCTGGCAGGCTTAGTCTCATGTGACTAGTGCAAGAGAACGTCTCACTTGTTGAAGGGATTTTGTATTAAATAATAAGCACCGAAGGAGCACTTGGATAGCATCGTCTTTATGAAACAGTCCTTTCTATTGGCGTCAGCACTGGTAGCCCTGCCCAGATGCATTGCAGCTTATGGGAACGGCCATGCAGGGCTGTACAGGTGACGGGGCAAGCAGCAGTGCAGCCACCAGGCAGAGGTGTGATGGCATGGAGAGCAGTGGCAGCACCGGGCACTGGCTCTGCTCCTGCCCGTGCAGAGCTGTGTCTGCTTCTTGCTCCTCACAGCTCAGGCTTCGTGCACGCGTGGGGAAATGCCTCTTGCACTGCACTTGAGCCTTGGGGACAGTTGTCTGGGGGCTGAGGGTGACCCTCTGAAGGTCAGACTCTTGAAGCAGGCAGGGGTAAACGATGCTGTGTGCTCCTGTCACTGAGGATCTCTGGTCATCAAGTCAGAGGGGAAATAAATAAGCCTTCTGTTGTCTACTTCCCAGCTGAAAATTGCTTTGCTATTCATTTGCATTCTGCTGGGTGGGGAAGGTATATTAAGAGTGCGCTCCGGGCCCTGAGACGTTTAAATGGAGAGAAAGGCTCCCTGTTGCGCAAGGAGCTGGGATGGCTGCAGGGTGCACAGCCTGGAGGCTCTTCCTGGGGCACTAAGGCAGGAGAGGGGCCCTAAGCCCTGGGCACACATCTGGGATGTGCAGGAGCAGGGGTATTGCATAGCCACGGCAGGCCAAATTCATCTGGCCAGCATTGGTTGGTAGGTGCATTTCTTGTACGTCAACTGATGTGCCTAGCTGCAGTCAGCTAAAAGAATTTTAGTAATCTGCGTGGGGTTATGCTAAATATTGTCGAAATACCCAAAGCCAGTGTGTCAAATGATGTTAGCCCTGTGGTATAAGCTTCCCAGCTTGATATTAGTGAGCACGACCAGTCAATCTGAGGTTAAGAAAATGCATCCGTGTAATGAATGGCGCTTGGTGGGTATTGTCTGTGGCGTGACCAGAGAAGTCCTCAAGCCCCATACCTGCACACCTGGCAGACCCCAAGTGGTGGGTGCACAGGAGCTTTATCCCCTGCTCCTGGGCTGCCAAGGCCACTCCGCTCTTGCCATGAGCTGAGCCCAGAGATTGCCACAGGAGGCCACCGCCGCAGCTCTTGGAGCATGACCTGCTCCTGGGATAGGGCCTTGGGCAGCTTTGGGGGCTGTTGGCTGAGCGCTGCAGATTTGTGCTGTGTATTAAAGTGGTTACTGAAAACATTTGCCAGGCACCTGATGGCTTTCAGTGCAAGCAGTGTGTAATAACGTGCCAAAGGTTGCTTTGTTTGAAAATGACTGAAGTGCTTTTATTTATTTTTTTAACTGTAGCAATGGATCCTATTTCTGTAAGAGTGAAAATTATATTTTTCACCTTTTTTTTTTTTTTTTTTTTCCCCTGAAGTGGGAGACAGGTTGCATTTTTCCTGACTTTTATGACATCCCAGGGTGGAGTTAACAAGGAGCTGCTGTGAGAGATGTAAGCATGGGCAGAAATCTGTGTGGACCTGCTGTGAGATTCAGGGCAGAACACAGGAGTCAGTGCAGTTAGAAGTTGCAGGATGAAACTTCTGATGAAAAAGCTAGTGGGAGTCATTTGCTTTCTGCATTCATCTTTTCAAAGCAAATTAATCTTAATGCTTTAGTAACATCTGGATGATTCCTCGGTAGGCTTTTTTTTCTGGGGAGCTGTGTATTTTTTGTAATTTGTCATGGAATGAAAAATCACTGTAATTTACCTTCTTTTTTTTTTTTAAAAAAAAAAAAATTGGAAGTCATAGTGTTTGATATGTTCCATCAAGCTGTAATTCCTGGAGGCATGTGAATGAATGCATGACATTTCAGCTTTTGTTTACTGTTTAGAACAGGTCTTTATGTTTGACATGATTACCTGAGCATACCTTGAAGTTTGGAAAGCATTTTTTTTCAAAGACTTTTGGGAGGCATAACTTTAAGAGTAAAAGAGTCTGCAGGGTGGGCAGTGCTGGAGATGGGTCTTCGGGAGAAGGGGGCAGGATTGTTTGGAAGTCGAGGCTTTGCAAGGACACCGTTGAAGCTCATGGTGCTTCACAGCTTATGAAGAAACCTCATGTTTCTGAGAATATTATGGCAGTCCCCACTGGCATCACCTTTTCCAGGGAAATGATAACTGTGAGAAACCTCGGGCACATATAGGGGTTTGTCTCTGGACTGGACATTGCGGTGGGCTGGAGTCTCAGCAGAGTATGTATTGATTGAGCTTCCTGGAAGACAGGAGGCTGAGCCACCTGGTGTCTGCTGAAAGCCTGTCGAATGGCGTGGTTCCCCAAAGCACTGGGTGCCATGGGAAGTGGGAGCGGGGACTGCCCTGCTGCTCGAGGCATGGTGTAGCTTGCCCCTGCCAGCACCAAACAGATGTCAATGAAGTGATTGACAGGCTGAACCTATGACAATAAGGACAGCACCTACAGCTGTGTGTGGATGCCAGGATCCAGGCTCACATATCCTTGTGTGATGGTAAAGCAGCTGGGAGCTCAGGTTTTTGTCCACGTTGGAGCTTCGAGATGCAACCACAGTATCAGCAGCGTCCATGCTAAGTCTCAGGGGGTGATTTGGGTAGATGGTGTCTCAGGAGAAAAACATTTCATGAGAACATGTCTCTTGTGTGTTTAAAACACAGATATAACAACCTGCAAAGTGTATAGGAGGTATGTCAGTGGAGTATGCTATTTTTGCATAATTCAGCAATGCAGAGCGTCGGAGAAATGTGTCTTGTGAAAGCAAACAGCGAAGTGCTTTAACAAATGTTTGCTGGGTGCCAAGTACAAACGTGCAGGAAAAGAAGGTGGAAGTCTTTGAAGGCTAACTGGAGGGGCCCAGATAAACCGCAGCTCCCGGACAGTGAGTGGTCAGGCAGACAAAATTGCAAATCAATCTATGAAGAGAAAAAATAACATCCTCTGTACTAAAATTTGCAGAGTTACAGAGAGGACACAGTCCTAAAAGCCTGAGTGCACTCCAGTGTGTGGCTGATGAAGAGCAGAAAATTGCTTTGAAGTGATGTTGTGTAAGTAAACCGTAAGGTTTCAGAGCTGCATTCAGGGCTTTGCTGGATTTCTTTCCCTCCTCTTCCTCACACACACACACATGAAAAAAAAATAAAACCACTTGACTTTTAAATAGCTTTTCTGAAGAGATGAAACTGTTGCTTCTGAGAGGGGAGCATGGCCCAGTGGTTGGGGTAGGAGATGGACTGCTGCTATCGAAGACTTGCCCAAAGTTCAGGTATGATTGCTTGGTGCTTCAGTTCCCCTGTTTGTAAAGGAAGATGGCTCCTCACACCCAGACTCTGAAAATTTAGGGCGGTTTGCAGCATTTCCCTGATATTTATTGAATATGCTTTGCATGTTTGCAGTGCCTTTTACCCCAAACGGTTTTAGCCTAGAGCCATCTTCTGGAAGAGCAACAAGAAGCCTGAGCACTTGCCTTTGGAGGCAGTTCTGGGTTTGGGTGACCTTACTTCCAAGATGTAGAGGTGCCTTCCAGCCTCTCTAAGGACAGCACGCTTGTGCTGGGATGGGACCCTAGTCTGAGCTGCAGGGCTCACCTGGTTTCTGGGGCTGGATGCTGCTTGCCACCACAGCCTGCTCCAACTTTGCTTGTTCCTGCCATGCTTGGCCTGAGTCTACTGGCTGAAATCCCGTTTTTGAAATAGTTTCCCAGCCAGTGCTGCCTGAGATCGCAGGATACCCCCCATCCAGCCGGGATTTTCCTCTGCACAGCATGCTCTGGAGAGGCACAGCTGGCCACCCTTAGCTTGCCTGTAATTTAGACAAGATTATAGGCAAGCTGCAGATAGCCAGCTTTTTAAGAGCCGTCTTGAACCTGCTCGTCAGAGTGAACATGTCCAACTTTAAATGCACCGAGACCGGCCAGCTGCAGAGAGCTATTTCTGTGCAGGAATCCCTTTAATGTTTAATGCCCTTCTTGCTAATTGAGCCCCACGATGAGTCACTTCAGGGAGCAGCATCATATTTTTGAAGCCACTGCCCACCTGTTGCTTCCGCTGTTTTTTCCGTAGCTTGCTTCAGTCCCAAAATATTCAGCGAGAGAAGTAAAACAAATCCAAGAGAAGACAGATTTTGGCACTGTATTATGCTGGTGAGAAGGAATCAGGGATTAAAGCATTTTCAGCAAGTATTTAAAGTTGCACTTTTATTGAATTCTCTGAAAAACTGAGTATTTGAATAAGTGAAGATAAAAGCTTTTAAAACATTTTATTCCTCTCGGAGCTACTGATTCATGCTATAAATGACAAAAAAATTTCTTGCCTTGCTGCAATCTCCAAAAGGCATTAGTCATGTCGTAATGTTGCCCAGAGTTAGGTACCGAAGGCAGAGACAGCAACTTCATGCCTTCCTGATGGTCTTTGCTTTTAGTTATCCTTGTTGCATCAGGAGGTACCAAAACTTGCTGCCGTGAATTTGCCAGCAAGGTTCTCAGGAGGTCTCAGAAGTGAACATATTTGTGTGGAGGCGCCTCAGGATTCTCTTGTCTCCTGACTCAGCTCCCCACTAGAGGGGTGTTAGGTGTAGAGTTTGCTGGTGCCCAGGGCTGGAGCCATCCTGCAGGCCCTGCAGAGATGCTTTAGGCTCTCGTGCAGCTGAGTGAGGCAGAGATTTGGGATTATTGACAAATGAAATTAATTTCTTATGGCTAAAGCTGGTCCAAATTTCACATTTAGAGTCTCTCCTAGTAAAACTGACAGAGCAATAAGAGGATTATCTTCTTCCGACCTCCTTTTTTTAAACCTAGTAGATGAATGCTGGAGGCCAGGGATTCGCATTCCACCGTGCCTGACCTACAATTTGTTGCGATATTGCCTCAAAGTAATTGAGTGGGTCCTACAAGTCTGTGTGTCAGGCTAATTCCCATAGTCTCTTAAGGAGGTGCGTGTGATTCCTTGCAAATTAATTCTAGAGAGGCCTTTTATGTGAGGCAAAATGATGTGGTTTTTTTGATGCCCTGATGAAATTATGCAGTATTGAGCACAGTCCCTCCTATCTAACCAGGTATTTGTCATCGCCACTTTATCTCTTGAGTACCTCACCTGTATAAATGGATTTATTCTCAGTTAATTTCAGTCTTATAGGAAAGTATTTTCTCCATCTGCAAAAGGAGATTTGAGACGCAGGGAGATTTAAGTTACTTGCCTGTGAATCATGGAATTAAATTTGAGAGTAGAGCCCTAGTCTCGTACCTTAGCTGTAAGATGTGGCCTTCGCTTAAGCTTCACAACTAAATAAACTAATAAACCTGTCAGCATGGATGCTGCACTCTAAATTCTTAGCTTGCAATGGAACAGAATCCTCTGAAATTTAAAAGTTTGGGAAAAAACAGGCAGCAGCTTTAAAGGCACATGCCCTTCTTTGCAGAACATCCCCACACAGCTGATCCGACCATTCTCCTACAGTCCTTTTGAACAGGAGAAAGGAAGCAACAGTGTGAAGTGTAAGGAAAACAACAGGAGTGTGGACACGGCTGATGTGAGTGCTGAGGGTTGTTTCGTCAGGCTAATGACAGAAAATAGGCCTGCCTGATGGGACAGCCGTGGGTTTATTCCCAAGTGCTACCTGTTAACATTTACTCATGAATTTGTGCACTTGGGGTTTCTGATCGTTTCTGGCTGGATGTGATTATCTCAACAGCTACACTTGAAAGCCATTATTTTATTTTCATTATGACATTGCAATAATGCTAAAAGGATTAAGCATAAATGTGCGTGAAGAGCTTGATCCCTGAGAGTATGAGGCATACAAATTGTGTGCCTGGGCTGGCTTATCATGTTTTTATACAGAAACTGAATGTTTTTTTTTTTGACTAAATGACCAGTTATGCTTATGTGGAGAGGAGATTCAGCTGTGGCTGCAGAAGGCACCTCTGCGCTGATACAGCCGCATCCAGGAGGACGTGTCACTGTAAGTGTCCGTGTACAACATCTTAGTGGAACTGACCTTTTTTTTATTTTTTTTGCCAAAAAGGTGGCACGGTGACCAGAGCTTAGGTCTCTCCATGCCTCTCCCGCTAGCTGCAGGAGTTTGGGATGTGCAGCAGAGCACCCATGGGGCCATAGGGTCTGGTAGTGGCCACGTGTGGCATTTACTTGGGGCACTTGGTCCTGCAGGTTCAGGAGAAAAGGTAGCTGAGGGTGTTGTCTTCTGCAGCAGCAAATTAAGCCGGGCAATGACTCACCGACTGCCCGCAGCCGTCCGTGCTGGTCCTGTACTGGAAGTTACCACCCCTGCAGCAGTGGTGGTGAAACACTTTGTTGAAGCAGCCTCTGAGTTGCTCAGCCTGTAAGCTCGAGTTAAAGGTAGAGCCATGCACTTGCGTGCACCCGTGGTGCTCCTTTCAGCCACCACACCCTGCCCTTCGTATTTGTGATCCCTTGCTACAGGTGGGGAGGCTGAGACCAAGCCACAAAACAGCACAATGTAAGGAGGAAGTACTGCGTTCTCAAAATTTTGTGTTAGTGAGAGTGGTGTTTTGAACTTCACTTGGACACTGTGGTGAGGTTCCTGTAGGTGTTAACTTCTGATGGAAACAAGAGTGTGGAGTAATCCAGAAAACTCTGTCAGGTTTTTCTTCCAAGTCATTTGAGTTATTCTTTTAATAAAAAGTGCAGTAAATTTAAGCACTTTCTTTAGTAAGAGAGTACTGAAAATATTCTAAATACAACTCTTTGTTAGTCCAGTGTGAAACCATTTTGATTTAAAACCAACAAATGTTTCAGCTGGGTTTCCATAATGAGTATTAGTTTTTAATTATTTCTGTCATTTTCCCTTATTAAAAATGGAATTATTAGTCTCCTAGTTCTAAATCTAATTCTGTTCACTAGCTTGGCATGTAAAATTGCTTCCTGGCTTCCTTCTTGGAGAGCACTGCAACCTGTTTGGAGAAGCAGGGTGGTTATTGCATCAGTGTTTCTCCATTGGTGACATTGGTGGAATTCTGAGGTTTTACTTTTGGCCAGCCTGATGAACGAAATGTTAATGCATTTAAGCCTGATGCTGAAGTATCAAGTTAGTTCATGTGACATCAGTCACAGCTTCATAATTGGTCTTGTTCAGGACGTTGTTTTTGGTATCGCATCAGCTAAATTAAAATTTGTGGTTAGTTGTCATGATACTGAATGTGATTTATCCTGATTTCTTCTTCTCCATATGCATATTCAAACCCTCTTCCAGTATGCACAGCCTGTGTTTTTGTGCAGAGGCTTTCAGCACCTCTCGCTCAGTGCATCCCTACCAGCGTTCCAGCGGAGGTGTGGATCCCTGAGAGGAAGCCGGCAGGCAGTGAGCTGCGGAGCAGCCATGGTCGTGCCTTCCCAGAGCCCTCCTGCAGGCTCCCGTCTGCTGCTGCACAGCCCAAAGAACGGGCTTTGTGGCTTACAGCCTCCCTGTAGAAAGCTATCAACACGTTACACGTGGCACAGCAAAGGAACCAACAAAATTATTGCATGTTAGTACCAGGAGCTGCATTTACCGTTGTTCAGTTTTGTTTGTTTAATGCTTGCTTTTTGTACAAGCTGAGTTAGAAAATGTGTACAACTAGGACATCTGATTTATCTGTTCACAGCATGCTGCATTCTTCTCTGAATGTCTCCCTCAAGCTCCATTAATGAATTAATTGGGCAAAATCACACACTTATAGCTGACAAAAAATTATTTTCTGCTTCATTTTGATGGATAGTGTGTTACATGGTGCACGCTGCAGGAAGATGTGTAAGTAGTGCTCTTATGGGATCAACAATTCATAACTCAATTTAGCATGGAGTTACTGTCTGACAGGTTTAACTGAGCACTGTCCCTTTGTCTCTATTCATCTTCATCTGGAACTTCACTAGAAACCAGCACAGGGATGGCTTTGTTGCCGATACGTGTGCCAGCAGCCCTTGCTTTGCATTGATCCGTGCTTCCAGCCGCTCACATGAGTTATGGGTTAACTGTGCCTGGAATTCTGCATAATTTTTTAATCTTGTTTCTTTTTAATAAAGTTACTTGTCAGGGCGATAGCTGAAATAAAGACCCCGATGTTGCATTGCGGGGTGATGCTTAAATTCATCCTGTAAGCATTCACATAAAAACATCCCTTGGGTCTGGTGAGAGCCAATTGCATTACACCAGCGCTGAGCATTTTTTCAGATCTCATTTTATAGCATTTGAATATCTTCCTTGCAAGTGGTCATTAGATTTCTGTGGGGAAAAGAGCACAGATTCTGGAAAATTCACATAAACAGATTACAGTTGGCAAGCAGGATGCTGCGTGCTTTCCTTTCTTGTTACGAGTTCCAGTAAGAAGGTCTCTTGATGATACAGACACATCCCAGAAGGGGGCTTTGTAGGAAGAAACTGGAATCCAAAGCAGGGCCCTACCTTTTCCTTTTGAAGCACCATCCCGCCTATGTTTGCATTTTCTGCGTGTTTCTTGTTGTATTGACAGAGAAATGTCAGGATATGTTTGCTGAAAACAAAGGAGTCAATGAATAAAGTCTTTTGCTCTATTGTTCCCCAAGCTGGTTACAGGCCTTGTTCTCTCTAAGCCTGTTAGGCTGGGCTTTAAAAAAGCACACACAAAACCCAAACAATACAGTAAAGCCAAAAGCGCCAGAGCAGGTGTTGCTCACTTGTTGAGACAAGCAGAGGCTCATTTCCTTTTCAAAACGTGGTTGGGAAACAGGTTTTAAGGAGGAAGATCAAAACAGAACCACCGAACATAAGTCTAAGAAGTTGGACTGTGCTCTGAAATCTCATGTGTAAATGCGGCATTGCATGTGCAGAACTTTATTGGGCTACTGCGAGTGTGTGTAAATCTTCTTACAGAGCCTTTCTAGAACTTCTCCAGCCTGCTTGCTCATTAGTGGGGTTAATTACAATCCCTTTCGTTTCTCCTCCCGTTCTAATATTCCCAATCTCATTAGCTGCCTTTCCTAATATTCAGCTTTTTTTTAATGCTTCAGCACAAAGCCGTGCCTCGCGTTAAGCACCAGGTTTATGAATGGCTCCAAGAGATGCTCCTGTGTTATCCAGCAGGCGGTCAGCAGCGCTGCCGTGTGCCTGCAGTCAGGCTCCTCTCCGGGAGGGAGGTCTGTGCCTGCCAGCCCCGGCACCTTCGTGTTGCAGAGCCATCGTCCGCTTAGGATTTCCTACAGCAGCAGTTGATGAGTAACGCTTGTGTATGTGTGTCCTTTGGGCTCCCCAGGCGCTGCTGGACCAAGAGCCCGAAGCAAGCAGCCTGTTCCCCCCTCCAGAGCCACAAGAGCAGAGGCTCCGAGCAGGAGGCGTCTCTGCCAGCGGGGAAGCCATGGCCACGTCTGGCCGGGGCTTCCTGCATCTCCCCTGTAAACAAAGCATTGCACTTATTTTTTTTCTTTCTACTGCACATTCAAATTTCTCCGGGGCGGTTATCCTAGTGAGTATGGGAGCCTCTGCCTAATGGGCTGGGGAAGCTGCTTGCCTTTAAAGTTCAAGGCGCCCATTGTGTAAAATGTTTTGCAAGTTACGTTGCGATGGGAAAAGTACATGCAGGGCAGACTCTGCAAGCTGGAGCGGAAAGGTGCCCTGCAAAAGTGATTATACATTCCTTTTCATGTGTTTTTAAGAGGCAGGGAATACGTTGTGGCGTGTTAAAACCTGTATGAAAAGTGATAATCGAGTGCCTTCCTCCTTTCCCACAGCTGGGTGTAGATAAGACACGCCAAACTTCATGCCTGGGTTCTTTTGTTCGTAACCCTTTCCCATTAGGGCTGCTGCATATTCCGGTGCTGGTGGTTTGATGAAGGTGTGCTGCACAGCTTCTGAGGGGCTCCAGCCTGGCCGCCGCCTGGCTTTGTCACGGTCCTGGGGGCTGCAGTGTGCCACCGGGTTGCTGTGGGTCCCAGAAGGTGGTAGCGGGGGTTTTCCCCTTAGGCCACCCCCTTCCCACAAGAGGGGGTCTGCGCTGAGAGCCCCCTGCCTCCCTATTTTTCTCCACCCAGAGCAATCAATAGGGCTTTGCAGCGTAAAGCAGAGCTCGGCATGAGCAGCGGTGGTGGGAATGGGCCTCAAAGCACCGCTGCAGCTGTCGTGATCGTAGTTTATTTGTTTCATTTCCAGAGTGTTGCAGGCAGGGCTGGTTTAAATTACATCTCCCTTGTGATTTGCCGTGCTGATAACTGATCAGAGGAAACGATACCCCATAAATTAATGGGTGCGGTGGGATATCGGAAGGTTCTTGGAGGAGCGTCACTCTTATTTTTAACATTAAGTCGCTTTTCAAATGTTATGATCTTTAAAAGGGATTCACTGCGTATGTCCGTAATTATTAATGTCATAATTAAACATGAAATGAGCCCTGAAACGTGGCGAGTCTGCTTTGAAACAGCGCAAACAAAGGAAGCCCATCAGCTTTCCATATCTTCTATAAATATAAGCCTCCAGAACAGATGAACCAAGAGAAATCCCACAAAAATGCCACGTTAATGGGTTTGCTGTTTGCTGTGCTGTGCAGGATGACAGAAATACTAGTAGCTGATTGCAGCCGTGCAAATGTTACCAGTAGGGCAGCACAGTGCTTGCTGCAGCATATGAGGCAGGTTGAAAGAAAGGCGGATTTCCTCTGCTCTGCGCTGTCTTCATTTGGCCCTTGGAAGTTTAGAGCAGTGAACATTTTATGTAGGGGGATGAGAGAGTCTGACTGTGTTTTGGATGCCCTGCCTGAACACAGCTGCTGTGGGAACTTTTGGACTTCTTGTCTTTCCTTTTTGGTGTGAGACTACATACATGAGGCAAAGAATTTCCAGTTGCAGTTTGGAAAAGGAGGGAGCTGTGCTGACATCTTGTACACGCAACTCTTCAAACCTCTCTGTTTCTTCATGGGCCTGACACGAGGCCTGCTGAATTAATTTTGCAGTGATTTCTCTCGGCTTTGGGGCCCAGAGGTGCTCAGCAGAGCTGCTCATGTCTGCAGGCAGAGGGGCTGGGTTGCTCGTGTGGTGGCTTGCTCTGCATGAATCTGATATGCATGAGCTCAACAGCTTCCTTTTGAAGAAAAAAGCCGGTGTCAGCAGTGTGGAGGGATACACTTCTTCCCCTGACAGACCTGAGGTTTCTGCCCACCCTCGGTGCAGCCAGAAGCTGGCATCCTTGCAGACTGGAAGTAATCACGTGTAGCGTCTCAGGAGCGAGAGCTCGGTGTTGCAACACCTGAGTGCTGCTGCAGCGCGCTGGCGAGGAAAGAAGTGCTTTGCCTCTCAGTAAGCCAAAAGCACCGAGGTTGGTGTTTAGGAATGAAAAAAGGCGTCACACTGATATGTACAGGCACAGGAGCGTGATACAGCTAGGCCAGAGAGGTGCTAACGGCACGCTGCTGCCGTGGTGCGCCATGCGGCACAGAGCCTTCGTTGAGTGGATGCTGCTGACAGCAGCGAAATCGTGCTTTGCCTGGAATAGCTTCTGCTAAGCTTGTTTTTCTTTGGGGAAAAAAGTGTTACTCTGAGCCGTGTCACAATGTTGCTCATCTAACTGTATTGCAGTGGCCTCTGCAGGCATAATCAGAGGTCATGCTCTATCAAATTTGTGAGTGACGGATCTGTGCTGGCAAATATATTTGCAGCTTAGCTTCCTGCGCTGCACAGAGCTGTCTTTCCTCCTTTTAATATACAAGGGATAACTTTTTGATGAAGATTTTTTATGCATTGAGTTGGTTGAGAACTGTAAATGCTGAAGTGTAGAGCATTGGCTTTTTTTCTTCCTTCTTTTCATTTATGTATGTTGGCTCTGAAAGTGGTGGAGAAAGATAGTAAATAAATGGGGGAGGGAATTGCATTGGAAATATTTTGATTTCAGAGTTGCTTACAGGAACGGATGTGCAGCTCATCAATGCTGAGTGGCAACTTGGTTGTTTAAGATGGGAGGACTATCTCTGATGGCAAAACTTCAAGAGGTCACCAGAGTATCTGTAAGGTGGGTGGGCTTTCTGCTCTTGGTCTGGAAATTTCAGCAGTAAAGACCTGTGAACCAGCACAAGGAGTGCTGTCTTCCAAAAGGAGAGGCAGAGGCTGGTGCAGCACTGCAACACGAAGGAGCCTTTGTTTAACCTGATCGTAAAGGTGCCTTTTGCCTCTTTATTTTGGCCTATCAAAAATAGTGCAGGGGGCTTCCCTTTAAAATTCCCTGTAAAAATGGCTGTAGCTTTTGTCTTTGAGGTACGACCACTTGCTAGTAAGTTCCTCCCCCTGCCATCGGTCTGTGGGATCAGCATGGCAATATGGTGAGGCTGTGGCTGCTGGAGGAGCAGGAGGCACAGCAGTTGCTTGTCCTGGTGGCTTTGGCACAGGAGGGAGGGAACTTGGCTTGCAAGAAATAAGGGCTCTGTGATACTATTTTTATCACCTGTTTCACTAGAACTCTCTTTGTCCACTGACACAGTGGGATCTTTCTCCACGCTGCTGCTTTTTGCATTACAGAGGCTCCAGCACGCCTGCGGGTCCCGTGTGCGTACCCGCAGAAACAGTGCTGGGAAAGCAGGGGAAAAGAGTGGTCACTCCTGCAGTTTTGAGACCTCTTCCTTTGTCAGGCAGGTGCAGTTTATGGGAATTCAGGAGCTGCTGTGAGCTCAGGTGGGCTGAATAATCCACTTGTAGCTTGGACATAGGTGAATATGATCAGTGTGCTCACAAATACACGATGTGTGCATTTACCTCAACTTTTATTTTCATATGGGCTGGGAATGATGCCACAGAAAATATCAGTAGCTTTCTCAGCTACTAAAATCATCTACCACTCAGTAAATTTAAAGAGGAAGCTAGGTATTTTCTTTTAGGACTATTTTGGGCCACATACCAACTTGAAGCACTGAAATGAGGGAATGACACCAGCTGCTGCTGAAAATATAAAGTGCTGTGTAGATTTATGACATCTTCATTTGATGGTGTTGCTGATATTTCACCAGGCTGGCATTTTTGGAGAGATACAGCTATTGTTTGATTAGATGTTTGTATTTCTAATATGTACTTTAGAATTCCTTCCAAAAAAAAAATCCCACTTATGTATGTTATAATATTTTAGCACTGTATAGTGTTTCATTTATGTGACTGTACCCCACAGTAACAGCTACAGGTAAGAAAAATATTCTTTTTGTAAGTATTAAGGCAGAATGTTTTATTAGTTAACTTCTCTTGTAAGAAAGCATTGAACCCGAGCTGACAGTAAGCAGTTTTCCCCCAACGCTCTGGTTGGGCTTCAGGCGTGCTCTGTAGTGCTCTGTCTAATAGCAATACCTGGTGACTTTCCAGTAATGTTTCACCTCAGGCTAGGTGATCCATTTTTCTTTTTTTGGTGAATGGTTTATTCACTGAAATGTGGTTTGTGAATCTGGGACATTGAGGAACTCTGGAAGCAGTTATAACCTGCGGAGGGCTGCGTTTGGGTGGTGCTGCATTGCTGGAGCTTGCAGGCAGAGTCAGGCAGACTCCTGGCCTCATCCAGGGTGCTGAGTAATTACGACAGCCACTAAAACTCACTAAGTCTTTTCAGCTGAAAACCTTATTTTCCAGATAGATAAAAAAAATAGAGAAAGAGTGGCTTCCCCACCCTCAGCCCTGCATGCATGTACATGCAAACACACACCTGCATGCACGCATCCACATGCTGCTTTCCATCCTGTACCCAAAAGGATGTCACTTCTCCAGGACAGGGGAGGTCCAGATGAGATTCCTCTGCCTCGGGAGCCTAAAATCTCCATTTTCCACCTCTCCTTTCGGAGGCACCGTTGCACGAAGTCATCTTCAGGTACTACAGTATAGGATGCTGCTGGGGCAGTTGTCATCAGTTTGTCTTGTAATTAGTTGCCTGTGCTTTTCATATAGTTTTTAAATAGCGAGGCGCTAAGAGAAAGTGAGAGCCCGATGCCGGAAAATTCTCACACAGGATTTGAAACACTTCTTCTTGCTCCTTCTTTGGTGATATTTCTTGAATTGTTTTCAAAAGAAGAGGAAAACTGAAGCTCTTTTTAGCAGTCTGCTGTCTGTTCAAAAGAGCTCAAAGGTACAAAATGTTCAGGTGGTGGATGTGCAGTGCTGGCTTTGCAGGGGTTGCAGGTAGCTGATATGTGCCAGCTGCAACATTGTTCCTGTATGGACCATAGTTTGCAGAGGCAGAGGAGAACTTGAACAACTACTATGACTACATTTATTTGAATTGGTTATTTGTTTAAGTTACCCTTTACTGCCTGTGAACATAGGTCATGTCCATGTGCAGACTTTTTGTTTAGCTACATTAGACAATCATGTTGTTTTAGCCCTCAGAATGAGGGTTCAGGCGTCGCTGTATCTGCCTTGCTTTTCTTGAAGGTGTTCTGCTCTTTGTTAGCCTTTGCCATGGATGAAGTAGATTGCAGGTGTTATTCTGGATGAGGTCAATGGCTTCTGTGGCAGCATTGACTCTTTTTTATACTGGGAATGGCTGGCTTGTGTATTTTTTCATTACATTT
>VXAV01011494.1:122226-185093 GCA_013399715.1 Alectura lathami
TTTTTTTTTTTTTTAACACTGTTGTATCACATCAGTGGTCCTCTGTGATCAATACAAGACAAAAGGTCTCTTCTCTATTGTGACTTTCTTGCTTTGTGTTAACAGCACAAGTCAGAAGCATGTATTTTTCTTTGTGTGTCATCGTTGGAAGCATTAAAAAATCTTGTCCCTTGAGTCAGGTTATTCTCCTTTCAGCACCACCTCTGTGCAAAGTTTCTTATTCATATCATAATTCCTATGCTAGTCTTCGTCATCTTCAGCTTAGCTAATAGTTTCCCAGAAAGATATCTCCTGCCCTTTCCTGCATTAGAAAAATGGGTTATCCTGTTAGAGAAGGAGACGAGATGAGCATGCCCACAGTCAAGGGGCCTTTTACTCTGTTTCCTGTTCCTTGCTGTGCCGTGCCATTCCTCCTGCTCTCAGACATGTTCCCCAGCCCCACACGTGGTTGAGGCTTGGCAGATAGCTATGTCATTCCTTGGATCACTTGTTCCTCAGTCTTAGGCAGGATCCTGATCTGCAGGTTTTAATATAAAAATTCTTCTACATATACGTGTGGTTTCTTGTACCACTTCTCTGATAGTTTTGGGATGCAGATTAAAAACTCCTGCTGACTGGCACATTTAAAACCCTTTGAATTTCACTCCTCAGATACCTCAGATGTGGTATTCACACACTTTGCTCCCCCATGCCCTTAGTGAAAATTAAGTCGAAGCGTTCCCTTTCTTTTGAGGCCAGGTTCAGAGCTGGCTGGTTTCACTTTCCATCACTAAGCTGCCTTACCCTGGCTCATGGTAGTTTGGGCTTTTCCTCTCAGAAATCCTCTCCGGCAGCCCTGTCCCCGCGCCCGGTGGGCTCTGAGCTCTCCCCAAGATGTATCCAAGGGGATCGTGGCTCCCCGTAGGTTTTGCCCCCTCTGAACTGAGGAAGCTCTTGGCGTGAAGCCTTTGGTGTTCCTTTGCCAGGGGGAGAGCTGGCTGCTCAGGGGTGGTGTCAGGAGGTGTGATATACGAGTTGTAACTGAAACTGGTAGGTCCAGATAAACGTCCTGCAGCACGAGTGCATTTCAGTGACAGCGTTTGAATGATCAGGTTCTGTCAGAACGTGCCAGATAAAATCTGCCTGCTTAATTTAACTTTGACAGTGGCAAGCTGGTGCAGACCAGCCGAGTTTTGCATGAATGTTTCTGTATGCGTGCTAGTGAAATGGTAAGGGTTTGTCCCATGGTAATGCCAGGCTGAGAAACCTGCTTTGGTGTGCTTGGTATCATCCCATTTAGAGAAAACCAGCAGCCACGTGGTCAAAAGCATGCTCGCCTCTCCTTCCAGGCTCGCATGTGTTACAGTCCCACTGGAGTAACCCAGTGCCCTTCTCAATTCTGGGCAGGCCCAAAGCCTGTCGTGTCAGCACTGCAGCCCCAGCCTCCCCTTCCTAGCCTGGCCTGCTGGCACCAGCAAACTCCTTCAGTGGCAGCTGAATCTTGCTAGATACCAGCCTAAAAGTAGGAGTTTAACCAGTACCAGAACCTCCACGGGGTGTGCTATCAACTTAAAAAGACATCCTCCTCGTAATAATTTTCCTTGTTGTACTCTCCTTGTGGCTTCAATGTGGAAGTTGTTGTTACTTTTACATCTTTTCTGCTAATTCTATAAGTTACCTTGCAGTGCTGCCGTACGTCAGTGAGGTACCTCACTCTCTGTCAGAGCAAATCTGGCCAAAACAAGAGGGCTGCTCTGATCACACACTTGCCTGAGTTTAATTTGCCGTGTGTTTTTCCGTAGACCTCTGGAATCCCTCCCTGGTACTTACGCTGGGGTATCTAAAATTAGATCCTTGTGTTTGTATCTCAGGCACCATCTTAATCATCTGTGTGAGGTCTTTGGCATTGCTTGAAAATCAGATTACTTACCTATGTGCTTAAATGAGGATATACACTGAACGCTTCCTCTCCAATTACTGGCCTTAATTTTTTTTCCACAACGCTTTTCTCCTTCACATCCTGCCTGCCATGGCTCCCCACTCACTTAAGCCAAGGGTTTTGACTTTTATTGCTTGAGACCGTCGCTCTAGGTGGTTTTGCAGTGTCGGTCCAATGTGTCCCACTTCTGCTCTCCCTTCCTCTCCTCCAGCTGCCTCACTGCTGGCAGTGCCGTCGCTGCTGGGCCTTGGTCACGCAGTGAGTACGCTGATGCATCTGCTTGGTGGTTTGTCTCTTATTCTAAACATTTTCTTGTTACTTCCAAATACATTTTTTTTCCATGCATTTGGCACATCCCATCCTCATTGTGCATCAACAGTGCTCTGTTCATTTGGCACAAGCAGAAAGTGCTTTTCAATCAAAGTGTAGTAACAATAGTATATAACCTTGAGGTAAATAAACAAGCCGCACCTTATTTTAATTTCAGTTGCATTTTGGGAATTCTTTTCCTTTTTTAAGTAACATGCAAAAGCACACACAGTCCTTCCAGCTCCCTTTCTCATTCTTACCCTCGTGAAGGCCAGGAGGGCTCCTCCTGCCCTGCAGCTCCAGTGTGGCTTCGTGCTACTCTCATAGCCCCAGGGCAGGCTGTAAACCCCCACCCCCAGCCCCTGCTTCCCAGGGCCCCGCACGCAGGCTGCTGTTAGCCTGCCCCACGGCTCCAGGGAGTTGCCCTCTTGGCTTCCAATAGATTTGCTTATGTCTGATGATCTGAAATTAGAATCCTTTCCCTGCTTTGCCCTTTTCTTTCAACGTGTAAATCCTTGCAGATTTCCCGTAGGGAAGAAGGGGGGATTTTCCCACCATTAAAAATAAAAAGGAAGGGAAGGAGAAAGACTGAAAACACATAAGATGATTGTAGAAGTGATTAGAAAACAAACAAACCCACAACTGGGTCGATTATTTGCATCCCCCACTATAAATATAGAAACCCTGAATAGGGGACTTCCCCTTGGGCTGACTACCTGCTTGTTTCTTCCACTAATTTATAATCAAGGTACTTTGACAGTGCGGTGTGTCTGATTTCATCTTCTTTAGCTGTGATTTGGTGGTGATTGTTGCTTATACAGAGATTGTGGGTCTCCTGATGAGCCTTTTTCCCTCTCTCTTTCCTTTTTCTTCCTTTCCTTAGAAATTCTCATAGGTGTGGTGCTACAGCTGGAGGAACAAGGCTTCCCACATCTTTTCTTTATGAATTCTGCACAAAGAGAATGTGGGTTTATTTTTCTTTCTCCTCCTCTGCATTTGGAGTGATCATCCAGCATTGTTCTCCTAACTAAGACAGATGCAAAAGTTGAGTGTTAGTGAGGCGGTTGTGAAGGTTTTGCAGTTCCAGCACTGCTGGCCAGTTCTAGCAGATGTGTGGACATCCCCCTCCCCAGCCTTGTCTGGATGGTCATCATCATCAGATTACAGTTTTGGGAGTTCTCTTTGACAGGCAGCATAGGCAGTAGTTGGTTTAAAATTCATTTGTCTCACAAATAAAAGGTTTCTTTGAAATTTTGTGTAAAGAAACACAAAAAGGAGAGTATTTGTCCTTGCTTATCACTGGTTTAAAAGTCAACCAGCTTCTGCAATCCACTAGATTTGGGTTCTTAGCTCAGTGCCATCATACTTAGTTGTAGCGACTACGCTGAGAACAGGGAAACTTGGAGAATTTCTGATCTCAGGCATGCACGCTGCTTTATCACAGGAAGCCTCCTCAAGGATCTGGGCTTGGAGAAGCCTCTCTTCTTCCATCCTTTCTTCTGTCATTCCTTCCGTCCTTCTTTCTTTCTTTCTATCTTCTGTGGGTTGCTGCTGTGTTTTGTTTGCGGAGGGCAGCCCAGAGATCTGGGACAAGGACAGCCAGGACTGTCAGGGCAGCAGGACCCTGGAGCACAGCGGAGCATTTGCCTTCTTCTAAGGGTAGATGCTACCATTGATTTTGGCAGCAATTCATATTAACAAGTGGTAGTAAAGGCTAATAAAATGTGGCCTCCAGTTACAAATAAAGAGCCTGATTCTCCATTCTGGTAGACAGGATTGAACACCAGAGTTACAATGACACGGAGCTACGATAGCGGGTGGAAAATACAGCCCACGGCGACTGATTAATATTAAATATTTTCTGTATGAAATGATGTTCCTGTCAATGCATATACATCCTGGTAGAGTTACTGAGGCTTCGCAAAGCTGGACAGATATTTGTATAATGACCAATTGATCTCACATCTGCAGTTGCCTTTTGAATCTGATGAAAAAAAGATTCATCGCAGAATCGAAAAGTAAAAATAGAATGGAAGGAGAGCTGTTGTACTAGCCAGATCTTCTGTCTGTTGGACAAGGAGATATACTTGCATGCTAATTTTTCCTTTCTGGACAGGGAGGGTTCTACTTTGAAAAGGAGGCTTTGAGAAAACTAGAGCTTCAATATTTTTCATCCATTAACGCCTATGTCAGGTGTCTGCAAGCAAAAAGAAAGCAAGTGTGCTATTTTTTATTCTTAATCTCTTGGCATTGCAAACTCATCCCAACATGTGAAAGTCAAACCTCTCTTTGCTGTACCTAGAATCACAGGTAGCAGATATAATGAATAATTAGGTGCTCCTTTAATATGTACTGCTTCCTTACTATGCATTCATTTAATCCATTCAGCGTGGTTTGCTGCGAGCTCCCTCAGTTTGAACTGACTTAAGCTGCTGTGTTCTGAGCCCTGTGGGAACTCCTTGGCCTGATTTTTCAAGGCACTGTTTTGTGGCTATGAAATAAATACAGCTGTGCTACTTCCAAGCCTTCAAAGAACAAGGAGTTGCACTGATCTAAGCAGGCATTGGCATACATGCATGCACATATACATTGTAGATGTGTCTGTATGTGTGTTCATGCGTGTGCTTGCAGGAACCAACTCTAAGACTGAATATTTGGTCTCAAGCAGAGATCGAAAATCTTCCTTTGATGTTTCTTTTTTAATGAGGTGAGCTGTTCCATGCCTGCATGCTTGTAGCTGTCCCTCAGCCCTGAGAGCAGTTGCTGCGAGCTACTGGTGGTCTGAGCCTGCAGTCAGCTGCCCTTCCGTCCAGCTCTGCTTGCACAGCAAGTGTCCCGCAACACCTGGGGCAAACACATCCTGCGAGGGAGGGCTCTGTGCTGGGAAGCAAGCAATAGCAAGCTGTTTTGCTCTCTTTGCTTCTGTCTTTCCTCCTGATGGAGGAGCTTGTTATATCCCCTTTTGCCACAGGGACTTCTCCCTGGTTGTTGCCCTGTTGGAGGGGAGTCCTTGTCTAAGGCTTCAGTACGGAAGGACCCCCAGAGTTTCTGCTGTGGCAGAACAGGGGTTGTGGGGGTGCACTGGAAGCATGGGGATGGAGGACCGTTCCAGTGCATGTTAATGGCAGACAAAGAGAAGTATGAATACCTGACGTTCTCCTTGAAAAGTGTGGCTTGGTTTCGTATGGGAAAGTCTCTCCAAGCTGTAAAGGTTAATAGGAACAAACGTTTTCCGAAAGGAGTCCATGGGTAATGATAAATCCTTTTCCTTTGGAGGACCCGTGTGTGCATGACTACTCATCTGTTCATGCGAAGGATGTTGCCAGCCCTTCAGATATACTAGAGCTGAGTGAGAACGTGGATCATCCAGCTTCCAGTTGTGAGCATCCACTTTGAATCGTTTCACCTTTTAAACAAATGAATCAATTCATTTAACCATTTAGCCGTGTGGAGAGCGAGTACAAGCAGAGGATGGTTTCAGAGGAGCAAAGCGGTGTGTGGAGCAGGGGACACTGTGGCTGGTTTCTCGCAGCAGTGAGAAGAGTTGGCTTCAGCCTGGAGCAGATCTTTCTGACTGAATTACAAACTCCTCAGAAACCACTTCATAATGGAAAACCTGATAAACGCTCAGCCGCATCTGTTTTTTTCCTCTTTTGGGCAAGTTTTCTGTGACCGTAGCAGACAGATCTGAAAAAGAGATTATCACAAATCCTATTCCTTTGGAGGTGAGGAATGCACTTCACAGGGTTATCCATCATGCAGTGGATGCAGGTGGAAAGCCTCTTGCCTGCAGGACCTTGTTTGTCAGCAAGATTTCGGCCTTGTAAACTATTGGCAGCTGGCATGATAATGAGTCCATTTCAATATAAATGAGCTTCATTTTATTAATTTCTGCCAGCTCCTGAGCAATTCATGGACTGCTTTTCAGATCTCAACCAACAGCTTGGGGGGAGAGGGGAAGGTAGGGAGCAGAGGGGGGTAACGTGAAGGAGGAAAAAGAAAATGAGAATGTTTTTAATTTGGAAAGGAGCCAGTGACTCATTTCTTTTGAGAACCCAGCCAAGTGGGGATCACAATTTCCCCACCAAATAGCTCCAATAACATGATGGGCATCAGCAATCTCATCCAAAGCTTTTTGTTTCTTGAGACTTTTGGAAATATTTATAACTTGTAAAACTGGGCTAGCAGCGTTTGGCTGACATTTCGCCACTGCTGCTGGGCCACAGAGGGGCAGCTGTGTGACTGGAGCTGGCGTGGGCAGAGCACTGGCTCCTCCAGTGGGCTCGTGGCCCTTGGTGCCTGACAGGACTGGGTCCTCTGTGGCTGTGGTGCTCGCTGGGGCACTTCCCGGAGGTACCAGGCCAGAAGGGTGCTGGGGCTTGTGAAAGCAGAGGTACACACACACTTGTGTACCTGTGTGACTTCAGGACTGTTCTTATGTCTGGTCTGAGGTCTAGATAGGTGCAGGCTTGTCTCTTGTATCCTCACTTTCATGAGTGCAATTAACCCCACGAGCCTTTCACAGAAATGCACAGAAATGCTGCGCCGTACGCCTCTGATTTGTCCTTGAAAAATGGTAATGAAATCACTGCTCGGATTGCTGCCCCTTTTCATAAATGAGGCTGTTGGCACAGGCATTTCGTCCGCTGGCTCTCAGTTTTGGGCCCTTCCTGCCTGGTTTGCCCTCAGAAGCGAAGCCTGTGTGCCTTTGTGGGAGGCCTTGTTCAGAGCCCTGCCCCGGCTGCAGGCCCAGGTGCGTTCCCAGACCCGATGCTTTCTGCTCCTGCACAAGACAGACTGGCCTCCGCAGGGCACCTTGATTGCTGCAGGGATTTTTATTGTAAAAAGTGGCGGGAAGGGGAGCTCTGTGCCTGCTGCAGTTTGGGCTCACGGCGTTTGGTTGGGCTTTTTGCTTGTTCTGCTCTCATCGGATTGTATGATTCAAACTTGAACACAGCATTTGCATGCTGTTTTGAATGGTGTTTCCTAGGTAAGTGATGATAATAGGACGTGGCAGAATATGTCCTCCTGTGTAGCCGTTCCTGCTAACCCTTTGTCTGATTCTTTTTTTTTCTCCCCTCTTTCTCCCCAGGTTTTTGGCATATAGTCATAGACTCTGACGAGGGAGTAATGGAGGCGCTGAGTGGCAGGTGCTGACAGCTTCTGCAATCCCAGTAACTGTTCATTTTGGTATCATTTGCAATTCTATACCTCTAAATGCCACAGTTCTCTTGGGGAAGGTTGCGCTGGATACCAGTATTGCCTTGGAAGGTACATGTGTGTCCATATATTTTCTTGAGGAGTTTGCTGTGTTTGTATAATGATTCGTGGGAGGGGAAAAGTTGGACAAGCTGCATGTGGTTTATGGTTACACCCATTTAGCCATACAAAGGCATTTGAATCGCTATCAAGCAGCTACTGATGACATCCCTTCCTCCCTCTCTCTCTCCTCTCTCCTCCTCTTATTTGAATTTGCCTGCAGGGCCTTTCTGGAGTCCATCCCATGCTTTAACATATGTGAGAGTGGCTTACAAAAAAAGAAATGGCTGGTTAAAAGGTTCTTATTTGAAAACAATTAAATATGCTGTTGGAGTTTCTGAGAAACTGGAAGGCTTACTGTGGAATTTCAGTCTCCCTTTTGCCCTTTCGGAAAAGCACATTTTAATTACAATAAAATGTGTACGTTCACACGTGGTTATTAGCCTTGTACATTTTTCTGTGTGGTTTGTGTGAGTTCAGTAAAAATCTTTGTTGTTGGCTGGCAGATTTGCGCAAAAGTTTATTTCTGTAGAATCATTGCTCACTGTGGATTTAATCATTGTTCTGGTTCTCACAGCCTTCAAGCTCCGCTCCAAGTGAAAAATACAGATTTGTCACCAGGGCCTCCCACTAGAATCTAAATTTAAATTTGCAATCTGTTGTCTTGCGAGGTGCATCAGATTTGGTTGAAAGTTAATATATGTCAGATTTTCTTCTGGAATCAAAAGGCCCAACTTTTTGCAAGTTTGAGAGTAACAGGTTTAGTTGAAATCAATATTTTGGTTTTGTAGTAGTTTTAAGAAATACTTAATATCGTGGGGATGAGAAAGGAAAATTACAGTTTTCAAACGAAATGGTATTCTTAGATGGGACCATCGTCAGTGGTCATCTAGAATAGGATCATCTTCATCTGTAACCGTTTTATGTGACTCATCCAGCGACGACTCAGCAGTTCAGCTGGAGTTCAACCTGTCTGTCTAGGGTAGTTGATATAGGGAGCATTGTTTTTTCCAAAGCTTTGCCGCAGAGTTTGTGTTCTCCCTGCTGATATCCTAATGTTGATATCACAGTTAAATCTCTGTTTTCCAAAATAAAAAAGCCTTCCTGCCTGTTGATGTGCAAGCTGGCTAACGGATGACGTTCCTGGCCTTTCCTGGATTTCCACAGTTTTGACATGTTCCCTGCTCTGGACAAGGAAGGAACACACCTTGTGGGAGAGGGAGCCCTTTCGCACAGCAGCTGTAGCTTGATGGTCAGGCTGCCTCTCGAGGATGTGGAGGAACAAGTCACAACCCCTTGTTTGCCTGACTTGGGTTCCAGATGCAGACACAGATCTTGTGCGTCTTCGGCAAGCGACTGAGTCACTGAGCTAGTACCTCCTATGGGAGACACGCCTGTCTCCCTGCTCCAGTTTTCACATTTCTCTCTCTTGTAGCAGAGAAGCTTTTCATCAAAACTCGTCTCTTCCCACAAAAAGTTTGGGTTTTGATGAATCAACATTTTCTGCTGAAAAATTTCCAACTGGTTCTGCTTGCGATACATGGTCTGTGTGCACTAATCTCTGCTGGCTTTGGAGAGTAATTCAGAACAGATTTCTGACACTTCGCAATCCTTGGCTGTGCTTGACAGACCCGTTTAAAGCGTCAGGACATGTCACACTTGATTTATGTAGTATCCTGTAGGTACCTCGATAGGTCATTAATGGTCACCTTTGGATTCAGGCGGGTGAGCTAACAAGGGGAGCCTTTGTCCTATCAGCATTTGCGTGCAACTCCCATTAACGTTACTCATTTTCTTAATTTGATACAGATTTTTTTCATTGAGTGTGCTAAATTCAGTTAAGCCACAGACAGGCAGCATCTGGCAGTAGTAGTTGGAGCAGTTGGAGACGATTCTGCCCCAGGGTGTCTGCGGCTGCCCTGGGAGGGGAGAGCAGGGACTCCCCTCCCCTGCCCCACTCCTGCTATCTGAGGACAACGCATCTGCGCCAGGGCTGCCTTCCTGCCTCTGCCTGTGCTGCAAGAGCAGCTTGCTGCTGCCAGGAGGGAGGAAGTGCTGCTCCCTATCACGCTGTCCCCTCTTCTCCAGCTCCTGCATCACCCTCCAGCAGTGCTGCCCCATCCTCACCATGTCCCCAGGTGGGCTTCCTTATGCTGATGTGTGTGAGTTCAACTCACTATTCCAGCAAAAATAAAAAATAGTCTTCTCTTTTTCTTCTTGGTTTAATTTCTGCTGTTTTAGTGAACTTGGCAGCAAGATCTGATAAACACCTAAACTGGCTGGGGGTGACTGGTGGAAATGCACAGCGGGGCCTGCATCAGGGTGGCATGAACAGGGACAAGAGGGGAGCAGGGGATGCCTCCTGCATGGTGCCACTTTTTTCAGGCACTCCACAACTGAGCAGCCTCACCCATGGGGGCTGCTCGTCCTGCCCAAGGGGTCTCAGCCCACAGTACCCCAGAAGTGGCTCCTGCTGGGGGATGGTGAGGGGGGTAGCACCATCATCCTGCATCGCTGGAGTGCCTGCCTCACCATGCAGCATACATGCTGACCTGCAACATATGGCTGGGGAGGGTGGTGGTAGTGGGGTAAGGCCTCTTAAGTTGTCCTCCCTGGGTGCAGGAGCAGCTCTGTGCTAATCACGAGGATAGACAGCTGTCTGAGGGATTTGCAAAGGCATCCTCACCTGAAGTGCCAATACACCGAATGAAAAAGGGACAGCTATTTACTTTGAAGTCTGACACTTCTCACTGGTATCTAGCAGATACTTCTCATTGTGTGAAATTGCTCAGTAAACATTCCTGTAGCCGTCTGTGGAGGAGACTTCCCTCCTTCCAGGAGAGACTTTTCTGGCTGGGGACACAGCCTGGGCTGCTGCTCCTTTCCTTTTTCGTTTGGTAACATTTTGCCTGCCCTGCATGGACGCTGTGTTGAAGCAGTGGCACAGTACTGCTTTCTGCAGCACGGGGTTTTCATCAGCAAGTGTGCCGGGCTGTGTGGTGTGCTAGGGGCACTCCTGCCCTTCTGCAGCTCCATATTGGAAGGTAAAGAGCCACTCTTTAATCTTTCATGGTTTGAAGAGAACTTTTAAAACTGCCATTTCTCCTTAAATAGATATTGAAGTGATGGTTTCATGGCTGGGGATGGGGGGGAAATGACTGCGTGCTCTGATGTGCTTTGCAGCCAGTGGAAATCCTGTTGAATGAAAGTATGGTTAGCAAGAATTTCGGAATCAAAGCAGCTAAAAGCATTACCCCAGGAGAGTTTCTTTTGCAAGCGGGGGAGTGTTGAGGTCTGGCTTTAGGCATCAGTGCAAAAGACAAAATGCAGTTTTTGTGCTTTAAAGTGTTTTAAAAGTAAAAGCTAGCTGACATTTGTTTTTCTGTCCAGCCCATATCAAAGGACTGTAGCTTCTCAGGAATAATAAACCCTGCCTAGGGATTTATAATGCTGTCATTTTTTAGATTAAAACCTACCCTCTGTTCAGCACATTTATTTTTCTAAACGATGCATGATAACCAAGTCTCATGGTGGTCGATGGGAGTTCAGCCATTACATTCAGTAGACATAGGGTGTTTCCTGGTATGGGTTACTTGGCACGTGCGTATATTTACTTTAGATACAGAAATGTCCAGATATTTCTGGAGGTGCCTGTTGCCTTAGCACTAAGCAGACTTTTAGCCTCAAACCTACATCGCTGGGCAGAAGAGTTGGGCAGTGTTGTCCTCTGACTGTTTTCAGAAATGTTGCTGCAGAAGTTCGGTTCCACCATATGGGTCCAGAGCAGCCTGCAGCAGAACTGTTGTGCCTTCGTTTAATGGAATCAATTCATTGCTTTCTGTGTAATTTTCGTAGGGTTAATTCAGTTCTGTGCAATAGTGATATTGTGTATGTAGTCAGTGAGGGAGCATACGTGAGCACATTCAGCCCATGAGCATCTGGCTCAATACCCCTTGGCACATCCTTCTAAAGGAGAAGGAATTGCCCCAAGAAATTAAAAACTCCAGATTATTTTACCATCAAGGCAGCATTCTTTTTTCAACCACAACCAATAGAAATACCTCAAAATGAGGAAGCTTTGTCTTGGAACTTCTGTTAAAGATTAATGGGTTATTTATCTAAATATAATAGTCTTAAGTGTAATTCAGTATCTCTCCTATTTAATTTTGAATGGCTGTGTACTTTAACATTTACTTTTCTTACTCTTTGTCTTGCTCTTCGGCCAGAAGGAGTCAATACTACTAAAAAAATATTGCTGACATTTGTTGAGTGAGATCACAGATCTCAAAGTGTTTTCCAAGATTGAATCCAGATCATGACTCCCATCTGTGAGATGGGAAACTGCACAACTTAATAATGCAGGAGGCTGGATACGGAGATGGGGACAGAAAACCAGTCCCTATATTCCAGCTCGGTTTTCTCTTTGCTAGATCCAAGTACTTAGCTCTAGCTATCTGCTTCAGAGTGAGTAGGAAGGAAAGGTTATTTTTGTATAGACTGAGTCACTCATGCTAATGTATTTTTCATAATACAGCTTTCTTGTGTGGGGCTCTTTGTACCTGATTAATGTTGCACTGTTTTTTGTTCCAGAAATCAAACCTATCATTAGCTTGCTACCGAATAGTTGAATTTGTACTTAGCTATTTGGTGCTTTTACTTGTGGTTTTTAGCAAAAAAAGTGAAATCTCAGATAAAGACATATGTCCTTCTACATTTTGTCATCTTGTTGAATGCAGGCAAACAAGCCTATCTGCTTGTCGATTTTTTGAGTTTATTGTGCTGGCTGGAATTGTGAAGGATTAGCTAATATCGATAGTCAAGTGAGTGTGTGTGTGTCTGAGATTACTAGTGTATTTTCTGATATACTGTCTCCTGTTCAAGCCAGTCTTCAAGGTTCAGTCCTTCCCTCTTCTATGCTGTTCATTCACCCCAGCACAGCAGTGATCTGCCTTTTCCGTTGGTACTGATTTATCTGATTTGCAGCTGTAAGCTTGCTTGTACAGTTGCTAGCTCCCTTAGTTAACTGTTGAATTGTTGAGTTACTGTAACCACTGCTAAGTCAAGCCTTGCTTTGATTCTAACCGTCTTTGATCTTTCCCCTTGCAGACTGTGAAGCCATGGGAAACGCGGAAAGCCAAAACGTAGAGCATGCCTTCTACGGAGACAAGCACGCCAGCCTGGGCCGCAAGCACACCTCGCGCTCGCTTCGCCTCTCCAACAAGGCTTCTCGCCGGACTAGGCACGCTTCTTCTGGCAAAATTATCCACAGGAACTCGGAGGTGAGCACCCGCTCCAGCAGCACCCCCAGTATCCCCCAGTCCCTGGCAGAGAACGGGCTGGAGCCCTTTGCCCAGGAGGCCAACCTCGAGGACTTTGGGAGCCCCATCTGGGTGGACCGTGTGGACATGGGCCTGCGGCCCGTCTCCTACCACACTGATTCCTCCGTTACACCCAGTGTGGACAGCAGCACCGTGCTCACTGCGGCCTCCGTCCAGAGCATGCCCGACTCGGAGGAGAGCCGGCTCTACGGCGAGGAGCCACCCTTCCTGGCCGAGGGCGACGGAAGGCCGCACCGGTATGCGGCGAACGGGACAAGGTTCATGGAGACCGCCAGCTTCAAGAAGAAGCGCTCCAAGTCGGCCGACATCTGGCGCGAGGACAGCCTGGAATTTTCGCTTTCCGACCTCAGCCAGGAGCATTTGACGAGCAACGAGGAAATCCTGGGCTTGGCTGAAGAGAAGGACAGTGAGGCGGCCCAGTGCACGGAGGCCAGTGACAGCCCCCAGCAGCTGGTTGTCTGCCAGCGCGCCAACTCCATGAGCGACCTGTACTCCCCCAAAACCCCAAGTGCTGCGATAAATGGGGGCCCACGCAATGCCTTCGGAGGTTACTGCCGGAATTTAGTGTCCGACATCCCGGACATTGGCAGCCATAAGATGGCATCGGGTGCTGCCGAGGATGCACCTTCCTACAGTAATTACAACACGCTGCCCTGCAGGAAGTCCCACTGCCTTTCAGAAGGAGCCTCCAACCCACAGATGAGCCATAGCAACAGCATGCAGGGCAGGAGGGCGAAAACTACTCAGGTAAGGCCATCTTGTTCTCTGTAAAGTGGAATCGTGTGGCATTTGCCAAGCTGTTTCTGTAGATAAAGGTGTTCAAGGTTCTTCCAGGATCTGTTTTCTCTCAGCACCCCCGTTCCAGGAAGCAGCAACAGAAGGGACTGTGTCCAGGCGAGAGCTGAATCAAACAGTCTCAGGAGGTGGCTGCATCACGTCAGCGCTGCGTTCCTTCTCTGCAGCTCTATTTGGGCCTTTTCCACTCTGTGCAGTCTCTGGAGAAGACAAATGTGCGTTTGCCAGTGAAGATGCTCGTGTGTGTTTTACAGCACTGATGGTGCCTTTTTCTTTCAGGCTAGCTGCCAAAGCTGATCACTCTGCCCGGGGAGCTCACATGCGTTGTTTCTTCCCTCTCTGCTCTCCCTGCCCCCTCTCCCTCCCCTGCGTGCACACACACACGCACTCCTCATGGCTGGAAGCAAAGGAGAAACCTGCGAGCATTTCCCCTCCCCTCCATCAAACACTCGCTAGGCTGAAATTTCACTCTTCTAATTACCCGGTGTTCACATCTGTGCAAAGCATCACCCAGAAACAGTGCTCTTCCCTTGGAGGAGACTGCCAGGGCTGCAAACTGCTTTGGTCAGTCACTGTAAACTGAAAAATGTAGGGGGCTGTACAGAGAAGATGCTGCTTCTCCTAGCCCTGGAGAATGTCATACCCTTCATCCATTAACAGGCAGCACAGAGCCAAGATGAGCTTCTCTATCTGCTGCCCCTCCTGCCCTCCAGACAGCATTCCTGTGACCTTTGCTTTGATGGCTGCTGTTGGGTCTGCATTGTGTCTTGCCCTGCTTTTCTTGGCTGTGTTCTGCCTGATCGAGTTACACAGTGCTGCCTGGTGCTGCAAACAGCAATTCTACTTGCAGTAAGTGGCAGACTACTCTTAGAGGGGGGTGGAGAAAGGGTTACAAATCTGCCCACCTGTACAACTCATGTGCGGCATGCACTTTGCAGGTATGTCGTGCTCATTTGAAGTTCATTTGGCTTGCTTGCTGGGCCTTCCCAGAGCAGTGCTCCCAGCTGCCTCTCTGTGGCATTTTTCAGTGTCAACTGTTTTCTAGCTGTGGGCATCTGCTCAGAAACATGGCTGGGGGACACAGACAGAGCAGTCTGACTGCACAGGTCAGAGCTGTGCGCTAGATTGCACGCTCCAGTGGCTCCCCTGATTTTATTGCATGTTCTCGTACAGATGCCGCGCAGCATACGCACCGCACAGCGTGACCCAGAAAAAGAAAAAGCAGCACGTTGCATCAAGGTTGAAGGCCAGCAGGCTTGCATCGGGCTGAGCTTTTGGCAGGACACTAGCATTAGAGAGACAAGGCTCAACAGCGTGAGTCAGGTGGCAGCGTGCCGCAGCGGAGGTGCGGGGCTGCCTCAATGCAGAGGGCTGTAGGAGGGTGAGAGGAGCCCCCCCAGCAGCTGGAGGAAGGACGTCGGCTGGCAGCGACTTGTGAGAGCTGATGGGAAGGGGTTGCTGAGTGACTTACCGGCTGTGCTTGATCTGTGGAGATACACTGCTTCTAAATATAAAGATGACATGCTTAAACAGATGCTGCAGTGTCCCACAACAGCAGCTTTGTACTTCAGAATCAGCTCTTTATTTTTGGAGGTATTTTTACAGTGTGAGCGCAGGAGCCCTTTGGTGCAGGCAGTGCAGGATAAAGAGCAAGAAGAGAACAACAACAACAAAAGCAAGATGTTATTTGGAAGCCCTGAATGTAACACTTTTCATGAAGGCTGTTAGGTGCAACTGCTGCCTGCAGCCCTCTTTCAAGTGTATTTAAGAAAAAGGGAGCAGCGTCACTGGTGAAAATGGAAGCATTAATTCTTCTTCTCAGCTCCTATCCTGCCATTAAGGAGATTCCTCTGAGGCACCTAGTGAAAGTCTTGAATTTCATGCTGCGAGGCTTCAGCTGTACCCAGGGAAATCGCTTTGTGGGCTGGTTTCACTAGGTCCGTCTCTTGAGCCTGGAGACTGGCTATGAGGAGTCTCGGCAGTAATCATTGCCACAAATAAACCAACAAAATTAAAGCTTTGGATAGGTCAAAGCTCCTTCCAAGTCTTTAATCCTAGCAGCATTCAGTAAGTATAAGATACTTGTCAGCAGGGGAGTCATGTTAGACCGAACCTACCTTTAGCAAGGATGGGGCAATGACTGTCATTATGTGTTTGATAAATAGAGTGAAAAGGAAGTCCAAATTTGCAAACAAAATAAAGGACAGGTTCCCTGGTAAACCTGATTAGGTGGTTTTGGATAGGGTGAGAGGAGGGAAGCTACCAACCTGTCCTTGTACCAGGTCCCCAGTCTGAAAACATCTGGGAATTTTGTTCCCTTCTGCCCTTCCCAGCCTTTCAACACTTTCTTATGGGCTTCACCCCCTTGATGGCCCCCTTATCAGCAGCTTTTAATTTTTGTGGTGTGCTGACCGTGGCTGCTGGAAAATACAAGCTGGACTATCACAGAATGGAGGAGCTGGAATCACAGCTGTACATGTTTTGGTATAATACCTTATCCATTGGTTCTTTATGAGTGCATAATTTACATTAAAGGAGGGAAAAAAAAATCTCATCCTTCCAAATTTAAACCTTAAATTGAACTGTGGGAGTCACTTGCCACTAATTGAGAAGGAAAGCCTTTTAATACTGAAGAGACAATTACATTCAATGTGCATGAGCGATTAATATTCAGAGTGGCTTTGGGGCACCCACGCAGCAGTTCTGTTTTTCGTAACATTTTAACATTAAGGGCTTAGATCTGCTGAAGCGAGACTTCCCGTGGAGCTCTGCTGGGGTCCTGGTCGGCTTTGGAGCTGATGCAGTGTAGGTGGAAAAAGCTTAATTGGCTGACATTTCCACCCATTTTTGCTTGAAGAGAGGCAATCTCCTGTTGGATACAGCCTGTTCTGGCTGCGGGTTGTGAGATCCCCAGGATCCTACAGCCGGCTTGTTGGGATCCAGATTTTTGTGAAATCGCTGTGTTGGGTCCTGCTTGCAGCTGAACATCTGCCTGCTGGAGACTCCCTCCTTCTTCTGGAGGATGTTCGGAGCGAAACATAGCCTCATGCTCCCCTGCTGTTAAGAGCCCTAATTAAAGTCTCAGGAAGGAAACCCTGAGTTATGGTTTAGTGCCACTTGCAAGCCCATCTTGCTACTTATTCCACGTTCTTCTCTTTGGACAATTTCTGACTGCTCTTTTCTCTAAACCCAGCCTTGCGTAGGACATGAACTTCCTTTAACATTTCAAACTCTACAGCAGAGTGCTGTGTGGGGCGCCTGCTGCTGACTCGGGCCCCGTGGGTCCCACTCCTCCCTGTATGGTTTACATGGTGGTCAAGGTGGTGATGGCAGTTGCCAGCGAAGCCTGAGACCATCATGGCTTTCAGCACCGGTATTTGTTTTCTGGTCTACTCTACTAGACCCTGGTAGACATGTCTGTTTTGAGGGGTGTTGTGGTGTTTTACAAGCTGCCTTTAGAGCATGGCACATCTCCTGTGTGCAACATGATCCAGACAGAAATACCAAAGCGTTTCTGCTTGCTGAACCACTTCTTCATGAAAACACTGGCCTCTGTCCTCTCTGGTGGCTCATTCCTCTGAGCTTTATAGCCCAGCTTGTGATTTCTTACCCAAAGATCAGTTGCAACATTAACATTACAATGGTGCAGTCCAAGTTTTTTTACATAACTTCTGAGGAGGACCAGCAAGATGTTCTTCAACTCTGCAGGGAAAGCAAATGTTTTTTACAGCATCCTCGCTCCAGCATTTGTTGTGAGCTGAACAGGGGGCTAGGGAACAAACTTCCTCTCTGACTTGGAAGCTGTGAGCGCTTCAATGCCAGCGCCAGACTGTGCTTGGCGCATTAAATCCCCTTTTGTAAAGAATTTAGTATTTATGGCTATTTTTAGGCTTCTTTAGGTAACCTGAAGGAATTTAGGATCTCAAGCTTTAAAAAAAAAAATCCTGTATAGAAAGTTTTGCAGCATATGCAGGGGATAAACCCAAAGTTTTAGTGGGAATTAGATTAGGACATACACAGGAACCAGTCTAAAAATAATTCAGAGTATCTTTCCAGTTGATTTTTTTTTTTTTTTTTTTTTTTTTTTTTTTTTCTGTNACCATCTCAGGCAGTTTTATAACAGGTTATAGTGTTTCATTTCATTACATTCTGCAGGATGGCCGAACTCCAGAGAGCTGATATTTTTCTGTTTAAGTTGTGTTAAACTTCACCAATGGTTTTATGGCATAGAGAATAAAGCCCCAAAATGTAGAAGGACCACACTGGGTCAAGCTCCATCCAGCCCAGTATCTTGTTCCCCAGATACCAAGTGCTCAGGAAAGGAAAGAAAGAAACTAGGAGAGTAGAGTGAATTTTCCTTGAGGGCATTCTCCCTGATCCTAGAAGATTAGCAATTTGAAGCTTCCTGAGTGAGGAATGCATCCAAGACTATCAGATTGACCTGTCCCCCATGAGTTCCCTTTTTTGAAATCATTTTCTGCTTTTGGCTTCCCCTGCATCCTGTTCACTTTCTACATAACATTTGTGACCTTACAGCCTCCTGTCATAGCCCTCCTTGGTCATCGCTTTTCCAAACAGAGTATCTCCAGCAGTTGAAGTTCTGCTCTTATTAAACTAATTCTGTGCTTTTCACTCTGGAGTTTGGAAAACATAGCTATTTTCAATGTAAGTATGATTCTTCATCAGGTTGACCCAAATAATTTAATCTTAGTAATTCGACTCCACAGGGAGTCAAAGACAGACAGACAGACTCTGGCGAAGCTGTGTATCATTAAATTATAATTAGTGACACATAGTTTAATATGTGGCCGAAAGTAAGATGTTACTGTTTTTCTGTTGGAGTGTGTATCTTACTGTTTCCAGCCCCTGTTTGTGCAGTCCTGTACTGCCTTCCAGGCTGAGGTTGTTCCAGAGGTTTCAGATACAGCCTGAGCTGCAATCTGACCATAGGAATGGCACAGGTCCTTGGGGCAGATTTTTGGGCTTGGGTGACTCAGGGGCTGACTCCCAGCCTAGAGCACCGCTCAGCCAGTAACTCTGCTGAGCCCCCTGAAAAACCACGCCATTAAACACCAGCATCTCTGTTCTTGGCTGCCACAGGGCACCAACTCGAAGGAAGGGGTGGGATTGAGGCTGTGGGGGAAGGGGTAACCCCTGCTTTTTGGTGGCAGCCCGGATTTATGCCAACGTGGGCAGCTGGTGAGAATCCACATTGCTGGTGCTGCTGATTCCCTGTGTGGGGCGCGCAGCAGCCAGTGCTGTAGGTCTCAGTGCCTCTGGATGACCAGACCCATTTGGCTCGACCAAATGGGCTGTTTGTGGCCTGGCTAACTGGAAGTGGCTGCGGCTTGAGCCTGGAGGAGGGCTTGAATTGGGGGCTTCAGATCTGACCTGCTACTGCCGGATGGATGACATTAGCACAAATATTGCCTGTTTAGGATATTTTAAAGCAAACAGACAGCACTCCCTTCAGAGCATGCAACTCTGCCCCAATATTGTCAAGGAAAGGAGCACATGAAAATGAGTGTTACGGTCTCTGTTGGCAAATATTTTGATACTCTTTTGAAGATCTTAATTTGTTTTTCTTTCTTGGCTCTTGGTCTGAAGCCAATGGAAAGCAAATTAGCAGTCCTGATATCTGATCTAGCTCCATTCATTTTTTTTTTTTAATGGTGGGACTTTGTCATTTAAACATTTGAAGTGCTTGTACCACTGGCTGCAATTGTATACTCTGTAAAACTATATATACTGCATGTTTTGAGTTTCAAGTACTTTCCACTTAAAAATCACAGACAGGTTGCCCCAGCTGCCTGTTTGCTGGGCTGTGCTTGGATGCGATTTGCAGCAGTGATCCTTTCTGTTGAAGTGCTCCATTGAAACGTTTCTTCACAGAGCACTTCAGCATATGATCCTGTCACTAGTCATCATCCCAGGTGGCAGACATTTGCCTGCTCTCTCAGGTTACGTGGTTGTTCAGGTGGATACCTCCCAGGCGGTATGTCTTGATTTCAGGCTGCTGTTCTAGCAGCTTTCCCTCTGTCTTGCTTCTACCCCCTCTGCTGTATTTCTTGGGAAGAATTGCCTCTTCCTGGCACCGAGCGAACAAAAAGTAACCTAACCCTGTATTTTACTTCGAGGATTTTGGCTAGGCATGTTGCCATTTATTTAAGTCGAGCACAGTTAGGCTGCTTGCATTAGTTTATGGTTAGCTCAATCCCTTTAGAAACTTTCTTCATCTGGGTGGTCCACTGGGATGAAAGCAAGGTAAGTTTTGGGGGGTCCTCAGCATATCATTTAGGAATAGAGGGATTAAACACTGCAACGCTCAAGAGCTGTGAGACTTCCTCCCACTGCTGGGTGATGGAAAGTGGGCTTCCACCCCAAACCTGCACAGGTGTCAGAAGCTGTGTTGTAAGGTTCTGCGTGCAGACCACACTGCAAGAGGATTTGCTGTATTAAGGGTCGATTCGCATTCGTGGTATTATGTGCTTTACAATAGTCCGTGCCAAAGCCAGGCAAAAGCTGTTTTGCTCAGGTCCCATGGTAGTGCTTCATGCAGTTTCCTGCTAAGGAGTCTTTTGTCCTTTAACTGTGCATTATTTCACAAGTTTGGATTTCTCTCATGTTGTTAAAAAGCAAAGGCAAAGCATCCTCCCTGTTCCCCTTCCCCAGTACTTGAGCTGTCAGAGATGTAGAACTCACTTGTCCACATATGAACAGGTTGCAGACTGGTGCCACAATGTTGTCCTGAGACAGTAAAGAGCTCTGCAGAGTATCTTGAAGAGAAGGGCGAAGTTGTCCCTGCTATTTCATTGCAGCTTCGAGTGGGACAGTCATTTTCAACATTTTCTGCCTCACAGCTGGCAAGTCCTCCAGGGCTGTACTTTCCTGACTGTTCCTGTAGGTCTGTAGACTGTCTTTAAGGCATCTAATTCAGCTGGGAAAACCTTGTGCTCCAAGGGAGCATGGTGGGCTGCAGAGATGATCTTTCTGGAAGGGCCCACATATTGACTGGAAAATATCTATGAGATCTGTGAACCAAAACTGTTCTCAACCTCTGTGTTGGAGGCACCAAGCTAACAAGATGGCATAACGTGGAGAGAAGGAGCCATGTGTAAAACTGAGGCGATGGCCATATATCAGTCAGAGTACTTTTTTCGTAAATTTTTAGTAAATTTGATTTCAGAGAACCATGTCCAAAACCTACGTGCTTGCAGAACTACTCTAATCAGCTTTAATAACATATATAATAGTAATAATGATCTTTAATTTTGACCCTTTCAGACATCTGAAGAACTGTTGCACCAATGTGGTGAGTGCACAGAGGTAGGAACTAAGGCTTCTTCTAGGTGTCAATATCCAGATCTTTTTGAATCCCCGGGGTCAATAGACTCAGCAGCTCTGTCTGGTATCCTTTTGCAGATTACAGCTGGCTTGTGACAGTGCCTCACAGGGCTTGGGAGTCCTCCTTGGGACCACAGACAAGACCCAACCAGTGCAGTGGAAAAATGTTGTTTGTCCATGTTGATTTGTGGCTGTCAGTTTAGTTCTCCAAAGCCTGCTGGCAATCCAGTACCTCCTGACTAGCTCTCTTACAGTGTTGCCCTGTTGTACACAGCCCAGTAGATATCTTCAAAGCCTTCTTTAGTATCAAGTCCCAGCATCTGGTTGAGGGGCTTTGTTCGTTACTGTGCTGGCAGCTCTCCTTCGGGACGTTATTGTAATCCGTCGGGCTTTACAGTGAGTTAGTGGCCACGATGCAGTGTGTTTGTAACAGTCTTCAAACTTGTGTTCCTCCAGACACAACGAGCTTTGGAGTTGTTTTTGTGTTTCTCCATTGCAGCTTTAAACCCATTTCTCCCACTCAGCTTTCAACTGAAAGATATGATTTCTCTTTGCTTCTTGTAATGTTTTGACTTTTCAAGACAGATAAGACTTCCAATGTATTTATTACTGGGTGTTCAAGTTACTCTGGAGAAATAAATTCATTTTGATTTGGAGCAAATTGTACCTTAACAGAACGCTTTAATCAACAAGTGATGGTAGAGTTAGCACTGAACAGAGAGGCAAAACAGTATCAGCACCATCTTCTTCTATACAGGAGCTTCAAAGACACTCTGGGTGCATAAAAGCATGCAAACAATCAGGTTGCTTGCCCATTCTATTTTGAATGTATTCTGTGGTGCTTGCATAACTAGCAACCAGACAGGTTAAGTGCAATTTCATGATGTTGCTGAATGTGAACGCCCTATTGCTCTGTTGCTAAACAGGATGGGGAACAGGGTACTTGTGTCCTCTTGGAGGAAGCCCCTTCCAAGAAAAGTCACTCAGTCGCCTTCTGCTAACTAGTACTTTCAACCTAGTGGTTAATTTAGGAGGAAGTATTATCCACATAAGGAACTCTATGTTAGGGGGCTCATAGTTTTCCTACTAAATCAGTCCAGTGTGCCTGAAGTGTCCATGGATTGCTGCTGCAGGAGAAAATGAATCACCAAACCATTTCAATAGCATATGTAGCAGCACTGCTGGTGGGGAATTTGTTAAGTGCCCAGTGGCTGTAAGCACTCTGAATGTGTCCAGGGAGTTGGACAAGGTTTATCCCACCCAGTGGTCTCTTGCTAGCAGAGGCCAGTGCCAAATGTCTTGAAAAAGGGGACAAAGGCTCTTGGAGCCAGCCCCAAATTTTTTCGTCTGATCGTTGCTAGCTGAACACAGACATCTTTTATTTTTATTTTTTTTTCCTAAAGCAAAAATGATTTTGTATATCATCTAAATCTAGCAAGAATTTTTAAACAAATGTGACCATAGTGGACCTCCAGAGGTACTCATTGCATGAGTATACAGAAGTGGGTTGCTAATATTTTCACTAATATTTTACCCAATCAGTTTATCAGTTAAATTGTTCTCTGCATTTGATGTGCTGTGATAATTCCACTTCATTGCACTTGAATGCTATTAGGACTGCTTTAGCTGTTCTGGCACGTGGCCTTCTTGCTGGGCCTCATTTCATTGTTGTTAGTAACAATGGTAGCATTCAGCCTGTCCCTGGTTTTTAATTCTGTGGCGCATCTCTCTGGCGTAGGGCATTCCAGCTTTCCCTCCTCTTTCCCTTTATTACTCTCTGCTGAAACTCTTTCCAGGTCTTAGGACATTTACAGCCAATATGATAGCACTGTCAGTGTAAGGAATGGTACCTCTGCTCCATCATCTTCAGCTGCTGCAGGGACCCAGGTCCTGGTGGAAGCTGTGCTGCTGCTCACTGCCGTGCTATTTAGGCACTTGCATAGGGCAGCACAGTCTTGGTTAGTTCCCTTCTTCAGCCAGGGGTCTTTATGCTTTTTTCTTCCTGCTTTCCACAGAGCAATCTTATACCAAAGAGACAAAGCCCCAGTTTATTCAGTTTGTCATCTTGGACTAAGACCTGTGCTGTTTGCAAATTCCAGGAATTGCTATTCCCACGACTTCCCGGATCCCTCTGTCTCAGAGGAAATACACTTTCTTTTCTTTGCTACGTTTTCTACTTTGTGTGACCAATTTAATGATTTCCACCTCCCTCTTGCCTTGCCCTCTTGTCCTCCCGGGCCTGAAGCTAGGTAAACAGCAGTGGGAAGGCTAAGTGGGGCCATGCAGATTTTAGTTCCACTCTTGCATTTGGTTCCTGTGTTAGTCTCCCTGGGCAAGAATATTCCTCCGTGTTTAAACAGCTGTTTGTCATGCTGAGAATATGAAACATAACGTCTCTGGTGAGGTGCAAAATACCAGGTTCTAACGAAATAAAACGGAGTGCCTTGATAATAGTAATTAGAAGTTCAGAGTAATTTTCTGGTGATTGTTTTGTTCTGCGCATAATGTCCAAAACACCAGGCTTCACAAATGTACATTCTGCCAGCTCGTGTGATGTGCCTGGCACATCAGTCTGCATCCTGATGGAGAGCAGCAGAGAACCTGGACAGGAGCCGGGGAGGTGAGCGATGAGGGCTGAGCCATGTCTGTAGTAAACGGTCAGCCTCAAGAAGCTTTACCTGGGAGCTCCTTCTGTCAAGGAGTGAAATGCCTGGTTTGTTAACAGGCCTCTGCGGCACATCCTGTTGTGGACCTGGAGCAGTAATAAGTCTTCCTTAGAGGAGATGTGGCCATCGCCCGTGGGGCTCTTCGAGAAGCTGAGCAGGAAACGTGAGCAAATTTTAAATAGGTCTCACCAAGGCTGCACAATGCTTGCTTCACATCTAGGCCATAGCCTGTGGTGGCCGTATCAGCAGGTTCACAGGCTGAACCCAAAAGCCTGTGTCCCCATCGGTCTATAGGCAGGGAGCGTGCTGCTGGTGGTGCGAGCTGGGATGCTCAACTGTAGGCATCCTTGTCTGAAAGTTTGTGGGAGTAATTCTGTGACCCAGCGATGTGTTAATCAAACTCCGCAGTGGTTTGCTGCTGCTCTTGGGGGTATTATCCATTCAGCCTGAACACATTTCTGTAGCAGCACAATACTAAACCTCTGTACTGTCTGCTGAACTCTTAATTGAATGCCCTTCAGTGTGCAGATTATAGCACCGTGAGACAGCCACAGCAGATGCAATCTGATTCTTGAGAGCTTTTCATAGCCTCTGATGAGAACTAGCTGACATTACAGCAGGAACTCAGAAGTCAAAGACCTATGTAATGAATGCTCTTAACCCTACTAACCCAAAGACCAATCATCTCGTACAGCAGACTTCCTAAAGTGCTAATCTTGGTGAATGCTACATTTCATAATTCATGAGCATGAACAATATTAGCAGGCTGTAAGTTTTGAACCATTCTGACCTTTGTGCACTCAGACCCTCCTCCCACCAAAGGGCTTGAATCAGTTGGTTTAAAGTGTTTGGTACAGGATATTTCGGAGAGGAAAAGGGAGTGAGTGCAGCAAGCACAGGAGAGTTAGGGGCAGCATTAGGCTGAAAATACCACTTGACCCATCCAGCCTATCACTTGCAGTATGGTAACAGTTATAAAGACTTTTGCAGTAGGTGCTGGAATTTAAGCTCGTGAGCATATATAACGTTCACTCTGGGTTTTCCATCCTCTGTTTTTTTTTTTTTTTTTTTAGATAAATAACAGTCTGTTATGCCCTTATGGCGGTTACTGAGTATGGATAGGGAAGCTGAGGTGATTAATGCTGTGTCTCATCAAGGTTACACAAGAAGGCTGTGTCATGCTGGGCACGAGGAATCTTGAGAGCCTGCATTGCAGCACTGTGCTTAAGCACCTCTGGGTATACTTCTGCTTTTGAAAAAATTATCCGTATCTGCTAAAGAGCACCAGCAAAGTTTTGTGTGTGCATTGGCCAGCAGTATTACAAATCCTGTCTCCTTCCAGTTGGCCGTCTGTCTTAGTACCTCATTATTTTTTTAAACCAAGTAATGCTAGTTAAAGCTTGAGATATGTTTCTTAGAAGTTACATTAGATGAAATTTGTGGATTAACACTATACTTCTCTGTGTCATAGGGATAAAATAATTACAAGACAGGCTGTATGTCTATTAAGTCATTGACCTGAAATAAAAATCTCAAAAAGCTCTAATCATTTTTGTTGCCACAGTTACATAATGTTCCCTGCAGAATGCAAATTTGTTTGTGCTGTACAAGTGACACTCTTTTTCCCTTTAAAAAGATATTGCAGAGGAAGAGGGCCTCAGAAAACAAACGCAAACCCCAGTCATTTGGTTTGACTACCTATTCCCCTAAATGTGGGGGGTCTCACCCTGTTCTTACGCCAAGGTAGCTGTGTTGGCAGAGGGGCATTGCCTCAGGTGGATGGGTGCAGAGCACCCATGCCAGTCTTGGCTCCCTGACGTGTGGGATCTCGTATGGAGTGCTGTCATAGGAAGTTGCACCATCCATCTTTTTGTGATGGAGTGCAAAAATTCGCTTGCAGCAGTGTTTTGTAAACACTGGTTTCTGAGCAGCACCCGTGTCCCACTCCAAATATCTCTCATTTGCAGCGCTGCAAGAAGTGGGAAGATAAGTGCATTCCAAAAAACAAGTGTATTGGAACAGCAGGAAAAAATCTGGTTGTGAAAAGTGCTCTGTACGGGCAGATGACTACACTTACGGGAAGCCCTGCTCAACTCATTCACATGCAGTGGGAGTAGAGGAATATTGGCCTGTCCAGAACAGCTTGTCTGTCACTATGTGTTGCATTAAATAACCAGACTGACTAGGATAACTGTGCTCATTGAGTGGGGAAGGAAGCGGTTATTCTTCCAGCTGGACTCCAGGTCTCCCTGGAGAGGTAGTGTTTATAAAGAACTAGCCCATCCGTTACAAATTAATGCCTTATAAGTTAGTCAAATCCAGAAACACCTCTCCCCTCCCCCTGAAGCTTCCTCATCCAACTCTTGATCCAAAGGAGAAAGAGTTCAGGGAGAGCTTGTAGAGGGTTTCTTGGTTTCCACAGAGCTGCTCTTGGATCCATAGAAGACCTCTGCTTGAGTCAACACTGAGAAGTTAGCTCTCAAGTTAAATAATGCGATCTGCCACCTCTTTGCAGAGTCTCCCTAGGTTTTTATGTTTTTTTTTTTTTTTTTTAACTTGTAAATCAAGCACTAGTCTCTTCTGTAGGATGTTAGAGGCTGAAATTCCTGTTGTTTTGGCTGTATTTCTCACTTTGCATCTCCATCCCTGGCTTCCTCTTCTCCTGAATATCAAACACAGGGTATTTGTCTCGACTTACAGGGCTTGGCCTTTATTTGTCCTCCTTCAAAAGCTGCCACCAAAGCACCTTTGGGTGCTGAGATGGTAGCAGTTAAGCTACAATTCTTAGCCTGGACTGCTTGTCCCTGCTGAACTGCTACAAGGTCCCTTACAGTGCCCCTTTGGGCAATAGCCATGTTGCACAGAGCAGGCTAAACTAGCTGTGCAGCACCTTTTGAAACCCAAACTCAGTCGTGTTGTTTCCTTTCTTATTCAAGCCAGCCATATGCTTGTCTCTTATCTTTCAACTGCAATTCGTTGGGGACCAGGAACTGTCTTTTGTTGCAGGATTTTTGCGGAGTCTATCACAACAGCATTCTGGCCCATTGTCAAAGTTTGGGGTGTAGAAATAACACAAAGCAGAAATAATTTCAGATGCATTCTTGGGAGAAAAAAAAAAGTAGCTTTGTAGTTACATAATTTGCAAATGGCAGTCTTGGGATGTCTAAAATGTATGTTCAGCTGTAGGTGTGAATGTACAATATCCATGTTTTCTTTTCAAAATGCGTAGGTCGATTGGCGCTTTTCTTGACACTGCCAGTTTTTGCTGCCATATGTTCTCCTTTTGCAAAACCTTTAGCACTGTTAGCTTAGCCTAATGTAAACAAATGATGCTGTGTGTTGTATTCCAAAATGCTATGGCCAAAGAGGCACCACCCGAAGTTGTGCTTGTGTTTGGTGAAGACCAAACTCCTTGAAGTGTACTGGAAGTTCTGCCTACCTTAACTTTTCTTCCAGCTGTTTGTCTTCAGAAGAAAGATATGAGGGACTTTGAGTGCCAGACCAGCTAGGTGTGTGAAGAAGTGCAGCGTGACCTGTGAATTTTGGGTTCTATTTGTGTCTCCAGAAGGCCAGGCTTGGCTGGGTGGCACGTGGCATGCTCTTCATCTCATACACTGTCTCTCTTGCAACCAGGACGTCAACGTGGGTGAAGGGAGCGAGTTCACCGACAGCGGGATCGAGGGAGCAGCCACCGACACCGACCTCCTTTCCAGACGCTCCAATGCCACCAACTCGAGCTACTCGCCGACCGCCAGTCGGGCTTTCATTGGCAGCGACAGTGGTAGCAGCTCGACGGGCGATGGCCTTCGCCAGGGAGTGTATGAGAACTTCCGCCGGGAGCTGGAGATGAGCACCACCAACAGCGAGAACATGGAGGAGGCCGGCTCCGCCCTCAGTGATGAGCAGAGCAGTGGCACGCTCAGTTCCCCGGGGCAGTCCGACATCCTCCTGACGGCTGCCCAGGGCACGGTACGGAAAGCCGGCGCTCTGGCAGTGAAAAACTTTCTGGTACACAAGAAGAATAAGAAAGTGGAGTCAGCCACGCGCAGGAAGTGGAAGCACTACTGGGTTTCCCTGAAAGGTACTGAGCAAATCATAGAATCATGGAATCATAGAATCATGTTTATTCAAATAGGAGCCCACATTGACCTGTCGGATGGGTATTACAGCAGTTGAATAACCTAATAGCCCAGGCTTTTAAAAAAAACTGCCATGAGCTTCAGGGTGAGGAAATAGTCCAGATTTTTCAGAGGAGGGTTTTATTTGATAGCTGTTGACATGTTTACGTTACGGCATGCGTGTAGTCAAAAATACATGACTGTGCTGCACTGAAGCAGTGTTCATACCTGAGTGTCCTGCTGGTGTCGCCTGGGATAGCTTCTCCGATCCCTGGGTGTTTTCCTTTAAGAAGCATGTCTAGGGCTTGCTGATGAACTAAATACCCGTGTGCAGCCAGCATGCACCTGATAATGCAGGTTTCTAGTGGTAACAGCGCCTGCTGGCATGTGTTCACGCAGGGCCTCTGTCGTGGTGTGCGTTCCTGTTGTGCTTAGCGCCGATGGCACCTTGTTCTCTAGGGGTTCTGTTTGCTTGCCGTAGTGAGTTACAACACATTGGCAGTGTGGTCAGGAAGCTGTGGTTAGGTCAGCAAGGCTGCCTTGTGACTTAAGAGACTCACTCATCTGCTGTGCGGTGGTGGTCAGTCAGTACATCTCTAGGCACCCACAGCCTTTTCTCTGAGAATTTTTGTAGTGGTGCTCCGATCCCATCTGGAGTCTGAGCACTTGTAAAGGAAGCACCAAAACATAGGAGCTGACCTCCCGAAGCAGCCTCTAATTGATTTTTATGCAGCAAAATGGGAAGCAAAGCTTGCAGTACTGGGACCCGTCTTGTTCTCCTCAGCTGTGACTGACCTTGTCTGCTCATTTGAGGGAGGCAGAGCAGCAGGCTGCTTCTCCTGCTATGGATGTTGTTACCCAAAAAGATTCAGTTAAAGTCCTGTCCTTCCCCTAGTGCACTTGTGGTGCTATTTTAAAACCAAGGGTAATGGCATGGGCCAGCTCTTCCTTGTGGTGGGTGGAGAGATTGGGGAAACAAAGGAGAGGGCGAGTGCCAGAGGGCAGGGGGAAGCCCTGATCTGAAGGGAGTGGGCCCCATGGCAGGAAGGTCTTGTTGTGAAGAGCAGGCACACAAAGGGCCATCTGGGAGGAGAAGGGGGAAGGATGAGTAGAGAGGCAGTGTTATTTTAAAGTGCTTTGACTCAAGTTGAGTGTTTGCTGCTTAGATTGCTATGCCTTAATAACGTTAGCATTTAAATGCGGCTTTGAAGTTAACAGCTGGTATTGTTTGCCTGCAAATAGTTTTCTGAGAGGCTGGGTAACAGGGCATCACTTTGCACCAAGAGGGCAGTTTCCAGTGGAAGAGAAACAATGCGCCAGTTTCAGTTTTAAGCAACTGTAGATTATGCTGGGTAGTGGGAAGAAGAGAAGGAGACCCTACAGATGCAGATTTGCTATACTTTTTTGTTTTCTTTTGTTTTTCCCCAGAGAATTGCAACGATTATTTTGTAAAACTAGCAGGTTCTTTGCTGTCATCAACTAAAATGCATTTTTGTTTTTGTCTGTATCGCCGTGAGTCAGAGCTGAAATGTTACAGTGGAATCAGGATTTTTGTGTGTGTGTGTGTACATCAGTCTTTCAGTGAGCATAGCTCATCCCAGTCCATTTTTCTTCCAGTTATTCAGCCCCATCTTTGCCTTGAAGAGACTGCAGTAGCCAGCAGCTGCAAGGGGCTGAGTCTGAGGTGTGCCGCAGGCCCTCGACTGCTTGGCAGGGCCATCAGGGCCAGCTCGCAGCTGGCTGGCACCGCCAGGGGGACCGTGCTCTTAGGCCTGCATGTTCCCTTCACTGCCATTGGCGGGACTGGGTGGCTGTGGAGGACTCCCCTGTGGCGATTTATAATGATGGGTCTCATCCAGGGCTGTATTTTACTGCTTGTGACCTTCTCTGCTCATGCTTGTGGCTGTTTAAGCAGTTGCAGGGCAAACAACATGGCTCTGCTGGGGTGCAGCTGGGTGCACTGTGTGGCTGGAAGTGTGGGGGGCCAGTTGGGCCGCTGCTAGTGCTCTGCCGCGGGGCTGAAAACCTGAACAAGCCCTGGCAAATCCTCTCTCACCCCTGTGACAGTTTGATCGATGATTTACAGTCCCCAGTTTTAGCTTTGAATAGATGCGGGGTGGCTGTTGCATTTAAATGTGTTGCTTGCTAATATCTGATTGTGTCTTTTAGGATGCACGTTGTTTTTTTATGAGACTGATGGCAGATCTGGCATTGACCACAACAGCATCCCAAAGCATGCCGTCTGGGTGGAAAACAGCATAGTACAAGCAGTGCCTGAACACCCCAAGAAGGACTTTGTTTTCTGCCTCAGCAATTCCCTCGGGGACGCGTTCCTTTTCCAGGTTGGTTTGTGTCAGAGGTTTTACCCTCTTTTTGCCCTCATTCCACCGACAAAGGAGGAAACGTTAGCTCTGGTTCAAATCAATGGAAAAATCCTTCTGACTCCAGTAGGTTTGAGATTTTCCTCTGGCAGTGCAAGAGGAAGGACACGATGTATTTTGTAAAGGCCACTCAAGAGACCCAACGCCACATGTGAATCTGCTTCTTTTATTCCCTGACAGGGCCCTCTTTGTGTATAGGTTCATGCAAAGTAAGAATTAGGAAAAATTCTAACGTCCCTGTAAAATTGGGAAATTTTGCGTTGTTTGGCAGTGTGGTTGTATTCCACACACCGACTGGGCCAGTTACTATATAGGGGACACAATAGTGCCTTAACTGTGCTGTAACACTTCTTTGTGTCTTAAAAGAGGTTTATACCAAAGGAGGGACCTTGTGGAGAGGCTCAAGGGGTTTACCTGACCAAGAGGCTTTTGGAGTGTGGAGTGCTTAGAACTACAGATGCATTTTTTGTTCCTGATGGCTGTGCAGAAACGAGTTGGCCCCTGTCAGCATTGTGCTGTTGTTTACCAGTACACTAAACACTAAACAGGAATAGTGACGGTGTATTCAGAATTTTTTGCCTTCTTAAACCAGAAGTTACTCTGTCATCACTCCCCTACTCCACAGCAAATCTTTATAATTACACTGTCGTCCTCTCAGCTGTCCTAAACAAGAGGCTAGATTCTCAAACTAGTGCAAAATAAAGCAGCCTTGCTGACTCAGAGGAAGTGATGCTGGCTTACATCTTAAAGAGACTGTCTGTCTGATTGCACATTAATAAAAAAGATAAAATCATCTTCTCTGCTGCCTCAGTTTGATTTTTCCTCACCTAAGACTGGAATACTGCATTGCCCCTTTCAACTTCCTTTCTTAGAGAGGGTAAATGTATTTTGCCACCTGGAGAGTTTCATCCAGGAGGTGAACATGGTGCTTGTGGTCTCAGCATGTATTTGAAAGATCATCAAACACCACCTCCTCCTGGTCTACTGACACAAATTCTTTCCTTGCAGTTTTCTAAGGGAAAACCTAAATTCTCATAAAATTAATGCCAGTAGATGTAAAATAGTGAAAAGGTCACACTGAGTACATTTCTTTTGTGGCAGCATAGGTCATTGTTCATTAAAAACCCCGTGTCATTATGTCACGGGTAGATTTTCATGTAACTTTTTGGGAAAGAGCAAAAATGAGCCTTTTCAAATGAAAAGCAACTATTTATATTGCCTTGTGAATTTTTTTTCTTGATGTGTCCCCTCTGTTAGAGAACCCATGCAACTCTAACAAAGCAGAAACAGAAGAGAAAGAAGGGATGGATTCGGGGAGACCAGCCATAGTGGTGGAAACAAAGAGCGAGTGACTGTGCTATAGGGCTTGCGGTGCTGTGCGCAGAGCAGCCAAAGTGCACGTCTGGCTGTTCAACAGTGACACTTGGCTACCGATGCAGTACACGTCCATCCTCACATAACAGGTTGCTGTAGTAGTGGTTTTGTTGAGAAGACACCACAGCCTTGAAGGAGACTGTTTTCAGTCCTGTGAAGACTGTATGCTTAGGGAGAAAAGCAGGCTTACTTTGTGATGCGTACAGATATTGGACATCTTGTAACAAGCCTTCCCACTGCATTGCACCTAGAGACACTGCGTACCTCCTACGCTGTAATTCCTTGCTCAGTCAGTTCTTATCATGCCTACACAAATCCATTACTTGCAGATGTCACGTGTATTTTCCAGGAGCTCAGAGCAACTTGTGACACCACATACTTACGTATCAGATGTTTGCAGCTTGTTTATGTGGTCCTTTCTGCTGAGAAGCAGAGTGACTTGCCTTGCCTACTTCTCTACCAGAAGGGTCTTCAGTGCCTAAAATCCTTTCCCAATTCCTGTTTTTTCCTCTCCTAAGGAAGCCCAGATGAAAACTGACACTAATGGTACAGAGATAATATTTTAAGATTTCATAAATAAAAATATGACCTCTTGCTATTATGATTTTGTAGGAATTAACAAAGCATACCATCTCGTTACAACTCCACTGGTACCCTGCCCTACAGGAGGGACTAGGCTTCACCATCTGACTGGAGGCAAAGTGTATCCCATTCTGCAAATAATTTCTCTACTTTCAGCAGGAACTCCTCAGAAAGGAGGGCTCAACATGCCTTCTGCAGAAGCAGTAAGACATTTTAAGCCTGCATCTATGCATGAGGGCCTGTTAGTAGTACTGCCTGGACAGGGACCCTGCCTGATTTTAGCAATATACTTTGAACAGTGCCTACTGAAGATGAGGCAAACAGGAGTAGAAGAGCGGTATTTTTGGTGACGACCCTATCTTCCGCTTAGGACTCCTAACCTGAGTTAATGAAGGTGATGCCATTCTGGGATATGTGGCTTCACCTGCTTCGGTCCCACAGAAGTCTTGGGAGCATTGGCCTGAAGTCTGGTCCGTACACAGGTGATTTCCAGAGTCGGGCTTCTGTGGGAATCTCTCCTTGGCTTCAGGAAGCCATAGCTTTTGCTGTTAGTTGTGACTGCAGGGAGAGCAGTGAGGATGACCTTCTTCATCTTTGCTAGCAGCTGGAGAAGTCATACTGTGCTGTCTATTTATAGATCAGGTATCATCAGAAAGTTTAATAGGAACAAGGTGGTTTGGCACCTTGCTAGTTTTTCAGCCATGAGTCAAATACCAGTGTGATTACTGCTAAAGGCTGGCACTCAGAGCAAGTCCGCTGCAACCCTGAGTTGGCTGTAAATTTTGTTTTACAATGTACTGTAAAAAGGAGTGAGGTTTAGTAAGAAGGCTGAGAAGATTTATGTTTTATTTTGAAAGTCTGGAAAAGGAATGCTTTGAAGTATTTTTCTTTCTGTGTCAAAAGCCTCTAATCAGAATAGCCCTGTTCCAGAAAAGCATACTGGTGTCCCATGCCCCAGCCTAATGCCTCCCCTTTTTCCCAATCTATCATACATAAGCTTGGGAAGTGACAGTGCCAGAGCCATAAAAATTATGATGAGCTTGCCTTTAATAATAGTAGGGTCATCTTCAGAGAGCTTTGGGATCTTCAGAAGCGGAAAGCTTTGTCTGCATCATAATATAGCTAGTAATAGATATCATGGTCAGGTTTTATGCCATTAATTTATTATTAACTTGCATGCCAAAGAAGCTCTCCATACTCTGAAGAGCACGGAGACTGCTGCATTATCTGCCTTAAGGAACTCAAAGTTTAGAGAATGTCATTACATTATGAGCTACAAATTCTGGCAACATTGATTGAACAAGGAAAGTAATTCCTAAGAACTTGGTGGGAAACACTAAACGGCTGCAGAATGCAGATAGGTGTGATTCCAAGTGCTGAGTGCCTAGTGCTGCACTGAAAATGGTCTGCTTAAGAATGATGTTTTTTATTACTTCTCTTGTAAGTGGATTTAAGGCTTTGATTCCTAAGATCAAAGGGAAAGGAAACTCCTTGGAATTGCATTTGTTAATCTCCAATTTTAAAGAGTATCTTGACTTCTTTTCCCCTCTTTCCCTCTCTTCAGACCTCCAGTCAGACCGAACTCGAGAACTGGATCACTGCGATCCATTCAGCGTGTGCAACCGCGGTGGCAAGGCAGCATCACAAAGAGGACACCGTCAAGCTCCTAAAAACAGAGATAAAAAAGCTGGAGCAGAAGATCGATATGGATGAGAAGATGAAGAAGATGGGTGAAATGCAGCTGTCCTCAGTCACGGACTCCAAGAAGAAGAAGACCATACTGGACCAAGTAATTTTGCTTGCTTATGTGAAATGGGCCCATAGCAAATGTTTAAGGCGTTTGTCAGCTTAGCGGTACCTCTGTCTGCTCCCACTCTGCTGCGGGCATGATGGCAGAGCTCACCTTGGTAGATAGGATGCGTGCTGGCAGGATAGCAGTGCCGGCTGCCCAGGTTGCACCATTCCTCCACCCAGCATGCACTAAGGTACAGCACAGGCTCTCTCCTCTTGGCTTCCATGTAAAGGGTTTGGCTAGCTGCACAGAAGTTGGTCAGGGCTTTAGGGGAGTGAAGAGGCTACCAGGATGTTGTAGAGAAGAGGCAGCTGGATGCTGTAGGGAAGAGCTGGTCATAGACTGGCAGATCCTGCTGCTACCGTTGTCTTCAGCATAGGAGGGGCTGGTTCTTCCACCAGCAGATGGGATGCAGAACCCATCCTTGGTTTCTTCTAGTTAGGAGGGTCTGCGCTGACCTTATGGCTGCAGCCCTCGCCACCCCTTGGGACCAGTCTTTCTGACTTGAAGTGGACAACGCTGTTGTGTTTGGGAAGCAGAGAGCCTAGAGCAGATGTCTCTCCCACTGTTGCAGCAGCACCTTATTTTAGGAAACTAACATATGGTGCCTGCTTCATTAGTTTGTAGCTCTTTTACCATGACTGCCAAATGCGCCTGTGATGCAAACCACAGGGAGTGGCCGGGGCCCTAATGCGCTGAGCTGAAGGGATTTCATACCCCCAAGAAACCTGTGGGAAGGGCTGAGAGAGGGAGGAGATGCTCGCCGCTGTTCAGAGGGCTCCACTCAAAGGCTGCCAGTCACAGTGAGAGGGCAAAGCAGTCTTGTTTGATGTAACTGAGTTTTTCTAAACACTTCAAAACTGTTTCCTGTCAGCAATTTGAGTTATTTAAATAAGGCCTCGCATAGGCTGATTACAGTGCTCTTCCACTGATAAGATTAATTATTCCCAGTGTACTACGCTTTTTCAAGGATAGTGCGCTCCGTCGATGCTTACAGCAAAGCTGCTGTTGCAGCGGCTGGTTTGGGGCACTCTGTTTGCAAAACTGGGTGGGTTTTCGTCTTCTTGTTTCTTAGATGCTCTTGATGCATGAAAGAAGCCTCTTAAGGGAATGCTCAGAAAAGAATCCTAAAATACAAAGAAAATTTGAAGTGGAATTTTAATCCTATTAATTATCATTGTATCAAAGGGGTGGTGGTCTCAGGAGAACACTTCTGCCTTGAACATAAAAAAATGTTTACATCTAATGAGAAGTTCTTAAAAATTGTTTTTATCCTTTTTGGGGTTGGGAGGGTAGGGAAGAGTGAATCAAGGTTTCTTTTCCTTGAAAATGAGATCAGCATTGGTAAAAAAGATATATTGCTGGGAACAGTAGACTTTTTTTTTTTCAAGATATTTACCACTCTGTTCTTCCTTCTCTCCACTTTCCTACATCTCACTCCATCTTTTCTGTATACAGATTTTTGTTTGGGAGCAAAATCTTGAACAGTTCCAGATGGATCTATTTCGGTACCGCTGTTACCTGGCTAGTCTCCAAGGAGGGGAGCTCCCAAACCCTAAAAGACTGCTTGCTTTTGCCAGCCGTCCAACTAAAGTTGCAATGGGCCGCCTTGGAATCTTTTCAGTCTCTTCCTTCCATGCACTGGTAAGTTTGGACAGAGGCCAGGGGTCACCTTTGCCAATCTGCAAATTGCGTCACATGCCCAATACAGAAATTGAGTTGACAAACATCAGTGTGTTTCTGTGGGGTGAGCCCTTACCTCAGCATGCAGAATATTCTGCTTCCCGAAAGGTGTGCGTATGTCCTGGCTGTAAACTAACAACCAGATGCTTGCAAGCCACAGCCTCATAAAAGTGGAAGCACCACCTTTCTCCTGAGTATGTGATTTTGATTTCCAGCTCTGCAGCATAAACATGCTTTCTAGAAACAGGTCTTCCTGTCACAAGAGCAGGTTCATCTCTTATGTCCATCTATGTGGTCTTGATCCAAAAACCCTGTGAGGTCAATGGGAGTCTTTCTGAGGCTCTCAGCACATGTTGGCTTCGACTGTCTTGTGCACAGCTTGCTTCCTACCATATGGATGACGCTGCTGACCAATTAGTCTAATATCCTGTCTCTGGTGATCAGCACCTGATGCTCCACAAGGGAGGGGAAATGTTTTTCTCTCCTATTTCTGTTGTGGCAAATAATATTTAAAATGGTTGTTTAAATGTAAATAATGTAACAACTCAGCTTTTAAAAATACAGGGAAATGTATTGTAAAATGGTGGGGATTTAATGAATTTAAATAATATTCCTGTAGTTTCGTCTTGGGCTCCTGGAGCTTCACAGAAATAGCTGAGCTCCACTGTTGTCTTGTGGATGTCAGCTGTACCCTTCAATTGAATCCAGAGCTGTAATCCAGTCAGAGGCGTTTCATTCTTTTAGATACGAAAAGATTAGCGTCATCATCTTGTTAATTGCTGGTGGATTTATGTATTTTTTTTAAGTGTCGGGCTGTAATTTACATTTGTGCTTATTTTTTTGCATCTAGCAAAGCGCTGAGCGCTAGCCCGAAAAGCAGTCTGCTGCTTCGTGCTGGTGTCTCATGAGAGCCAAGTGACAAAAAAATGTTTTGAATATGCTGTGTTGGAAACAACACGTGCGCGCTTTTACTTTAAGCAGGCTCTCGTGTCCCACTTTGCCCTCAGTAGCGTGGATATGGTGCAGGCTCTAGCTGAATGCTGCGTGGTGATAGCACAGCATGCTCGCTTGGAGGATGTTCCTCAGTGCGTTAGTCAGAGGACGGGCTAAATCTTCCTGGTGCCTCTGCACAGGTACAGCTGAGAAACGTCTCACAAGGCCAGGCTGTGGAAATCGAGAAGCTGGCAGTTGTGCTAAGTTCTCCTTTTCCTTGATTTCTCAATGTTCCCAAGCAAGAATCACCATTACTCACGACATGACGGTTCCCTGGATTCACAAGCCAGCTTTCTGTTTTTCTCATCTTTGTGTAGGTTTTTCTATCTGCTGTACCCAAACAACCAGTTTCTCAGCTCCTTAGCTTGGGGCATCACTCAGAGGTTTGGCTGTTCCAGCTGGGGTGTCGCAGTTTGTGAGTTTCAGGTGTGGGAATCGAGTACAAAGGCGTTCCAGGAAGCGCAGGGCCAAGTCTGCAGGGTGGGTCTGTCTGTCTGTCTAGCTTTGCCTTTTGCTGCCGTTCATACCTGCCATCTCTCTCACCACTCCCTTTTTCACAAGAGATGAGCTTGCTGTCCTGATTCCACTTCTGGATGGGAAACCTGCTTAAACTTTGGCCTAAACGCTTAACTTCTGACTAATGTTGCAGTAATTTCTACCCGAGCTTCCTTATTTGGGAAAGGATCCCCAAATATTTGGTCTCAGTAAAAGCAAACAGCTTTCCCCTCTGAAGGGGTTGCCTCAGGCTGTTTTCCAAGTACATACTGGGTGCAGTTAACATTGCTGTAATTGAAAGGAGCATTTCAGCTGCTTTTCTTCTTGTGCTTTGCTCACTTCTTCAGATGCTGTGTATCTTTAAGGAAGTGTAGGTTTTAAGTACCTTGACCTATTTGCAAGCCTTTATCCAGCCTTATAAGAGTCAGTTCCAGGATGCCCAGAGTGCTGTCACAGGAAAGAGCGAAGAGAAAGACCAAACTTCTGGGAAGCAGCAGATGAGTTGGGAAATCTCAGGTTTTGTGTGTCCAGTTTTGAAACCTCCTTAGAAAATAAAATGAAAAAAAAAAAACCAACAAAAAACAAAATACTTCCACTGGTGCTGAGGCTTTGCTCTGTGTTGAGTAGGCAGCTTTGAAATATTTCAGGTTAAATGCCAAAAAACATGCAGTGCTGTCCTTTTTAATTTTTAATTCTTGATGCTGGAAGAAACGAGTTCAGTTGCGCTGGGGAGGAAGTAGCCTGGCAGCAGCAAGATTTTCCCTGCTGTGAGTACACTGTTGCTACAGTATTTGCCTTTTTTGTAAGGATAATCCAGTGTTACATTATGTAAGCAATGGTGAGGTGGGATGCTGCAACCTCTGATTGTGAAACCATGTGGCACTGACAGGTGGCAGCTCGCACAGGGGAGGCTGGCGTGAGAAGAAGGACACAGGCCATGTCCAGGTCCGCCAGTAAACGGAGAAGCAGGTTTTCTTCTCTCTGGGGGCTGGATACTACCTCGAAGAAAAAGCAAGGGAGGCCAAGCATTAATCAGGTAAGCATGTGGGAGTTCGTGATGCTGTTCGCATGCAGAATGTAGCTTGTGCAAAGAGTCACTTACACCAAGCACTTACACATCCAACCTTAAACATACCTGTTTAATTTTTCACGGTGTGTAGTCGTCACATTCCACATCCTCTTCAAAATCAGTGACTAATTACAGATAAGTGTACAGCAGCTCCTGTTCAAATGATGTTTGGAGTTCATACCCTTCTTTGCTGCCAGGGTTGCATCACTACTGTTGCATTTTTGCTGCTTCTGCTTTTGCCAGAGATACTTCCCCTAAACTCAGGAGTAACAAGGCAACAATGTGAAATAGATACGGTTTTGGAAGGGAAAAAAAAATGAAGTGGAGACTTGTTTGTTTCTTCAAATTAAAATTATGAGTTTGGAAAATATTTTAAATGTAGCTGAGTTTGGGAAAGCTTTCTAAAGTATGAACAAGCTTTGTGTTGAGTAGGGACAGCTTTGAATTTTTAAAAAGTAAAAGCTGAAATCTCTCCACTCAGTCACTCCCCAGATATTTCTCTAGAAAATGTGTTTTGGTGTGGTAGGAAGGTACTTCCCTGTTATTCTTTCCAAACATCCCTAATTACTGCTGTCAGTTTTTAAGAGCCATACCTCATCTGATTGCAGGAACAGCAGGCTTTTCTTTTCTTTCTCTTCTTTCACTTTTTGAGGGGGGGAAGGCTTGGGACATGTTTTGTTCCCTGCCCTGTGATTATTTCTTCCCTCTTTCAAGGCAGCAGTGGGTGTTTGTTTTTGTTTAGCAGGGGATTAACGCTGTAAAATGGTTTAGCTTGTTTTCAGTGTGACATTAGAAGTTCACCTAGTATCTCGTGCCTGAGCACATTCTCAATTCTTCGCGCTGGAGCTGTGGCATCCCTGTCGCTTTGTACTTATTTTCCCCACATCAAGCATAGCCGCTTGTCCTGAGCTAGGATCCTGCCTGTGCTGTGTCTTCAGCCCTGTGTTTTTCCTGAACTCACCCTTTCTTTCTTTCAGTGGGGATGAATGCATTCTTCATGCCTCCTCCCCCTGTCCCCTCACCATCCCCCTAACTCCTCCATTACTCCCAGGCATGAAAAGGGATTTTGTTCCAGGTTAAAGAAAAGCCATGCTGGAGAGAGTCAAAGAAAAAGTGAAGTTCTGAGAAAGTATTGGAACGTCTAAATGTAATGTCTCAACGCATTTCTCCTGCTTTTATGTAGTACTATGCAATTATTTGCAAAGTAGAAGCAGTAAGCTGTACATTCTAAAAGTGAAGTGACCTGTTCCTGCTTCATTCTAGGTACAGCATAGTTAACAACCAAACCCAGCAACCTGATCATAAACCTGTGGTGATGTGGAGCTACAAAACTTAGCTTTTCAGTTTAAAGCTTAAGCTTCTGCTGCAGTAACAACCTTGTTTTTCTCCCCTACACTCAGCTGCCAGGTAATTTAGAGCTGTGCACAGGGCAGGCTGTGTTTTGCAGGTGTGCCTTGTCTGGTACAGTCCCATGCAGCACGTGAGCCTTTTGCAGGTGGGGAAACTGAGCACAAAAGGGGATAAAATATGTCCATCTCTGCAGTGTAAGCCAGAGACAGACCACTGAGCAGGACTGACATCTAATCTCTCAGTGCTGTGCCCAGCCACCAGCTTGCCCTGCATTCTGCATCCTTTTTAACGAGCTGGTATTTTCAGCTTCTGTTTTTTTGAAATGAATGCTTTTATTCTTCAGTTTGATTTCCTTGCTAAGTATTAGATACACTGTTTTCCCCCAGCCTTTGCAGCAGTTCAGTCAAGTCAGGCTCTAGTCTGTCCTGCAGATGGTGCAGAGGTCCACTGGTGTTTTAAAACGGAGTTGCTGTGTTCCTCAGGTGTTTGGTGAAGGAGTCGATTCAGTAAAGAAATCTCTCGAAGGCATCTTTGATGATACGGTCCCGGATGGCAAGGTAAGACACCGGCTCTCCGGCCACCTCCTTCCCATTCACTGCCAGCCTACATGCAGCATTGGCTGCAGGATGCGAGGGGGGACACAGAGCCCTCGGGAGAGGAGCGGAGAGCCGCCTCTGCCTGCTGTAGGGCTGGTGGCTTCTCCAGGACGGTCTGAGCTGGTTGCCTGTGGTCACAAATGTTCAGAGTGCATGGCACCCTGAGCACAGAGGAGGTGCCAGACCTAGAGGAGTGTCAGCACTGTACGCCGGGGAGGTGCCTGCCCGCAGGAGGAGCAGACATCGCTGGGTCTGGGAAATGGCTCATTGCGGTGGCATATGGGGTTTTCATAATTTAGGGTTATTGCAGCTATGAAGCAGAGGGTTTTCTCTGTTTTGTTTTCATGTGCTTCTGTGAGCTTTTGCATTTGCAGAAACAATTACAAGTGCTTTCTCTTTCCCCAGAGAAAGCCAGCTATAAAATAGCATTAAGACAGTGCTAAGGGGCACATTCTTCATGTAGTCGATATGGATTTAGCTGCGTGAGCCCACTTGAAACAAATGGGAATGCTGCAGCCCCATCACTTCCTGGAGATTTATAGCTTATAGAATAACTGGGATGTACAAAAGACAGGAAATTCAAAATAAATGCTAAGATTTGCTTCTTTGCCATTTCTGGGTGTAGGAAATGTAGCACCTACATCAGTTTTGTTGGCCTTGGATTGGTGTGCCGGGAGATGAAGTGCATTTAAGTTTTAATTTTAAACCTCTTTTTATCACTACCATTTTTTGTTGCATTCCTAGCATTCCCAGTAGCCATAGGGTGAAATCCCAGGATACACACAGTGCACCAGTTTAGCTGTGTGGGTGGCTTGGGGAGGCACACTTCGCACTGCTCAGGTAGAACTGCAAAGTTTTCCAGTCCAGACAAGTCTTCGGTCTAGCTTTGTGAATAAAATGTCTTCACTGTAAGAGGGCTTTTTTATACAGTGTAAAATGTTCCTTACACTTGTAGCTGATGAAGAAAGAGATCTTATTTGGCTCCTCTAGTCATAATGGATTTTGTCTGTTTAGAGGGAAAAAGAGGTGGCACTGAGCAGCGTCCATCAGCACAATCCCGACTGTGATATTTGGGTTCATGAGTATTTTACGCCGTCTTGGTTCTGCCTGCCCAACAACCAGCCTGCCCTGACAGTCATCCGCCCCGGGGACACCACACGAGATGTGCTGGAAATGATTTGCAAGGTAAAGGCTGCCAGTGTGCCCTGGAGTGGGACGAATGTCTGGAACCCTGAGCCCTTTCAGGTCAGCCCTTTCGGCAGAACCTCGTGGTGACTTTCTCCTGTGCCAGAGCTCAAACTGCACTGTGTTTCAGTGATCAGTTGTATGTTAGATGAAAAATGTGGACTATACTGAACTTTTTCAGTAATATCATGCTAGCAGTGCACAAGAAGACCTCTTACAGCTGGAGTTAAACTTGTCATGGGTGTAGGGAGAGGGAGTGGGTTTTTTGTTGCCTTTTCCACTCTGGCTACCGTGTATGAGTCTCCAGTGCCTCTCATCTGCCCACCTGCCTGCTCTCCCTCTACCAGAGGCCAATCTGTGTGCAGGACCCTTCTCCTCTCTCCCCCTGCCGCAGCGTCCCAGCCCCCACCCACCAGCCTGCTGCCTGTCACTGGAGCTGTGCAGTCTCCCCATCCTCACTCAACCATCCCGGTGCCCCTGACTCTGCCAAACCCTCCCATGGCCTGTTCCCCCCCACTGCCAGGTGGATGATCCCACCTGTTCCCAGGTGCCAGGTCACCCTGTTTGCAGGTGCCGTTCCTCCCTCCTTCCCCCTACCACTTACTCCCCTCTGGCTGGCGTGGGAGAGGAAGGCACAGAGAGAACAGCAGCGCCAGGAGCAGGAGAAGGTGCTGGTGTTTGCTGCCTGCATTGCAGAGACAGGCTCGTCTTGCGTAGGTGGCAGGAGAAAGGGGAGAGGAAGGCTTTTATCTGCAGAAAAACCAGACTGATTTCTCTGTGAGGTGAAATATCAGAGACATTTGGGCATTAAAGGCAGTTGCATCTCATCAGAGAAGTTTAGAGCTTTGACAAATTAAATACAAGCTTTCAGTTCTGGCATTTGCACAATGTATGTTTTTCACTAACCAGCTGACTGCGAACTAGACCCAACTCATGTCACGTGCTGTTCTGAAAAGTGAGTCCTCTTCTGTACAACAACAACAGCAAAAGCAAAGAAAACATTTATTGCTATTAGGAGCTGAACTTTGGGGACTTTTAGAACGTGTTGCATGTGCTTCCAAAGAGAGGGAAGGTGAGAGAAAGGCGTTTATTTGGAATAATTATACAGTGCGCTCATCTCTCTGCCAGGTGCACTAATAAAGGCTGGTACAGCTTGTGAAAGCTCTGCTTTGTGTTTGGGAGAAGATGACATTTTTGGAGAGAGACATAATAGGGAAGCTGGATGACACATGATTAGTAATGATTTATTTTTAGGACTTTTATTTTCCATTGGTTAAGAGTGATTAACTTAGTATGCCACATCCTTGGCTGGAGTAAATCGGTGTAGCTCCATCGGTTTCGGTATCGACCAGCTGAGGATCTGGTCTCTCACTGTGTTTCTGATTGTTGTGGGTGGTGGTGTATAAGGAGATGGGGAGGTGGGTGAGTGTTTGTAGTTTAACAGCTGTTATCTGTTTCTTTCCTTTCTGTAAGAGTTTTCAGTCTGGAAAACACTGATCTTTCTATCACTTCTAATAATCAATCTCTTTCTTCTGTCTCTTGCATTCAGCTCATTTTTTCCCCTTTAATATCTGATCCACATCATTTCACATCAGTTTGCCATCTGCCATCTGAGAACCAGTCAAGTTCTGGTATAGTAAACATTTCAAGATCTACATTTCATGTAAACCTCTTCATGTTTGTGGATGCGGTTAAGTCTATCTGTGCTGTTGAACTGAGCTCCATTATTCTACTGGAGAACATTAAGTGCACTCAAGTCATTGTAGAAAATGTGTTCTTAGACTAACATTGCTGCTTGTTATCATACAGTGAGTTAGGTTTTGGAGGCTGCTCTGTGACACTTTTACGGTTAAAGATTGGTGGGAGGAGAGACTCAAGCATGTTTTAAAGTGGTTTCTCAAAGATTTGGGGTAAGATTTAACTAATAGCATCACTTAGAAGGAAGAAAAATGAGTGCATATGCATTAAATTGTTTCCTATGGATAATAGCTATCGGTGTGAACGTGTGTATATGTATTACTAAAATTTGCATAATGGTATGTCTTAAAATTGAGTAGAAACACACACAGTACATATGGATGTAGGCAGAAGTAGTATGGAGAAAATAACACCAAAAACTGAGCATAGAAGAGCTCGTAGCATTTAGTCTTTTGACTGAACTGGATAGGAAGTGAGAAGGAACAAAACTTCTGTTTTCTCACTGTTTATGTTCCTGAAATAGACTGCATGAGGGGCAAGAAGCAGATTTCCTCTAGGTCTTTGGATCTGTGCTCAAAGTCTCCCAGAAGTGACTTCAGCCTGCTGCTCTTTGGCCTCTTTTGATGAAGAAAAGACGAAACTGGTCTTTTTCTTCGAAAAGACGAAGAAAGAAGAAACTGGTGTTTTCCAGTTGGAAAGGCTTGGGCCACACAGGTGCAAAGCTGGAACAATATGATGGACTCACCAACATGTTTCTGTGATGCTGTGACTTCAGTGCTAATTCCGTCTCCCACACCAGCCTGAAAAAACATGCCCTTTCTTGTATGTCCTGGTCCTTTGCTAAGGCAGAGGACACGTGGGGGAAGGATGAAACCAGCAGCCTGGGCATGCCTAAGGTCAGGCCGAGTCCTCTGGAGATGCCTGTCCCGGCTTTAACTGGAGGGGAACCAAAGCTGTGTGCCGACCCACTGCACCACTCGGAGCCTGTTGAATTGTTTCACACTCTCGTCTGTAAATTCTTCTTCAAGAGCACATCAGTTAAGCTGTCAGGTTGGGCTTTAAACTGGGTCCGCTGCTTAATTTAGTCCAGACATAGCCAGAGTTATTAGGAGAGAAATAAATAAACCAAGAAGCTTATTTGCACTGCTAAAAGGTGTTTTGGGTGGTCTTGAAAGGATATTAATATCATTAAAGCTGCACTGTTTCTGCTCCCACCTTCCCACATATGGATGCAGCTAGACCAGCAACAGAAAAAAAAGTGGTTTGAGAGTATGGGTTTCAGGGCAGACTGCCTGTTTCCACTTCAAGAGGACCTTTTCCTTTTGGTCCAGTAGACAATTGTGCCTCTGTCTGGAACAGTTCAACTAATGCAAAATTTTAACGTAGACCAAGCCTTGCTGCAGTAGACGTATTTTAATTAGCTGGATGTTATGGCTCATGTGCTGCGCCATCGCAGCTTTAAGGGTGACGACTTGCATTTCCTGACATGGATGGGATTGCACTGCAGTGGGTGCATGGCATCCACCACGGCCACTTGTGTTTCTTGGATGAAATGAGTGCCCCAAAACGTACATGGCTTTTATCCAGTGGCCTCTTTGGGCAGTGCCTTGCTCTGGAATGGCTCAGAGCCCCAGCGCAGCGTTTGTCGTCTTGTGTTTGGCTCCCTCCCACTCTCTCAAATGGCCTGCACGATCTTCTCCCGAGCAAATCTACCTGCAGAGACCGACGGGTGCGAGACCAGAGGTACCGGCATCCCTCCCTGTGCTGGATGCAGTGCCAGTATCAAAGCTAGCAGCAGCCCTTTCATTGACTGCTGGAAACAGAAGATCAAGCCACCTGCCTGCAGGGACGGCTCCTCTGCTGAGATGGTATCAGGGCAGGGGCTGAGCAGCATGAGGCAGGCGGCTGGGAGCACAGCCCGAGCTGCCAGCGCTGCCGAGCAGCTCCTGACCTGCGGCTTCCTGCACCTGAGCGCCTTGAGCTGTGTCCGTGGATGTCCCCGTGTGCAGCAGGTTGTGGTTCCTGTTGGCCTTCTGACGAGCCCTGGGGCACACCGAGGAGCGTCTCTTCACGTAAAGAAGACACAGCATAAATCTGGCTGACCAGCCAGTTTACTTGGTGGCGTTCGCGTGGCCATACCTGAAGCTGTATGAAATGCAGAAGACATGAAATCTTCAGAGCAGGAGACCACAGGTTGATACAATTTAGTAGCAGGAGCGAGCTGTTAGGTTGCCTAGTTAATTTTCCTGCTGTTACGTTTGTTCCAGGTAGCACTTTTTCCCACTAACCGCTTTAAATGGCTCGAGCATTTCACAGGCTTTCGGTGAGCCTCATCTCAGGCTTTTCCTCCAGTGTACAGCTGTGCTGTCTGTGTCTTTATGTCTCCTCTCTATGTTTTTGTTCAGTTTGTGCGCACGATGATCTTCAGTTTGTGTCTAGGAGTAGGAAACTAACCTGTCCAGAAGCTAATCTCGGACTCCTGCATATCATTTTGGAACATGATACGTAGGATACATGATTCCGCTTCCCTTGAGTTTCTGGGGTGTTTGTATGTATGTGCATGTAAGAGAGAAAACTGGGGGAAAAAAAATAGGAAAAATGGTCAGTAAACAATGAGCAAAGCTTGTAAGATGTTTATCAAAAAAAAGAAGAGGGGGGGAGAGGGTGAAGCTCTCCTATATTCACTTCTTTTTACTTTGGATTTTGATAGATTTCAGATTGCTTCTTTACTTAACTAGGTGTTTGTCCAGGTTACAGAGATTACCCCATGTCAGATACTCAGTTTCATGTAAGGATAATTTGGTTTTTGAATTGGACATGTTTGAATGCAGCAATATGTGGAGTGCAGCAATAGATGTCTTTTATTTTTGCATTGGTAGCTGCTTTTTTTTTTTCTTTGCCTAATCCAGACCTTCAAAAGCATTTGCTGTTCTCTGAATACTTGCAGAAGGGTTTGCTACACCAGGGTGCAATCTTTTCCGCAGGTCACTTGGTGTGCATTGCTCATGTACTCAGTCATCAGTCAGCTGAGTCTCGGTGTATCATCATCACGGCTTGAACTGGATAAGTGAGCCTTTAAAAACACACAGCAAGTAGGAAATAATGACATTCATGCACGAATTTTCAGATGAGCCATTCTTTTTTATACAGCCTTGGAAATTTTGGTAATTTGCTAAATAAGATGAAAAGGCAGCTGTATAAAAGCACATAGTAATGGGATTTCTGAAGTGGCAGTGAGGTGAATTCACCTCCTGTATTTGTGAATCACTTCTGGGTTTTTCATTAGCTCTAGTCAACAGTTTATGAACTTTGAAAGCAACTTCTGAATGACATTCTTTGTGTTTATCATCATTCTAAATGTGTTTTGATTACACACTGCGTTAACCTCTGCTTAAATTGAGCTTATTAATCGTGCTGAGAAAAGGTCGTTAACATCTCCCAGACCAAATGCCATATCCTCAGCTAATTATAACTAATTCATTAAAATGGTGTGACCTGTTTCCACTGGGATGTAATCCAGTACACAACTCTCAGCTTATTTTAGCCTTTTGAAGCCAACCCGTCCTGGGTTGTTTAAAATTTTGAGGACACATATATGTTTTTTATATAACCTTGCTTGAAATTTACTACACCATACATATGTGCTAAATTATGGAGATGCTAAAAAAGACAAACAGAAGAAAACTTTCCTGTTACATTTTTCTCTCCTAGCCAAACATTTATTTTTCTTCCTGCAATTTTGAGCTTTGTATACAAAGGAATGCTCCCAGTCCTCTGCTTTAGCGGTGTTTGCTTATTTCTGCAACAACATGGGGTGGAGCAGAGCTGAAGAGCTGCACAGAGTAGTGGCACTGCCCTTGACGTCCTGACCAGTTTAAACGAGCGCTTACTTTTGGGGAGGAGAAGGTTCAGATTCTTGTTCGGCTTAGGAGTTTGAGGGCTTCTGATGACAGATGGTGCTGGGGCACCTCTCTCTGTGAGTGCCATGCCATTTTCTAATTACAGATAACGTGAGCCGTTGCTCTTCTCCTGTAAAGCCTCTTCTCCGTTTCTTGCAGACACACCAGCTGGATCACTTTGCTCACTACCTGCGTCTTAAATTCCTGATTGAAAACCAGATGCAGTTTTATGTACCAAAGCCAGAGGAGGATATCTACGAACTGGTAATGCTACCTACTAAGGAGAATTAGATGACGCCGTGTAGGACACTATTAATTCGTGTTTATCTGGTATTTGCAATATGCAGTTATGCTTTTAAAATCACAATTACGGTGCTGTGCAGGCCGTAGTGAATCGGCCTGCAGTAAGGTAATCTCTCCAGACATTTCATCTTGAGGAAGAGTTGGTGTTCTGCTCGTGTTTGTGCATGCATGAGTCTGTGTGGAAGAAAGGGAAGGAACAGCCACTGGTAACGGGTGAAGGTCACTGCAACATACATTTAAGATTAATTTCTCTCAAGGCTGCCTTCTTCTCTTGTTCATATTTTCCTTGTTTGTTTTAAGGACATACTGTTAAGGCCTCAATGCCTCTTGTTCAGATCACTTTGTCTGATTTTTTAAGGGAGGGGGTAAGTGCACAAGTTGGTGCTTTGTTTTTATTTTTGGTCGTTGTTGGTTTTGATTTTTTTTTTTTTTTCCCAGATGGGAAGGTAAAAGTCAAGGTTAAAAAGCTCTGGAGTTATGTGTGAAAATATACATTCCTAATTGCTTCATTTGTGTGTTTTCATATCATGAATCTCAAAAGCAGACTTCAAAGGAATTTTGAAATCAGAGATTAAAAAAAAAGACCAAACAGAATTAGTGTCATGCTTTAACTCTCTGATTTTGCACATGTACGGTGTAAACCTCTTTAAAGTCCTTTTTATTGGTGGCTGTTTTATTTATAAAAAGCAAAACTTTGCCAGTTATGAGTGTTTTTGTTCATTTACTAAAGAACTTCTCCAGTTTGCTGTTATCACAGTTAAAAAAAAAAAAAAAATATTGAGAAAGTACTAAAACTGGGAAGTAAAACAGCTGTGAAAGATTCAGACTCAGAGGAGACAGATTTTGGCTTTCATTGCCTGGAAGGACTTTGGTGACTTTGCTTATGTTAAGGGGATATAGGATTGACACAGTCATCAGTTATTGTTTATTCTGAAAAACTGAAATTAAACCAAAGCTCTGCAATCAGTAGGACTATGCACGTGCTGAAAGATTATAATAACAGATATGTGGTATCGTTAGAGCAACGTGCATTTGTGTGTGTGCCTGTAAGTTTGTTTCATGAGAAAATTTGAGTTACTTGTATTCAAGTGTTAAATGAAGTAATTCTCCTGCAATATGGTAAAAGTAATGGCTCTATTTTTATGGTCTCCTGAATAGCTGTTTATGACAGTCTGGTGTTGATATCACCTTGCTAGAGCTATTTTCCACCTACTAAAATGCTTTTAAAATGCATTACTGCGGCAGAGGTAAACATAATTTCTCAGGATGATATTCTTTTTTCTTGCAGAACATATCAGATGTACTTAAGTAAGAAATGGAGATTAAATATCCCGTATTCCATTCCTCTCCAAAACATTCATGGTGACGCTTTGTGTTCTGACACAAAGCCTTTCAAAAATTCATGCACTTGCCTTATTATGTGTTAAAAGGGTTCCTAAGGGCTAGGGGATGGCTATTTAGCCTTAGGTGCCACACCAGGCAGCTACACCTGTAAGCACCTTTTATTGTAAACTAAGTGCTGGAATGCTTGGGCTGAAGCTCCACATGCCAGACTTTTTGTGCTGGGTAGGATTCCAGATGGAAGCAGGAGGCTGGAGGCCTCTCTGAATGTCCCACCACCGGTAGGAGGAGGCCAGGGCGGAGGCATTGGGGCTGCTGGGAAAAGGAGCCCTGGGAAAAAATGCTGGGGCAAGACCTAAAGTGGCAGAGGAGAGTCATAGAATATCCTGAGTGGGAGGGGACCAACAGGATCGTTGAGTCCAACTCCTAAAAAAGTGCAAGCAGGTGAAAAGCTTGCGGAAATTAAGGTCATGATAAATGCCCCAAAGCTGCTGTGAGAGATGCGAGGAGCGGCAGAGGGATTGGAGTGGACTGGGGGGCAGCACTGCTCTTAAATGCTGTCTTCTTGAGATAACTGCCGTTTTTGTTCTGAAAACACTAGTTTTTACTCTTTTTCTTTCTTTTTAAAATCTTTACTGAAATCTGGATGAGATTTGATGAATGTCATTTGACTCATTTTCAGGTGTTGAATAATGTGTTCCTGTATTTGAAAACGGCATTTTAAAAGTAATGTTAGCATGACATCCTCATTAAATTTTACATTTATCTCGCTATACAAAACCATTTAGATGGGTATCCAGCTGTTCCATAACGCCTAATATTTGCATTAAACAGATGAGCAAGTGTCGGCAGAAGCAGGAGATAAAATTATATTTTTATTAAAGAAACCCTTTACTAATGAGTTACTTTTCTTTTTTAAAGAAATGGATTAAATGCCTCTGTCCAACGCTAATGCCACTTAAATTCAAAATGCCACTTAATTATTGTGATTGCTTTTTTACACAGTCATACCAGCATTTAAACAAAATTAGTATTTACTTGTGAGCTCTCATTTGTTCACCTGTGGGTATGATTTTTTCCAAAGGTGAAAGGATGGCTTGTTACTGAAGTTCTAGCTGGTGCTATGGGGAAAAAAAATAGATTCCAACTGGTGCTGAGATCGAGGCTTTCTGTATGAGATCTCCCAGAGATGTCAGTTCAGAGCCTCTAAATATCTGGAAACATGGTATTTCTCCATCTGGGCTGGTGTGACAGGCCCCACAACAAGCTCGTTTGTTAGGAGCTGAGAGGCAGAGCTGGGATGCAGCAGTAAGTAACGCGAGGCACAAGATATGAAAGTGTAATTCCTGTTACGCCACGGTGTGAGCTCTGAGGGAGGGGTGCAGAGTGTAGGGGTGCGTCTGGGGGCTGCTTGGCTCCTGAATAGCAGAGTGATCTGCGTGTGTGCCTGGGCTTCTGGGCGGCTGCCCAGAGGTGTGAATTTGTGCTGCTCTCCCAGGAAGGATGCTAATGAAGATTTCAAAGGCATGGACGCTTTTCTGGGTACAAATAAACATAAACGTGTGAAAGGAGAAATTTCATGCTGAAAAAGGAGCTGCGTTTAAAATCTGATCATCTTTTAATAGCTGAGAAATATTTTTAAGAAGCAAAATCCCTGCTTGCAATTTTAATGCTAGAAAATAATTGAATTCCTTCAATGTCTTAATCTAACTGTTATACACACTTAATGTTAAATGATGACTTCCCATCAAATACAAGAGCAGGAGTGGAAACTCTTTTTCTCGTGCACTCAAAATTGTGTTGATGAGGTGAAATAGATGTATCATTGCTTTTATGTTGGCAGTAGTAAAATACTGCCGCTTTCTCTGTAGTTCCTAGCAGTACAGCATAGTGACAAAACTAATGCATTAAACCCGTGTGGAGAAAAAATGTCTGATAAGTAATGACCACAGACTATTTCTCCCTCCTGTAATTGAGAAAGAAGTCTGTTCAAAATGGTTACAGTTAATGTCCTTCCACAGCAACTTATGTTTGCGTATCTTTTTCTATTCAGCTGTACAAAGAAATAGAAATCTGTCAGAAGATTACACAGCATATTCAAATAGAGAAGTCTGATGCGTCCTCTGATATTTATGGTGAGTTTCTCTCCTCGATTTGTTCTTACCTTCCTACAAAGTCAATTCCAGTGTGAGTGCTTGCTGTTAACTGATAACCTGAAAGGTTTGTTGTACAAACCAAGGAAAATACATCAGATTCCTGTGCCATCTACAGAAAGCTCGCTCCTCTGCCCTGAAGCAGGGTGGTTTTACTTGTAATGCACTGAACACTGCTTTTCCTGGTGCTCAAGCTGTAGGATATGCAGCTCTCTGATGAGAGCTACGGTGGCAGAAGGAACAAATGTTTTCTTGTTTTTGTAGCTTCTCAAAGCACCACATACAGAGGTCGTGGGAGTGAGTGCTGGCGGGAAGCAGCATCCTTTGCTGGTTGTCACGTTTGCTGAGCTCCTGCCTTGTGAGGCTCATGGGGACCCTGAAGAGGAGCTGGGGTTTGGGAGAGGGCTGCCAATGCAGCTCGCTGCTGCCAGTGGGTTCTCCCCTTCCCCATCGCTTCCTCTGCCAGTGCCCCTGGGGCAGCACCAAGCACCATGACAGGGATGCAGCCGGGAGTGGGAGTGTGTCTGCAGGTGGGAGGCCTCTCCAGGTCTGTGGCTGGGCAGCTGGCACAGGAGAAGCTCCTTGGCCCCTTTCCCTGCCTGCTGCAGGTCTACAAAGAGGTTCTCCATCTCACCCCACTGTTCCCAGGTTGGGGGAGCCCGGCCCCAGTGCATGCCTTCTTCTCCAGGAGCCCCCCTGTACTCCTGCAGCCTGGACCTGATGTATCATGTGGATCTGGGTGTAAAGGCAGGGAAGTCCTCCCTGTGTAATTCCAGCAAAATTCCCAATCTTTATGTTGGGGTGGTCATACTATTTTTTGAGTACTGGAAGTTGCAGACCTCCAGCCTGGCAGGTTTGCCCTTTGGTCTAGCAATTACAGTTCTGTAGTGTTTTTAAACATTATTTGTGCAACCTGCCCTGCGGGAAGCCAATCTGCATCTTTTTACAGTTTATCTAAATATTCTGTGTTAATGACTAGAATAATTCTGAATCCCTGAACTGCTTATTATACAGCTGCAGGCCATCTGCATATTGAGCTCTGCTACAAAGCAGTGGCACTGACAGTGGTTTAAATACTGAAGGCCTGGGCGACATGAGTGAGCACAGCAATGGCCCTAGGTTCCATAATTACGCTGTGGCTGAAAGCACTGCAAGAATTAGGGGTATTGTGGCATTTCCTGTTTCTTTCTTTCTTTTCTTTTTTTTTTTTTTTTTTTTTTTTTTTTTTTTTTTTTTTTTTAAAGTGATAGATGGGAAAGACAATGAAATGCACTGTCATGTCCTGTGAAAGGGGATCAGCTGTGTGAGACACCAGATGCATCTCTTCAGTGGCTCTGACCCTGCAGAGAGCAAATGCTAAATGCACCCAAAAAAAAGCTGACTTTGCTGTCATTGAAAGAAAATGTCAAAACTTTCTTTGACGTTAAATGGTAGCAGGATTTTTCTAGTCTGTATGTGTCTCAGTAACAGAGCTATGTGATCATGCAGTGACAGGCTTGTGCCAAAACACTTGAATGTGGGGGAACAGAGGAGGGTGATACAGCTGGGCTGACCCTGTCTGGGTGCTGGGGTAGGCTAAGGTTCATTCTGAAATCCTTTCCAGTCCTGTATGTTAAGTACGTTTCAGTTTTTTGTCCTTTTAGTCTCTGTAGGGAATTAGTGTTGCCAATACATACTTTTACAATGCAGAAAGAAAACTAAAGTGCATTCATGAGCTATGGCAACATGAAGATCAGAGCTTTATAGGTTCAGCATAGATTCTTTTTTACAGGATTGCTTTAGGGTTCTTGCTACTGGTTTTGTTTTGAAAGAAGTCTAAATAACATGGCTGCAGTGTCTCCCAGAATCTCTGTATAAGTCTTTCTGTGAGCAGTGTTGCTTTTATGTTGGTTCTTCTGCAGCCGGGCAGCACAAGAAGCTCAGCCCCTCACAAGTACTTCAACAAGCACTGGGAACAGGGTCAGCAGCCAGTTCCACAGCTGAACATCTAGGGTGCTAAGGGATTTTCCATTCTCATGATTGCTTTTTTTTTTTTTTTCTATGGAGCTTCATTCAGCCCTTCTCATACTTCTTGCACATTTTAAAAACACGTGTCCAAATCCCCTGTGCCTTGATTCCTCCAGAAGAACTGGAAAAGTCTTCATGAAAATGAAGAGAAAATGAACAAGATTACGAAAATCATTAGTGACGTTACCTGTTGCTGTTACTAGCATTCTAAGTATATCAATAATAACGTTTGTAAAACACCTTGAATTTTCGAGATCCTTCACAAGCAGCTATTAATTAATCCTGACAATGTGGGCTTAGTGCTGATATCTCCACTTAACAGACATAGCATCAAAGATGGGGAGGTGAAATGCTTTCACAAAGGGTGCGATTAGACTGGTCAGTCCAGCTCACTAGCCTGGCAGAAAGGTAAAATAAGAAGTGCATAGCTGTGTGCTGGCTTTGCAAGCTGTTTCAGGCCAGCTAGGAGTTCCTGGCGCCAGGAAGGTGGCAGAGCTGCTCCTGCAGGCGTTAGCAGGCTATTGGGGCAGCTTTGTCCTCGTGTCTGAACACACCTTGAGTTCAAATGACATCAAGAGGATGGAGCACAGCATTTCAGGGAAAGCTCACCTGGGGATATTTCATAGTGTTTCCAGTCCCATTAGTGTGCCTGTGATATTCCTGAAGTGTGTGGCCACTGTGTTGGACCTTGCCTTCATTACATTTGTCAGCTGGTTGCAGCTGCTGTGCTGCTGGGCACATCTGTACTCACGTCTTTCACTGGTACCAGCCTCTTTGTACAAAGTCCTGTGGCCAGAAATCAGGGAGCATTCCCAGGAAGAGCCCACTGCTTCCAGCCCCTGTATGCCTCAGGAACATCTCTCTACTGGCACGTCTGTTAGCAACTGTCTGTCTCGGGGAGGGGAGGTTGTTTCGTGGAGGCAGGTTTGTTCTGGTGTTGCACTGGCTTGGTGTGGCTGCGTACACTCTCAGATGCTGACTTTTGTTCTCCTGTTATCAAAACTTCGCAGTGTAGAAAAGGCTCTGTCAGGGTCACCACCCATCTCTTCACACCTGTGTTTCAGGACCCATGCACAGTTTGATAATAATCTTTTTGGCAGTGATGCCAGCTTATGCAATTGCTGTCACTTCCACCCACTCCTGCCCTTCCTCTCATGCAGCGCCAGCACACGTCTGTGTGGAGCACCTGGAGAATTCATCCAGACAAAAGCTGCACGTTTGTTCTGTGGATGTCCATATACAAAGCAGACATAGGTACATATGCAAGCACATATGCATATATGTATACACACTGATGGAGGTATTTCTCATCTGGATGAGTTCCCTTCTCTGCTTTACTGCATGGCTGTGACAGCGCTGGCACCAGCGCTGCAGAGGGACAGGAGTGCTGCTTCAAGCTGTTTACCAGATCCAGCCACTACCACGGCTGCAGCAGTAAAACACTGTTTGCCTGTACCTGGAGGACGGTTGCATACCCTGTCTGCGGAGGGTACTTGCGAGATGGCCATCTTGAGGCTGTTGCCCTGTGCCCAACGCTTATCTCTTAAAGCTGATGACAGTGCCATGTGCAACGGCTCCTTACACACTTTCTGTAAGTAATTATTGCTCCGGTTGAATGCAAATGCAGCTACACAGGCACACAGGCCTGGCAGATTGGAGGAGGAAGCTGTTTCTCGTGGTAAAGAAGGGAGCTTGGAACAGGCTGGATATCATCTCACAGCACAAACATGAGATGCATCTCAGCCTTATTTTAACTGTATGGTAGTTGGACTGAAGGCAGTACAGCAAAACAGCATTTCAGATGTAAAATAGTGATTGTTTTAATAACTGATCATTTGTGCTGACTCAAACTGCAGTCCTGGGCACGCTCCACCGTACTTGTGGTTAAGGTTTTCTAGGTAGGCTTTGCAGTGATGACAATCAATAGCTACTATTTTTTTTACATCTGCTCTTTTGTTTAGTCAAGAGTTTCTCTCTGCCAAAGCTGGGGTGTTGAGCGAGCTTCACAAAGTTTGTTTTATTCAGGCTGAGGAGCTCTCATACAGATTCCAAGTAGCTCAGTAAGCCACGAGGGCCATATGCTCCTAGCTTCTAGGCTGACACTTTCTTCCCCCTCCTTTTTTTTTTCAAATGATATATGGCAAAAATAACTTCTCATCCATAACCATCAACTTGAAGGGAGTCCTAAAGTCAGAATAGGCTCCCAGCACATCTGCTTCCTCTTGGCTGGTGGCTGATTCCATGTCAAACAAGCACCTCCCCCCCATGGGGGTTGTAAATGTTTTCTAGTTGGAAAAAGATGGAGCAAATGGTTGCCTATACCCATTTAGGGAGCAATGAAGTTTCAGAAAGGCAAATGTTCTGCTTTAGATAACTCAACAGTAAATAAGCAAGACCTGTTTAACTAAACACATTGTATTTACTTTACACATTGTTATCTCACACAACGTCAAACACAAATGGCAAGAAAATCACCCAAACCAAATGCAACAGTGCCATTTGCACTGTTCAAGTGAAGGCTTTGTCAGTACTTCCTTTATGGGGTTGTTCTGTGGGTCTCTAGTGCAGCTATAAAATGTGTGCTGAGCTGAGACTTGGCAAATAACAGGTCGTGCCAGGAGCTGTTGAGAGAGGAAAGGGGGAGAGGGGAAAGCAGCATTTTTACAAACTTGTCCAGGCCAGGAAACTCAAAACGTAGAAGCTGACATTTTGCTGTAGCAGGCACTGTTGTGCATTGTATGAGTTAAGGATGGCATGTCAGCCATAACTCTCAGTTTCCTGGCTTTTGTTGGTCTGGGTCACAAACCACAGCTCTGTACAGCTTTTGTCTGCAAACAGCAAACTTCTTGAAAAGACCTTTTGTGGCAGGAGAATTTGAAGTGTGTTCCAACATTTTGCAGCTGTGGTACACTTAAATAAAACTGTAAATGATTTATATATAAACTCGGAAATCCTAGTCAGTTTTTTCTTAATGCCATTTTCACTTTTAAACTTTCCATTTGCAAAAGCTTAAGGGAAGGGAGAAGTTCTCAACCTCTTTGTCAGGAACAGTGCTTGCTAAAGGCACAGCACAGCCTTACCTGTAGTGCATGCAGTTGTTGGGGACCACTGGAGTTGGTTGGTGCTGTCTAACCATGTCACTGGGTATCTCCCTAGGTTTCTCTCTGTCGTCTGTGGAAGAAGAAGGGATTCGCCGGCTGTATGTGAACAGTGTCAAAGAGACAGGCCTGGCTTTTAAGAAAGGTAAAAGACATTTTAAAATTGCATTTTTTTATTGTTTGTTTAATCCTGGTGTAGACCATGGGCCTGGTGGGATGGGAGTTCTACAAACACAGCAAACCAGGATCCCAGCCCAGAAGAGATCACGCTCTTTCAGCAAGAACCTGAGATACTGAAAGCATGGTTGTTCTGCTCTTGGGATCAGCTATGTTGTATAGTCAGCCTCTTTTAATTTTGAGTTGCTGTGTATGTAGGAAGGTCAGCACATCTTCTGCAGCTAGAAAGAAGAGCAGGGCCTCACTCAAGTCAGTCGCCGCAAAATAAACAGGTGCAGTAGAAGCTATCATGTTACCCTCTGTGGCTAGGATTACTGCCTCTCATTTTGCATCCAGCCTTTTCAGAAACCAGCAGAGATAACTAGGCTGTTGGGCTCATCCCAGAACAGAGTGGGGTACAGTTCCACCATGCCCTACCCGAGCTTAAGCCGACCCTGACACCACCATGCCCTTGCTGCTTTTCCCATTCATCGCTTTTTCTGATGTGTTGGCACTGCTGTTCCTGCAGTCACAGGAGGGGCTGATCAGGATGCTGGGCAGCTAAAACCTAAACAAATTTTAGAGAGTAGAATGGGGAACAGGAAGAGTGGGAAGATGCTCGCCTCATCATAGCCCATTAGTATATGCAAAGTCCTAAAAAACACCTTCAGAGTTTTCATGGGGAGTGGTTTTGTTGTAGCGCAGAGCTTAGTCAACAGCTTGCAGGTGCTGAAAGCAGTGGGGGCTGTTCTGCCCCAAACCAGAGCTGGCTGCTTCAGCTCACTGTCTTGCTAGAAAACTGCTATGGCAGAAACATGTGATTGGTTTTCTGACATGCTAGCAAATGGAGTTGGCTTGCATTACGGTGAAGCAAGCGGCAGAAGTGGCAGAGGGGAGGGATGGGACTGCACAAACAGAGGCTGGGAAGGATTGGGGGGAGCAGTTTTGGCTGCAGAGAGTTTCCCTTAGCTGTAGCCTCTAGCTCCACTTGAATAAAACCACCTGGGGGGTTCTGGAGGCTGCTATGTGTAGATGAAGCTTGACAAGACCATCTTTCTCTGTCCTGTCCCTCCTCACCCACGTCAGCCCCACACTGTGGGCAGTGATTCCCTGGTGGACAGGATGGGGATTCTGCCAAAAGCCGTGAAAGGGAACTTAGGGTCAGCTCCCTGTCAGCCTACACCAGGGAAATAAACCTCTGTGGGCTTCCTGTGGGGAGCAAAGAGAATATTAGGGGGAGGCTGGGGAGATGCAGCAGCAGGGCTTTCTGATTTTGCTTGTAGGAAATGTTTGAATGGCAATTTAATTGAATGCATGAATACACACTGCCTCCTGTGGGGCTGAAATGCTAAAACATGCTTTCAGTGATACATTGCTCTTCATAATTGATATAAAAAGTCACTTCTGTATTAACAGTATTTGGCAGGATATTATGACAAGATATGCATGGTTAGCAGAGAGGAAAGCTTTCCCTGTCTTCCATTATTTACATTTATGTTTGCATTTGACTGCACTTTCTATAGTAAATTTAACCAGAAGAGTTGCACTATTTTTATTTTCTCCTAATTGTTTTCATGTTATCATTTTATTTTATTTTTCTGTTGGTATGCATTAGCTTGGCCATTGTTGGAATTTGTGATACTTGATGGTACTAATATATATATATATAGATATATACATACTATACATGTATATATACACACATAGGGATTACAAGGAGTAAATGAAGCCCCAGATATAATGTTTATGGTTACAGGCAAATTAATGTGCTACTGTTATGACATAGCATCACTAAGTAGAATAAATGAAATAATGGGAAATGCTTGACTTGCTTTGTTTTGTCCTCATTTCAAATATGATTTTACGGTCCATTTACTTTGTAGCTATTCCATCTATTTCATTTTATTTTTCCTGAAACTGCGTTCCATGCTACAGTTTCTGGGCACAATTACATGCATTTAAGAGAGATCTCAATTTTCCTAAAGAAGACTGAAGCTCTTTAGCCTCCTCCCTTCCATGTTTCTTTCTCAAATGAGGGTAGATAATCTTTCCCAGAGGAATCATCTGAGCTCAGCTTGCAGCTCAGGCTTTTGGTGTCTGGCCTTCAGTCATGGCTTAAGGGTGGCAAGAGTCATCCTTTGTCCTGATCTCTCAGCCAGAGGACTGCACCTGCAAGAGCAAGTCAGCTAGGGTAGGTCACCTGCAAGGAGCGGCTCTTTTGACCCTGTACCTTCCAGCTTTCCACCCTGTAGATGCCAGGATGGTGACTGGGATGCCACAACAGTCCCACTGGTGGTCGCTTCAGAGTACCCTTTTCCTGGGAAGATGCCTGCAGGGGACTGCCAGTGTCACCCTCAGTGATGAGTACAGCCCTTGTGACTGCCCTGAGGGCTGACTGACCTTGTAAGTTGTTTGGGATTAAACCCTGGTCCAGCCTGCTGTTGTTATTTGGAGACAGGCCGAGGCTAAGGTCAGGTCTCCTGCAGGACCCCAGGGGGCTGCAGGTTGTCTGTCACATTGCTGCATCGCCCTGAAGACAGTGGGAGTCAGCTGCTTCCTCTGCAGATCCCGTTTTCCCTTGGGCGCTGGGGCTATAAATAGCACCTGAAATTGGACTGAAACGAAAACATTACTAACTTACCAAGTGCTGAAATTTGCTTTTTGATCTTTTGAAGATCTCTGTGCTGGGATGTAATTCAGATGGGGACAGAGAGAAGGCTGTCTGAAGTCCTACACTGTCTGAGTGTGAGATGTTCTCTCTGCTAGGTGTATCAGTAGGTGACCATTTTGTACGAAAACATGTGCTTGTACAGAGAATGAAAAGCAGAAATCAACCCAGCCCAGCAACACAGTTGGCATAGAGGTCCTGGGGGTTTAGCTAAGGCTGCTCGTGGGGAGTCCCTGCTTCCCAAAGCAGAGGGGCAGACCCAGCTCACACTGCTTCACGTGGCTCTGTCCTTCCTATGTCCTGTGCGCAGAGCCTCAGAAGCCTGGCTCTGTCCTTAAGCAGACATTTATTTATGAGGAGTATGTTTGTTACGATGGCTTGCTGCATAGCAACCGTCCCCTTGCAGAGTGACATGAAGAAGGACGGGGTATGGTCCTGTGGGTACCTTGTGAAGGACTTCCTGTGCACCACACTCAGAAGTACCAGCCTGACAACAGATCTCACAAAAGTCCGCCAAATTTCAATATCATTTGCAGTCAGCAAAGCTTATTTTACGTCTAGACATAACACTGTCTGGCACTGTATAAGTAGCCAGCGGAGCTCCTTGATGTCTGTGGGTAACGTCACTGTGCAAGTCTTACCTGTTCTTTCTGCATTGCAGGCCTGAAAGCTGGCGATGAAATTGTGGAGATCAACAAGAAAGCTGCTGAAGATCTGGACTCGGCTTTGCTGAAAGATGTCCTTGTTCAGTCTTCGCTGTGTCTTACTGTGCGTACCTATCCTGAGATAGAGGAGGGGCAGAGATTAATGCAGCCGCCACCGCGTCGCTTGGAAAACCCATCCGACCTGAGTGACAGCACGCTGATGTTTGCTGGAAGCAACCAAGGTACTGGGTTCAGTGTAGAAATTACCAGGAGGAGGATTCGTGCTTACAGTGTGCTGGTGTAGTCCCATTGATCGCTGTCTGTAACTTCAGTGATGAAAGTGAGAAGAATAACTACAGTCTAAGCGCACTGGGCAGATAATAAATGAGAGCTGTGGAAGCTGTGAGGTATAATCTGCAGGAGCACTGAAGGATGGCTGTGCACACAGTTAGGCTGTGAAATATGTCATCACTGCATGTGTGTCCCATCATCTAGCTGTGCCTCCAGCATGTCACAGACCAGAGTGCTCACAGGCTGCTGGGCTGCACAGGAGGTGCCTTTACCTCTGGATTTGCCCACAGGATGTGTGTACAGCAGGGACGGAAGTGGGGATGAGCATTCACCCTCTCTGGGATCAGCCAGGGGCCCGGCGTGTTTGAAACCACAGGGACAGTCCAAAACCCCTCAAGGCAGAGCTTGGATTTACAGCCTAGCTGGTACCTGAGTGGTCCCACAGCACACTGGGGTGGGAAGGGGCATCCCTGCCCTCCTGCTGCGCTCTTCAGAGAGCTGAACTGAATGCCAGACGATTAACCTCTAGAAGGTATGAACCGTTTGCTGCTAGTTTAGCCCCCTGAACCAGATGAGGACAAGCAGCAGTGCTGGGATAAGGGAAGTGGCTGTGGGAGAGCAGGACCACCCCTTTGGCAGTTGTTAGCCACCGTGTCTCTAAGCAGTGGTAGGAATTGCGCTGGGGCAGCAGGAAAGGTCCTGCACCATTGCCTGTTTCTAAACGCCCCCCTGCTTCAAAAGGGGAGAGGATATTGTACGTACCTGTGTGCCTTTTTGTTGTTTGTTTTTTTGAATCATTTAAAATCCAGGAAAAATGAATGGAATTGCCAAAAGTAAGTTTTTTCTAGATAAACCAGTCTATTCAGAGCTGAGGTAAATTTTGGCTTCCAGTCAAAAGTAAATGGTTTCTGAGTATGTCAAAATACTTAGTATTTGCCCCAGATTAAAGGGCTTCATAAATGTCAAAGTAACTGTTGTGACGTCTGTGAAATGGTTTTGCTTTGGGCACTTGGAATGAAAGCTGGAGCAGGAGGGGCTGTTCCTGCATTTATTGTGGCTCAACTCAGCCTTCTCCCAGGACGTGTCTGTCTGATTGTTGTAGTCACCCAGCGCAGGGCCTTCTCTGATGGGTCTGTGTGCACACCTGAGCTGACCCAGAAGCTGTGTGAGTGCATTAGCGTGCTGCTGAGCTGGAGTGAACAAGCCTCAGTGAGAGATTGTTTGCTTGGACTCAGGACCAAGCTGACTCATCTCTACCTGCAAAGGGTCAGGTGGATACAGCCTGCCTCTCAGCATTCTCGGGTGCTGCTCTGTTTTGCTGGAAGTATTTGCTGAAAGTGATCTAGCAAAAATGCCCTTGTTCTGGTAACGCGAACATGTGGTGGGGATGGAGAAAAATAGACCCTGAGTCTGACTTCTGGGAGTGTGGTAGTCATAGCAAGTGGAATAGCACAAAAAAGGCTTAACATCAGCTTTTTGCAAATACCTGTGAAGATATTGATAAAAGCAGCCTCGTGTAAGATGTGGGATAAACTCCCAGAGGCAGTTAAAATCGAACATTTTGAGATGGATATTCTTCCTTTTTAATTTTCATTGAACTTTTCTGAGTTGGGCTCCTGTGCTGAAAAGTCAACTATTACGCTCACGTTGTAAATGTTACCTGCTGGCCACAAGATGTCCCCATTTCCTACATAACACCAGCTCATTGTGGCCCATCCTTCTATCTTTGCCTGTGCTTTTCCAGTGAAAAACCTGCCGAGTACTCTTAGCCCTTGGCGTTCTGCCCTAGGTGCAAAGAACTGGAATCTGGATCTTTCATATTTATGCAGCAGAGTGATTTCTAAGCCCAAGAAGTCACACAGAGTCTCAGTAGCTGGCCTCAAGCTGCTGCCACTGTCAGTGTTCTGCATCATTATTTTGAATATTTAGGTTGTGGAGAGATCCTTTTGCTTGCTGAGAGTCAGACAGTGTATGATTTGCCAGCTGTCTGGAGAACCTGGCATATGCTTTTTGATCCCGTCCAGTAGTAACACTGTGGGCACCATGTGAAATGAAGACACAGGACATGGCTAATGAACACATCTCAGCAAAACCAGACCACCTTTGTAGATACTACTTCCTTTGAGCTGTGCTCGGATAGTCTGTGCTCTTTTTAAAGTTTTCCCAGGCCAGGTTTTTGTATTTATCTCAGTGGCGTGGCAGGTCTGCTTGTTCTTCCACCTCCTGCAGTGAGCAAGTGAGCTGCCTGGTGGGCTGAAGCCCCTGCATCTTCAGTAGCTCCCCAGGGCTGGGGCACAGCTTCAGGGCTTCCTCCTCCATTCAGGTTTCTCTTGGTATAGCTGTACGTCACTTTTGGTGTGCAGCAGCCAGTTCCTTTGGTTTATCTTCCACAAAACAGGCAGAAAAGGAGCTGGAGCTCTCCTGACATTTGCTTTACTTCAAAATACAGCACATGTTAAGGTGGGAATCGCCTTCGTCTGTCCTCAGAGGGGGAGAAATGCTTGTTTAACCAAAAGAAGCAGCAAAATAACTCATTGGCAGATGTGGTGTTTATGGCAGCTTCTGAAAGCACCTGTAATTGCCATATGAAATATGCCTCTGAAGAACAATGTTAAGACAGCGTTTAAAGCTAATCAACACCAATGCTTTAATTTGGAATGATTTACCCCTGGGGTGGGAATGAAAGCAACGATCTGCATCCAGCTTTGCAGTTTGGAGGCAGGTGTTTTGATCTTCTCCATCAATTTCTTTCTATTTAGATTTTAACAGAACACAGTGCTTTACTGAAGCCTTTATTCTTCTGGCTTTGGTGCTTTATTTTTATTTTTATTTTTATTTTTATTTATTTATTTATTTATTTAACCTGAAGCTGGATCCATGTGACATTCTAAAAAAGAGGTACATATCTTGAATTGGGGATTTGTAGCTGCTGCTTAGAGTTTTGATCTCTGCTCTGCAGCTTCTTGTAGAGAGCAGTCAAGTATGAAATACCCACTGACCCATTTATTTGTGTCCTTGTTGATTACTGGCAGTTTGGCTGGCTAGGCAGATCAGCTCAGTTATTTCTATTCTATGCCTTATTTATAGCATGCAGATTTTCTCTTCAGTCCTGATCTACTATAGCCTCTGTTTCAGCAGGGGGGTGAAACAACACCAGGCCAGCACGTCAGCAGGTATAAATCACCTGTAGACCCAACGATTTTCCAGAAAGTTATGGTCTGGTTGATGGTCTCACTGATGTCCTGTCATTACCATCTTCTCTATTGCATTTCTCCATATCCTATGACATCAGCAAGGGGCAGAATTTTTTGTGTGAGGCTGTGAGGCGTACCATCTTTGCTGTTACAAATTTTTTTTTTTT
>VXAV01011494.1:185114-200257 GCA_013399715.1 Alectura lathami
TTTTTTAAGGAAGCTTTGCTAATACCTTCCACAAGCAAAGCCTGCACTGTGTTTCAGGGGGTTGACCCCCACGAAGTGACCACCAGTGCGTCTGTTAAATATGGTGTGGCTTACGGTTCTGTCACTGCCTAGATCTACCTTGTATATACAGAGGTTGGGCTGGAGCCTGCGCATCAGCTCTGTGGCAGCTGTTACTTCACCGTGCTGTCTTAGCAGGCTATTCTTGAGATGACCTTGGATTTTACACTTCTAATTGATGTAGAAAATATCGTCTTGAGAATGACGTATACTTTCCCCCAGGAATTTGCTCTGCATTAGGCTTTCACAGCCGCCAGTTTTCTTCCTTTCATCTATTAATATTTTTCCTGGCTTTCAATCTTCTCTCCTAACGCAACCTGCATAAGTCTGATTAAGGAGGAGTAGTTCTGGCTCTGTCTGGAGCCCCACAACATGCTTTCCTTATTGCCTCAAGGGATCGGTGAGAGCTGTCTCCCCTTCCTGTGAGGAGTGGTTTGTTTGTCTCTGCTCAGCCCAGGGAATGAGAAGTTGGAAGCTGGAAAGGGTCCCATCTCCCCCAAATCAGTGAAGCATAAAGGAGATAGTTTGTTATTACAGTGGCTTTGAGATTTGGGAAGGGGAGTGAGGAGTATTATCTGTATTTGTTTGTGGTCTCCTGGCCATTAACTACCTTTTTTTTCACTCTGGTGTAGAGTTTCTGGGTTTGAGGCTTTGTATACTCCTGTATTTTGGAGACCTCTAGTGTGAGGGATAACTGCAGGAATAACTGAGAGCCAAGTAAGTCATTGTGCAGAACGTAGCTGATTAAAAAAAAAAAAAAAAAAAAAAAAAAGAAAGAAAGCATGCTCCTGTTTTGAATGAGTATATTAATCTTCTGGATATGAAGCAGCTGGGTATTTTTAGGGAGTCTATTATTTTGTCATTCAGAAAGCAGGAGAACTGGAGGCTACAGTTTACACACATTGAAGAGTGTGGCATAAAAATGAAACAAACTTGCAATACACTTCAAGAATTGCAATTGTTTTTCATTCTATTCTGGTGTCCACACAGTTCCCCTTAGGCTAAGTAATTTGGATATCAGAACAAGCTGAGACTAACAGTAACCTTAATTTCTTTTGGGTTATTTTCCTGAGGCAACACTAATTTCTTATCTTTTGTAGCATGTTCAAAAAATATTGTTGTCATTCTGTACTTGATTTAACAATTCCAGAGGCGTTTACTTCAGCAGCGAGGTCCTTGCGTATGGTTAAGCAGAGATGTGCAGACTGTTGTCGCAAGATAAGCTTTTTAAAAGCTTAAAAGCAAAAGCTTGTAGAAGCTGCCTCAGTCAGAACTGCGTTTGGAGGACTCGATCCTGGCTTTTCTGAAGTCTGCCTGAGCTGCTGTTTAAGTAAGTGGTGTGGCTGTTAGCACATTAGTTTTTGGATTGCAGCTTGGCGTTTTGGAGCCTTCCCACATTAGCTGCCCTAAGCATACCTCTGTCATTACCAGCTGGCGTGCAGTCTTACTCTTCTGCTGTGTTGCCGCTCCCTCTGCTGGCTCTGTGAACCACAGACTGAAACATGGTAACTGCAAATAATGGCCCTGTTCTGTAGTTGCAGTCCCTGGTTTCCAGGGTCCCTGTCACATGCCTCATTTTATGTCAGTGAATATTCCTGTGTATTTGGAGGAAGCAACTAAAGCATGGTGCGAGTGTTTCAGCAGGCTGCTGAACTGGGGAGGGTGAGAAGTGACTGAAGCAGAGAAGATTTCATTGAACCTGCATTTTCCCTAAGAAGAGTGATTGAACTGCGTAACATTCAGCATAGATTTTTTGAAGTTTGAACAATTTGTTTTCTAGTTGAAATGCAAGGGGAAGCAATGGAGTTCTGGCAAAATGAAGGAAGATTTATGGGGCTTGTTCTGTAGCTCTCAAGAAAAGGCAGAATTTTCTAGTTGTTCCTGTAGAGGTCCTCAGTCACTGTGACTGAGATTGTTACAATGCAATCTTTAAAGTCTTTGGGACTTGCCTTACCAATTCTACGGGACTTCCCAATGGGACAGAACACTCCAATGTGAAAAATAAGGTTTTCTTCTTTTATGTTTCTTCTAAATAAGAGAAAAATACCTGCTATATTGTGGATTTATGAGTGAAATTTTGTCTCAATCAAAAACCTAATCTGAGAGGCAGATCTCTAGCAGCTTGTTTTACGGTTTTTCCATATTACGGCAGATTCTGTTCTGGAGGGTCCTCCGCTGTAAGCATGGGGCCGTTCACCAACAGGACTTTGAAGTGACACTTTCTGTTTAAGGGAACTGCTGTTGAACTGTCCAACTAAGTCATACTCTTTTGGAGTATGTTTTCTTTGGAGACGAAAGTGGCTGAGCAGGGGTCTGTGCCCTGTTCTGCTGGCTCTCCTGTATCGCCCCTGGGGGAAGGACAGCTAAAGTGATTTGCTAGAGGCATGCATGAGGGAGCAGACCCCTCAGTTTGGCTAACTCCAGAAATATAATCTAGAAAAGTCCCATTCAGTGCTGTCTTGATGCTCCTAAGGTGGCAGGTGCTCTGTGCTCCTTCCCCTGAGCTGTGCTGTAGGAAAGGCCTGTGTGACCCTGCGATGACCTGGGTTAGGGAAGCCAGCAGTAAGAAGAAAATAAATAGTTATTTGCATTCAGCTCAATGTCTGGCCATGCAGATGGCTGTGTCAGCATAGCTTGGGCGTGAGGGGACAAGAGAAGGAGAGGAACAAATAGGGCATGGCAAAGCTGGAGGGTGACATCTTGTTTGACTTCTGAATTCCCCTATGTTCAAAGCTGGTACCTTGTGCTTTGTGCATGCTAATTCATCTTGGGATGCTCGGCACACCACTTTTACCCCAACCTGAACACAGAAATGAGATCCCTTTGCTGCATGGTCCCAGCTGAGGACCTGGTTTGGGCCTGGGCTAGAGCCAGAGCTGCCCTCCTGGGGGACCACACAGCATTGGGGGCTTCCTAGTTACCTTCCCAGTGCCTTAGCCATAAGACGTGTGGTGTCACCCTTGTCCATGGCAAGGTGTTGTGTAGGGAGCTGGGACTGAGTAGAGGCCTGCCGAAAGGGACATGGGGGTACTGGTGGATGACAAGCTGGACATGAGCCAGCAGTGTGCCCTCGCAGCCCAGAAAGCCAACCGCATCCTGGGCTGCATCCAAAGAAGCGTGGCCAGCAGGGCAAGGGAGGTGATCCTGCCCCTCTGCTCTGCCCTGGTGAGACCCCACCTGGAGTGCTGCATCCAGATGGGGAGTCCTCAGCACAGGAGGGACATGGAGCTGTTGGAGCATGTCCAGAGGAGAGCCACAACAATGATTCAGGGGATGGAACACCTCCCCTGTGAGGACAGGCTGAGAGAGTGGGGGCTGTTCAGCCTGGAGAAGACTCCAGGGAGACCTGATAGCGGCCTTTTGGTATCTTAAGAGGGGCTACAAGAAAGAAGGGGACAGACTCTTTAGCAGGGTCTATTGTGATAGGACATGGGGAAATTGTTTCAAATTAAGAGAGGGGAGATTTAGACTAGATAGAAGGAAGAAGTTCTTTACGATAAGGGTGGTGAAGCGCTGGCACAGGTTAGCCAGAGAGTGACGGATGCCCCGTCCCTGGAGACCCTCAAGGCTGGACAGGGCTCTGGGCAACCTGATCCAGCTGTAGGTGTCCCTGTGCACTGCAGGGGAGTTGGACTGGATGGTCTTTAAAGGTCCCTTCTAACACAGACAGTTCTATGATTCTGTGATGATTCTATGTTTAAAACACCCGGCCTGAGAGACTGAGGCACCTTGGAGCTTCCAGCCATCTGAGCTCCTTGGTGCCTCTGTGGCCCACAGCAAGTAACCTGCTGGCCTGTGGCTGCCCTTGCAAACCCTTCCCTGCTGCTTCCAGTGAGAAGACTAAATTCAGCATTGCCAGTTCCACATATGTAGCAATAGGGCATCAAGGCAAAAATTGATGAACGTGGAGGGTTTTCTGATTCTGTTCTGCTTTTTGTGTTAGTAGGATACACGCTTCTGAGCCTTGCAGCACAGCAGACAAAGCTTGGCTAGGAATATTTATTTCCATTGCATTAAAAAAGTAATTAATCTTCTGGCACCAAGAACTAGCTTTTAAGAGTGGTACCAGATATTGTGGAATTCTCATTAAAATCTCAGGCGATAGCAGCCCTGCAAATGGGAAGCAGCAGCCATGGAAAACTGTATCCAACTTGTTGGCGTTGTACTTAAACTTTACGTGATTCTCCAGGCGTTTAAGCCCCAGCACCTTTGCTCTGGTGATATAAGACTTCCTTTTATTTTGTTAATTGTAGCCAAAAGTAGAAGTTATTTAACAGGCATGAGTCATCATGTCATGGATATTACACTGCCAAGGGAACCTGGGTGCTCTTGTGACCTCCATCTGTGCTTGTGGCACATGGATTTGAACCCCTTTTCCTACTGCTTTTTGGATTTCCCTTTCTCATTCCTTAATGTCAAGGGAAGCCCACATGTTTTTGTCCCTAACAATGGTAGCAGTTGGGCAGTGTTCAGGTGCTACAGAAGGAAATGAGCACATTGTCCCCTGAGCTCCTTGCAGAGCTAAATAAAGATTTACAAAGCAAAAATAAAATGATGTAATGAACCTGACAGAAACGGGACAGTAACTGGAAGGAATTAAAAGGCTGTTGCAGGAATGTGCAGATTTATTGATCTGATTGCCTGTGTTTAACAGCCAGCAGATGAGCCTGCTAAAGATGACGTTGGCTTTGGCAGCTAAAGACATTAGAAATACCCTGAGCACATCCACTGTGTGCCTGCTCATTAAGATGTAAGTGAAAGACTGCTGTCTGCTGGGTGGAAGTGTTTATACTGCAGGAAACAGATTAAGTGTTGTTTTCATATACAGGAAAAGAAAAAGTGATAGCTTAAAAGCAAAACCCCAAACCCCAAAACAAACATTATTTGCCTTGGCTTGGGGGTGAGACACAGCTGTAGGATGTCTTTCATACAACTTGTAATGGAAAAGTAATTGCAGTGAACATGGACTGCCCAAACCAAATTATGACACATAGCACATTTTACTCTTATTTTTTAATGGGTAGTGTAAGGGTTTTAAGATTTTTTTTACACATTAATAGAGTCACCAGAAAGCTGATAGTCCATGTTCATAAAATTATGGACAAAGCTCAGAAAACTGAACTTCTTACAGACAAAACACTTCCTCAGACAGATTTTATTTTGCCAAACATCCCCTACAGGCACTTCTTTTTAAAAGGTTAACCTTATATTTTTTAAAAGAGAGGCATGTCTTCAGAAAACTCAGTTATGAACTTTTTTAATGTTCTTTTCATTTTGTTTGATGCCCGAGTTAGATCTATCCTAGTATGCAGATATTTTCCGAATTTATGTCACATTTCTGAATGCCATTTTTTCCAAATGATTTCCAGACCCATTAAAGCGGAAAGCTTGTGCATTCATGATTAATTTCTTGTGATGGTGGTTGGAAGCTCGCAAGAACAGAAGATGAAAGCTGGGTACTGAAGAACTCAGGCCTAGATCTCTCTGCCTTCAGTCTTGATGTAGAGGCCTTGATCTAGGATGTGTGCTTGAGCCAACATTATGTGCTAACATAAGGGTTCTGTGAAAATCATTGGCTTTTCACTTGTGGCAAAAGGGCAGCAGAATTTAATTTTCTTATTCAATAAGGGAACATATTTCTTGGATACTAGTGTTTCTATATCATGAAACAGACTTCAGGCCAGGACAAATACAAGCAAACCTCCTAGACATGGTTAATCAGTTTCTTGTTGAAATCTTTACAGCAGCCTGTCATTTTAGCTGAATGAAAAGATCGTCCACGCTGTTCTAGCCTTTTTGACCGAACCACCCCATGTTTAAATGCAACATAGTAGTGTAACAGATGTGTGTTATCATCACTGTGGCCTTTTTACTTAGAGCATTGCTATCTAGCCAAACGCTCCTTATAGGCAAATATATGTGACTTACCTAAATTGAAATGTCTAACTGAAAATAGCAAGGAAGGTGAGAGTCAGCATGGGACTAACATAGAAATGGTGCTGTGTCTGATCTGCTAAACCGCTGTTAATCCTTGTGAAGAGTCTGTGTTTCAACCTAGGACTGAATAAGAGAGCATGGCTGCTGGACCAGTGGGTTCTGACAACAAGCAAGCATGCTACTGGGCTATTTCTGTTTATAGAGCTAGCAAACCAGAAATGCGCAGGCTTGCAAAACATTCTGTTCTGTTGTAGAAAACATCAGTTTTCCACCAAACTCTTTAAATGCTACATGCTAACAACAGTGTCCCTCCCCAGAAAGATCCTGATATAGGCTGTTTTTGGTTTAGTCTTGGATTTTCTGTGTTGCTACATCCATTGAATTTTGATTAGTTTTTTCTGCATTATGTGAAGAATAAGTGTAATGGAATAAAGAGTATAATCCCTGGTGGAACACTCACTGTCTTATGCGCGTGGCAGGATGCAGGCAGGGAGGCGTACCCAGAGAACACCCTTCCCAGTCCGGCCCCAGGAATGGCACCACTGAAAAAACTCTTCCTTATGGGCTTGGGGGAGGAGAGAGAAGAGTTAAAGGAAGCTAGCATCTGCACTCAGCTTCTGGAGAGCCTCTGTGCTGACTTGAAGCTCGACTGAGGCATGCGGGAGTTTCCTAGCGGAGTTCATTCCATCAGTGTTCGTTATGATTTGTGGTATGGTGAATGTATGTGAGGTCTGTTTTTTTCCGTGAGGACTGGCTGTGGTGTAGTAACACTGCTTCTTACTGCTATCGAAGCCAGAGAGTGAGCTCCCGGAAAAAACAGTACTTGCACACATTGGTTGGGGTTAGTTCTGTTCATTCCTTTGTCACTTGCAGGTAATTCATCACTTATTTACAGAATGTTGCAAAGCAGTTGTTATCTGTATCAAAAACACAAGTCTCCAGAAGAGTTAAGGCATATGTGCCTTGAGTTGTTGCCAAGTACTGGCAAAAATGAAATTTAGTTTTCCGTTAACATGACAGGCTTCTAACAGCTCTAAACCAGATTTCATTTCCTAAAAAATCAGTGTCAAAACTCAGTAGCAGGCGTACTAGGCCAAAACTGTATTCAAAATCATAAGATTCTGCTTGGTCAGAGCTGACCAAGACCTTCTGCTTGGCCTTGCCCACCCATGCGCATGCTGGGGTTTCCATTTGAAACCAGTGAGGTATAAAGGCAGGCAATTGCTTGCCAGCAAAGGACTTAAAAAATAATTGCAAGAATTTCAGCGTGGCATTTTAGCCTTATCTCTGAATCAGCTTTTTTGGTTTCCAGCCAAGTAGCCTGTCTGGCCGTAACCTGTTCGGTTTTATACCTGTAGTTAAACGTGGTCCCCATCGCTAACCAAGGCAGTCTGTTCAGGTCACTGAGTGCCCCTGGCATAATGTCGTTTTGGCACGTGCCTGCATGCAGGGTGAGGCCCGGCCATCCGTGGGAACTCAGTATCTGTTGCACGCAGCTTTCTGAATTTTTGGAAATCGTGGTTGGCTTTTGACACACGTCTGAATTTCTGCAGGGCACTCGCTTTGTGGCGACCCGGACGGCTCTGTTGAGGGAGCGCCGGAGGAGGCAGAAGTGCAAGACTTGGAATCGTCTGATGAGGCCGAGAAGATGAGCAAGGTGAGAAGCTTTCATTTTCACATGCCAAGGAGTGGAAGCATAGCGCGCTCACAGCTGGCGTGCTGGCCTCACAGCTACACATGGTTAGAACATCTTTCCTGGGAAAACGCTCATCTTGCTTTTAAGGTCTTTACAGATGATACCGACTGTAACAAGTTACAGCTTTGATTATGGCACCTCACCATCTCTGTGGAGTTAGACTTGTACCCTTTTTCTGGGGGTGGATCATCACTGTCTTCTGACAGTATTCCCACATATTTTTAAATGGGCTGCTTTATCATCTCCTTCAGCAGAGCCGGTCAGCTGAGCCAGGAGATCAGGTGGATTATTGTGATTTCCTGTCCTTTCTTCATTTCTAGGCACAGGAGGAATGTAAGTTTAACAGTATGTCCTTAAATCAATAGCATGGTGCACTTGCTAGTTTTTAAATGCAAAGTAATTATAGCCAATCTACCTTAAATTGAAGCAAAACTCTCCAATTATAGCTAAGAGGTTGTGCAAATGGATTGCTAATTGCTGTCTGTTAAGGGGTGGGTTTCTCAGCAGTTGGTACTTTGCTTTAGGCTGGTGTCGGGGATCTTCGCTCAACGCTATTAGTGATGGTGAATGGTTTCTGAGGCAGAATCAAGTGAGATTATTTTAAAGGCACTGATTGTTTTTAGGTATTTCATGCGTAAGGGATGGTGAGATTTTATAGCCAATTTTCCACAGAATTCCTGATCTAATGAGTATGAGATCTCACTCACTTTGTGCTTATGTGCAGGTGATTTTTCTTAGCTCTTGTTTTAGCTGAAATGTGTTACAGCGAGTCCTAAATTGGTCCTTGTACTGTGCTACTTGCTCACTGCAGGAAGAGGAAAAGACCCTGGCCTCTTGTTTCCTGATCTCTTATGTCATGCTAGCCTGTAGTTTTGTCTTTAATAGCCAGAGAGTGGAAGTCAGATAACAGAAAGCATTCCTATGCATGAAATAAATGTAGAGCCAGCAGGCAGAGAAGGGGATTATTCTTATGTTTTGCTTCCAGGTTTTACTGCAGAACTTATTCTCGTAAGTACAAAGAGTTTCTTCTTGAGTGAGTGGACGTGTTTGTTGATGCTTCTCTATTTTTAACTGTAAGGATGTGGGATTTTCATGTGCTCTGTGAAAAGTCTCTTCTGTTAAGCACTGAAGCTGTGGAAGAGCACTGAGCATAGCACGTAGCTACCTGGGGAATAAATGCTCTTGCTGTGTTTTCTGGAGCTTTCTGCCTCGGAACTGTGACAGGCTGTGGGCTCCATTTTGCATTTTGCCTCCTGGATGTTCAGAGCTGTAATTGCCTAAAGCGAGACGTAGGGATTATACGATTAGCCTCGTGGCTCAGCAGATTTAGTTAAACTGAGAAATGTGCGTTAGCAGCTCTAATACTTAATATTCATATAATGGAAGAGTAACTCGTAACTCTAGCGAGCCCTAGCTTCCAATGAGAGGAAAATCTGTCTTTCTGTAAATGAAATGATAACACCTTTTCTTTTAGAATTCAGTAGATACTGTGTTGGTTACGTGATGTATGTGGTAGTGAGGCATTTTACTTCACGTTGTGCTTGGTAATGGACAGACTGCTTGAAATTGTCTTCCATAAAAAAGAAGCACATGTGTATTTGTCATATATGTATACTGTGTGCTAAATTTGGCAAACTCACAATGCTGCTGTCCCTATCCATGCAGAAGTATTCTGCATTACATGGGCTTTCTTTGTAGTTCTTCTCAAACTAAAGCTACAGGAATCTCCATATTATTTTGCCAAACCTATAGAGAACTCCAGTAAATGGTAGAGGTGAAGGTATTATTGCCTCAAATGCTAATTTTTTAATACAGCAACCGTGGAGTGGAAGAAAAAACCTAACACCTAACCTAATAAAAGCTAAATCCATGGGAGGGTTTTCCTAATCCCTTTCCTTTCTGTGTGCCTGGGGAGGCTGATCTGCGTGGGGTGTGAGGAGCCTGCAATGCATTTTGCTCTGTGCCTGGCTGGTACCGTGAGGGTAACAGCAACGGTGTTTTCCTGTCTGTGCATTGCAGCACCTTCCCGTGCTCACAGGATTACGGAGCAGAAGATTAAGTTGGTGTCCTCACTGCTGTTTTACACAGGTTATTTTTGTACGCAGGAAGCAAAACACTGCCCTCCCGCCACCGGCAGGGGCACGCTGCCTGTATCACCACTGCCACCACAGCTTCCAGGCTCCCTCAGATGGTGGGGTGAAGGCGGGACCTTCTGATCTTTTCGTGTGTTTATTTACTTGGCAAAAGCAGAGCGAGCATGCTCTTATCTGTTCACCACTGTGCAGCAGAGGAAATCCAGTTGAGCTGCACTGGAGCCTCCTGGCTAAATGTGAAGTTCCCCATCTTTCAGCACAGATCTAGCATTGGCAGCTGAAGATCCAAAAATAGTCTTTGGGCTGTGCTTTGCCTTGCAACAGCACGATTCTGAGACAGGGCTTAATCCTGCAAATGTCCCTGCTCCCTGGTGGTCTGTGGATGCCTGCAGATCACTGCTGAGGAGGAGAGCTCCCGGCTCCTCCAAGGAAATTTCCCAGCTTGCCGGGCAGCAGAGCCATTCTAGATGGGAGTTAATAATTTATGGGAAGAGGAGTGGAACGTGGCGCTGCGGCTGTCCTTCATGCGCGCTTGTAGCACATGTCGGGTAGGCTTTTTATGAAGGTAAGCGGTGTGCAACCCTACCAAAAGCGAGGCTTGGTTCCCTCCTGCCCTACCTGTAACTTTGCCATGTGGGTGATACGTGGATGAGTAACGCAGAAGGTACCTGAATGTGGCTCCTCTCCTCCTCCTCCCTTCAAGCTGTCTCTTTCCCTTCCCCCAGCCCAGCATGTGTGCACGTGGGTGTGTGTTCGCTTAGTAGTGGTGCATTTGTTTCATAATCTGCAGAAGCCTCCAAGCTGTTGGTGGTGGTGATAGATTTGGAGGGTATACCAGCAGCTCTGAGGATTCCTCCCTTTTCTGAAAATCTTGTTTTCTCTGTATCCTGAAGACCTGGTAACACAGAATTTACTTCTGTCACTATCCTCAAAGGAACCACTGTAAGAATAAACAAAACTAAGGTGGCTGTAAAGCTGTTCTGATAAAATGTTAGAAACCAATTTCCAAGGTGAGTTGAGGCATTTGCTGTGCAGCAGAATGGGATAGCTGTTGTTCTCTGAAATTGCTCCCCATCTAATTTCATGATGCCTTCCCTCTTAGGTTAAATCTTCATAAACACTAGCAAGCATGCATGCTTTCTGGGTGCAGCTTTTTTCCTTTAAGCAAAGTCAGTGGCGTGCCTTGTACTCCCAGTTGCTTCTCCTCTGGGACAGGCCCCTCACTTTCCCTCTGTCTCCATTTCATATGGGAGCCAACGCTGGAGAGGAAAGCTGGGAGAGAATAGTGGGGGAAAGGAAAGTGTGCTGTCTGCCTCCTCTTCAGACCTGTTTTCACTTGAGTTTGTGAATTCAAGTATCAGTCACTAGTTCAGCAGAATATTGGGAGCCTTTCACAGCAGAGTAATTTCTTAAATCTTAACTTGCCGCTGTGGTAACCCGACTGTTTTGGCATTTAAAGGTTGCAAAATAAATTGAGGTTTGAAGGAGGACCCTGAAAACTGGGTATGGGTATAAGTGCTTAATGCTGCAGGTTGCCAAAAGCTAAGATACGGCTTTTGTTACATCCCAAGATGAGTCTCTGTGCATATTTTTTTCCTATAATGGTCCTTTGAATTTGATGGGGATGTTTAAAAACAAACAAACCAAAAACCCAACCCGTAATCAGTTATAAACTGCAGGACACTCATTTTTCCTTGTTTTTAATCTACGGCGTCTGCCTCTTGACACTGAAGCTGATTACCTTGCAGCACTTGTGCTTTGGGGAGCGTGCTGTAATGGTCTGCATGTGTGTGTACATGCGTATACCATTTAGGGGTATTTGTTCAAGGAAAATAGGTCGTCTTCTCTGTGCAACATTACTGAAGACCAGAATTAAGTCTCAAAACCTTCAGTGTGCTGCAGTAGATGTGAAAGGATTAAAACAGGGATTTGGGGGGTAGGTTTTCCAGAAGCTGGAGACTGGCTTTTTAAAGTTCCTTTAATTCTCTGCCTCTGTCCCTTCAGATGTTTAATATTCTTAGGCTGTGCGGTTCGTAGCCAATCGGCTCATGCTCAGCCACAGGCAAGAGGCATTTATATTCCAGGGCTGCCTTCGCCTCCCCGTTGTTGCATTTCAGCCTTACTGCTGAAGTTTTCCTCTACATGATTCTGTGAAAAGCAGCATTAAATCTTCAGCTGCGACTCCTGGCCGGCTCTTAATTCCAGCTGATGTGGTGAGTGAACAAGGCCTGCGGCACATGACACACGAGGAAGGGCTCTGCCTGGGTAAATACGGTCACTGCCCCTTCTCGCTAAAACGCGGCCGTCTTCTGCATGTCTCAAGTAAGCAGCACAGGATATCTCTGGAGTGGGGAAAGCGTTTCGGATCAGCTGAATATGTGGAGAGCTGGGATTTCTCCCATAGCTGAGTCTGAAAGCACTGAGTGACAGTGCTCACAGCACTGCCTTCCCAGCAATGTCGGCTCTGCGGAGAGTTAACCGTAAACTCAAGAACGACAGCGCTGTGGGATCCGGCGACTCCCTGTACCGTATGCTGTATTTGGTGAGCAGATCTGCTGCGCGACGTGACTAGTCTAAGTAATTAGCAGTTAAACGAATTTTCATGCTGTTTTAATTTTGAGGTTATAGATCTGAGGCTGAGCTGTAATGTGTATACCCTGCAGAGGTGTTTTGTTAGTGTGCAATGTCATTAACGGTGCTGGCAGTGCTTGCAAAGATGCAATTTGCCCGAGTTTTGCTTGGGGGATGGATACTGCTTTGAGTTTGCTGCGTGCTGCAGAGCAGAGGTGTTGCATGCAGTCCAGGAGGGCATGCTGTCTGGTGCTTATGCACCCGTGTATATTTGTAAGGTGAGTGCGAGGGGAGATCGCAGTCCACCCTCACAGCTGTGGGGCAGGTAGCCAAAGCTTCCATCTGTGGGCTTCACTAACACATTTGGTGAGTTTAAGGACTTGCTGCTTCTGCACGGGAAGGGAATGAGCTCAGCAACTCTGCTGAGCCCCCTGCAGAGGAGGGGTTAATGTGCTGGCACAGTAAACCTCACCTTACAGCCCAAATCTGCCAGCAGTCCAGCTCATTTTGAGGTTGCTGAATGGGACTGCTGGCAGAATTGTGCCTCAAGTGTGAGGCTGTAACTCTGGAGAAATCCCAGTTCAGTACCAGCTGGCAAACAGAGCTGCTGTTGGGAGAAAAAAGGATCCATTTCTGTGCTAGGCCCGCCCTTTGCTGTCCATTTTCTCTAGGAAAATGGGGACAGAGGTGCTTTTGTTTATACTGGTAGAGAGTTTTAAGAAGCAGCTGTATTCTGAACCTCACTGGGTGCAGTATACACCTGCTTTCTGTCCAGCAATTGATTTTTTAGTAAATATGAGCAAGAAAGGATCATGTTCTGGAATGAAACAGTTTGTTCTGCAAAGCAGAACAGAACAAGCAAAGGAGCAGGTATGCAAAGGTAAATAAGTGCTTGAGACTTTTCATCCATCTGGAGGGTGCAGGATGAATGATGCTTGCAGGGGAATGTGCAAAAGGTGTGGGGCATGGAAGTGTCAAGGTAGAAGTCAGAGCTGCTGCTGGCTGGAGCAGTCCATTGGTGAAGTCAGCGAACATTTCACAGAGTGTGCATGTGTGGAGATAAGGCTCCTGAAAGTCTCCTGGGCTTCCTTCTTGGCCTGTGGGTGTAACTGTTCCCTCTAGGGCAGAGCCTCTGCCTGCGTGACAGGCAGTTATACAGTTTTCAGCCACTTGTTAGTGTTCTCCTGGTGTTTCATGGTCTAAGTGGATTTGCACGCTTTTTCTGCAGTGACCCATCTTTCACTACAGCTTACTGCAAGTGATGCACAGCATGGTGAGATGTCTGCAGGGTGTCTTAACACAGACTGCTTAAAACACACAGACTGCTTAAAACACTTTTTTTTTTTTTTTTTGAGTTTGATTCTATACCATGTTTTATATATTGGAACTGGTTTTAGATGTACACTTGGGTCTTAAAATGCCTCTGGGTAAGACTTCCTCAAATGTTGTTTTCAAGAAGTATTCTTAACAAAGCTGAATGTTTCTGAGGAAAACCCTGCTTATTCTGGGTCTCTGCAGGCTTACATTAGTAACTATTAATTGTCAGTTCTTTGTTCCTTTCCAGCAGAGCAGGTAACTCATGTAGGTTTTTTTTGCCACAGAATTCAGGCGTTAACTTACTGTGGTTATTGGATTTGGAGCTGTTGAGATCAAGATCACATGTGTTGAAATGTAATGCAAACTTAACCTAAAGGTTTGGCATGCTTTGTACTTAAGAGTCCAGCAAGCATAGGGAGAAATAAATGAATTACTTTGACTAATACATCCAGCACCCACTGACATGTTCCATTACCAGAAGCTAAACTAGTTAGAAATGGACTGGTTCATCTCACTGCTTTATTTTTACTGTGCTTTTCATTTCTTCCTGATCTGAGCTTAAATCTCAGAGACTGAAGGTGGATATTTTTCCTGTGAGATGCTGTGTCCAAGAGGCATTTTTGTGTAGACAGCTACAGTTAGTTAATTGCTTACAGTTGTGTCCTGAAGAGAATTGTCCTATGCATAACAAGCATCTTCACTAAGATGCCTTGCAGTGCTACACTGAGGTGAGCATTTACAGCCATAAGATACCTTTAGGGAGGCGGTGTGTGATGGAAGGAAATCCCTCGCTTGCCACTAAAATGGTTAATGCTGATATTTTAGCCTTGTAGGTGAACTGAGAGGAAAACAGCAATGTATGAGCAAGCTATGCAGTTTAACAAATGCAGAGAGTTTTAGGCACTGGGGCTTCACAAAGATGTGGGGTAGTTCAGGCTCCTGCTGCTGCTACTGGCAGGTGGGAGTGATCTCCCGGTGGGCAGGGTTCTGTCTCCAAACTGTAAGGTGGTGATGTGCTTTTTCTTTCCTTCTCCCCTTTCCTTCATGTTTTCTGTTTAAATGGCTAATGTTGGGTAAGGTGTTTCAGTGTGGACTGGAGGGATATAGAAACAGTGCTGGAAGTCTCTAAATCTGGGTTAAGATACTGCGGCAGGATTAAACACAGAAGGTTAGAGAGGTGTGATCAAGTAAAGCAGCTCCTTTCCCTCCTGTGCCCTCATCAGGTCTCGGGTAGGGAAGGTGATAGGGCACACTGCTGTGCTGCAACCCTAGAAGCTTGGGGCTGTCGTCACTGACACCAGAGACAGTACCTGCTCCAAACCTTGCAGTGAAACGAAAGATGGAAGCAGGTGATCTCAGGAGAGGAGCTGAAGAGAGGATAATTCTCTTTATATAGAGACCGATGATTAAACATTAAAGAAACCAGCTAGATGTAGCAGCTTTGAAAAACC
>VXAV01011494.1:200275-220609 GCA_013399715.1 Alectura lathami
AAAGAGCTTGCATTTGAAGCCTGAGGCTTTGGTTACCCAGGTGGCTCTGCTTCCCTGAAAAACAGCTAAAGGGTTTCTGTCTCTGCATTGTCTCGTGGCTGCATGGACACAGCCGTTCACAGGACTGTTGCAAACTAGGTTAGGGAACTGGCAGAGGGCAGGGGTGTTTTGGTGGCACGGTCGTTTTTATTTCTCAGTTCTCAAGCCCTTTTTTTTTTTGTTTGTTTCAATCCCAAATGCTAGACAAGGCTACTAAAGTTCATGGTTATCTGAAGCCAGGGATGTTACAGAACAGCACTTCAGGGAGCTTGAGTTATGCAACTCTTTTCCCCTTATCCTTGGCCACTAGGGTAAACAGACGTATAAAATGATGTGTGTACTTCTGGACTTGGACTGTTAAAAAACCTCCAAATTGCAACTACGTAACTCCAAAGGCTTCTCAACTCCATTGTTCCTATAGCTTTTGCCTGAATTATTACCACTGGCCTTTCCTTTTCCTTCTTTTTAAAGAGTACAGAGCAGGTTGCCGCTTTCTGCCGCAGTCTTCATGAAATGAACCCTTCTGATTCAAGTGCACATCCTCAGGAATTCACAGGACCCCAGCTGGCCACCATGAGACAGCTCACAGATGCGGATAAACTGCGAAAGGTCATCTGTGAACTTCTCGAAACGGAGCGCACCTACGTCAAAGTAAGGAATGCTGATGTGATGTTTTGGTCTACTAGTATTTCTCCTTCTGGAAAACTTTGTTAGGCTCTTCTCTGCTTTAAATCCTGTTTTGTGCATGTTATCCAATTCTTCGATCTCTCACTAGAATAGTAATTTAAAAAAACCTCTGAAATAAGTGGGCATTCAAAATTCATATCCAGTAATTTTGAAATTACTTTCCTTGGCTGGTACGCAGAGGAACAGTGGTCCAGGAGATATTGTATTGATTTTGCCAGTAGACCTGTGTAAATGTCTGCTCTTCCACGGTCATAAATTCTGAGAAATCTGACTCTGGTCTTGTGTGTGGGGAGGAAAAATTCATAGAGCAGGAAAACTGCAATTTTAGCCACTTTGGTAACTATTCAGAGGCATTTCAAGGAACCAACATGGGAATCTTCTTCTGAATTTTTAGGACCTAAACTGTCTAATGGAGAGATACCTGAAGCCTCTACAAAAAGAAACGTTCCTCACACCAGATGAGGTATGTTAACTGTTGCTTATCTTTTTGTTAGATAGCTTACACACATGCACTCTTCTGCTCCCCCAAACTTGACTTGTTATCTCAGAGATGTTTATGGAGAAATTTTGAATTCCATTTCTTCTAAAATAGCTGATTGACAGAGTATAAAGGTACAATAATGGACAGTTTGTGCTTTTTATCTCTGACATCACACTGATTATGCAACTGGGCTGAGAATTACTGAAGTTCTAGAAAACATGATTTAGCTGCAAAGTGATTTTAACAGTGATATTTTCAGCATATTGCTTTTTTTTTTTTTTTTTTTTTTTTTTTTTCTTGTTAGCTGGATGTCCTCTTTGGGAATTTGACTGAAATGGTAGCATTCCAGGTGGAGTTCCTGAAAACTCTGGAGGATGGAGTAAGGCTAGTTCCAGACCTGGAAAAGCTTGAAAAAGTTGAGCAATTTAAGGTAAACTCATTATTTGCATTCAGAGTAGACTTACACTACAATGTTGTACATAATGATGAAATATATCCCAGAAGTTGTCCTCTAACACTCTTTATCATCTTCGTTTTGGCTACTGTCACTCTTCTTGTGGAAACCTACATCTACTTACACTTGAGACCAGTTGCTTGCTAACACTGGGGCTGTTTGAAGACCATCCTGCTAAGGCTGAACTTCATGTTATGTTTAGCTGTATAGAGCGCTAGAAATATGCAACACCATGTGTTTCGAGATGCTATTCTTGCCCTTCTGTCAGATTTCTTATCTTGAGCTGTAAGGAAAAGCTAGAAATGGAATATTACATAAGGTCTTTGTTCTGGCAAGTCTAATGTAGCAGTTCAGAAGCCCTTTGGGGCTACGGAACAGAATATAAATTGAGTTCTGCAATTAGACTTTCTGTGCATAGCACAACAATATAGCAGTACTTCCAAGTGTCAGCACCTGTGCAAGAAAGGTTGGAGTGTAAACTAAAGGCATGTATACTTCATCTTAAAAAAAAAAAAAAAAAAAAAAAAGGGAAAATGTGGAAATTGTTTTGTGTCTTCTGTAATTATGTACTGGATTTTTGGCTGGTAGCTAAAGCAGTGTTTAGTCTTAGGGGAATTTTACTCATGCTTTGACAGCTCACCTTGGCAGAGGACAGAATGTCTTGATGAATAATAATAATTCCATTGGGATTGCTCTTTGGCTGAGCTGCAGCCCTGGAAGAACTGCTGAAAAAACGTTGTCTTTGTGCGTGTGCGCGCTTTTTGCCACTCATTTAAAATCAGCATCAATCATGAATGCTGCTGTCCTACCTAGAACACAGCTTTTGCTTTGTAGGAAATGTGCCCTTTATGGAGAATGTAGCCGTACTTCTTCTGTTTGTAGAAACCTCTATAATCATTGCTTTAGGAGAGAAATCAGGAAGAATCCTCCTTATGGAGAGAACTCTGTGTTCTGAGTACTGCCACCTCTTGAAGTAAAACGTGCATCAAGTTCATTCACTTCTGTCTGAAAGCAGTGTGCAAAATGGGATGTTGGGGCTTGGTTTCAGTTCTGCAGTTTGCTTCCCTCTGCTGACTGTAAGCAATCTGCCCGTTTATCTCATCCCCTCCCACCCCACACTGTCTTGTTCCTTGGCTGGTGGAGCAAAGGCTTGGCTGTGACACAGAATTCTGAGGAAAGTGTTGGGTTTGGCCCATAACACAAACTCATTTTTAGCGGAGTAAGGACGTTGCTGTGTTTGTGCAGAGTTTGCACAAAATAGTTTTGCTTGTGGTTTCTCAGTGTCTGATCCACTGCTGATTTGGATACATCCAGTTCCTCCTAAGGTGTCCAGCCATTACTGAAACAAGAAGGTTTTAAGCTCAGGTATTTAAATGTGGTTCTGGAGCTGCAAAGCTAGGTCCCTCTTTAGTCAGTGGTGTCTCCAGATTAGCCTGATCAGAACAGCTAATGATTTTAACCAAATATCCTGTATCTAGGCTGGATGCAGCACCAAGGCTGGTTCTATTTTCTGCTACATGGTGTGAAAACATTCTAAAACTGCAATATCTGTCATATGGCTTGGGTTGGAAGGGACCTCAAAGATCATCTACTTCGTATGAAAGCTACATGGAAGCCCTCCATCTAACTCCTGCTTCTCTTCCCCTGTGCTACTACCCAATTATATGGCTTGGGGAGGAAAACCCCATCTTCACTCCACCGTCAGCCTTGCAAGGCGTTGCTGTTCTAGTTGCTCTGACCTTTCTCTGCTGGTGGAGGTTCCCGCTTGGCAACCACTATGGGCACTCACAGCAGCATTCAGAAAAGCAGTGCTTTCACAAAACCCTGTGTGAAAGACTCCCATTTTCTAGTTAGTTTGACTGTGAGTGACTTGTAGAAAGGGAAAATAACAAACTGGTCTTCACATGCTTTTCTTTTTTGATCCTAGAAAGTGTTGTTTTCCCTGGGTGGATCCTTCCTTTACTACGCTGACCGTTTCAAGCTGTACAGTGCCTTCTGTGCCAGCCACACGAAAGTCCCCAAAGTCCTGGTGAAAGGTAAGAGCTGTGTGCTGGACAAACAGACCAGAGAGAGCTGTGGCAGTGACTACTTGGTTTGGGCTGTCACAGGCTGCTGTGTGGGTGATGAAATGTGGCTGCTGCACAGCAGACCATACAGAGATTTGTGATGGAGGAGTGGGGGCATGTGCGCTTGGTTGCTCCCCATGAGTCCTTGCAGCGATGGGGCAGTCAGTCCCTCTGGCCTGACAGGCTCACAGAGAGCTCTGTGCCGTGGGTGTTCGTAGCCGCTGATGTAATGCCACCCAAGTAGCTCATTACAAGAGGCGGTTAATCTCGCATGCAGTTTTTCCTCCACTTAACTTATTCTCCCCCAGCGCATCCAGTTCTCCTTCAGTCATGTGGGGAGTGAAAAACCTTCTCAAATGGGCAAGGTGGCCTGCACTAATGGATCGCTATGTACTTTGGAACCAGAAGTGGTGATGACCTCTGGTTCCTCTCAGAGTTTGTGCAGTCAATCCATGCTCATGACAGTCCCATTAAAGCTCCGGCAAATGTGGCTGAATGCTGACAGCCGCTAGGAACAGATCGGCCTGTGCGACTGTTTTATGGAAGCTGTCTAAGTGCCTTAACTTCACCATGTTCTCTCTCTCTCCTTTTTTCCTTGTCTTGCTTTCAATCCAGTTTGCCTGAGAAGTTTCCACGTACAGATTCCTAGCACAACTTAGCTTGCTGAGGTGGAGATGAATGAACTATGGTCTGGCATATAAGTGCTCACAGGCCTCCTCGCCTTGGAGTGATGGTTTTTGCCCTGTGAAAGTGTTACTGTCTTGGAGTTAGCAGTGCTTCATGCAGTTAATTTCTGGCTGAGATGTTAAATGAATGGATGGTTCCACTTGTAGGAGCAATTCCATTAAGGAGGGAGCTGTTATTTTTGTTTTTGTGGGCTGTTTGCTTGGTTTGGTTGGTTTTTTATTGTGCAATTTTTTTCATTTCTTCTTGTAAACTCTCATTTATCATGCTGCAAAGAACAGTTGGCAGCTCAGTGGAATACATGAATAAATGATTTGTTGCTAGTCACATTCATGCTTTCTTTTGGCATCTGTTTGACCTTAATGCTAAGGGCACAGACTAGGTACTTCTGGTTGTTTTGTTTTGTTCTTTTTTCATTTCTGGCTGTATTTATAAATGAAAAAACGTCGTGCTTGAATTATGTCACAGACAGAACTTCAAATTTGATTCCAGAGATAAATCTCTTAAAAAACCTGGTAGTGTATTTCAAGTCTAATTTGGTGCCCTCAGCTGAGGTGCAGGTGCTTTTGGATTTGAAACTGAAGTTGCTTTATTGAAACCAGGTGACTGAAAAAGGAGGGAAAACTGAAAACAAACAAACACTAACCAACAACCAATCAACAAAACACCCAGCCTCAGCAGGGAATGTGGCTGTCATATAAGCAATTGTGGGAATTATTTCTGTGCTGAATAACTTGTATGTCTAAAAATTTCACCTTATCCATGCTGCCCTCCCTGAACAAATTTGTGTTCTGGTAGAAGGGGCCACAGAGGAAATAGTATTTCTATAAATTTGATAGCAGTAAGGTAGAAAAGATGGTAGCAATCAGGGACCCAGTCTGCCTACACTCTCAAGATATGGTGTATAAACTTACTGCCTCCTGCCTCCTTACTAGCTCTTGATTTATTTATTGTTACTATTATATTTTGTTGTTGTTTGATACTGCATTTTTAGGTTTAATGAGATAAAAAATAGTCATACTTGCCAATACTATGGGTATGCCTGTCAGACCAGACTCATGATTACTGTGACTTCTTACAAACACCTGATTTCAGCCTTTTTTTTAAAAACAACAACAACAACAACAACAACAACAAAACAGATCTGGGTGATTAAAAAGATTTATGCTACTTTCAAATAGCTGCAGGACCAGAAATGCTGTTGGTAGTGAAATTGTAAACTGTGTTCTGGTACAGTGGGTAGCTGCCTGATGTTAAGTCATAAATAGCATCTCTCTGGCAAAGTGACAGTAGCACGAAACCTGACGTGCATAATTCCAATAACATGGACCTGATAAATCTGCGGATGCTTGCAAAATGTCTGTGGGTAAATGAATTTAAAGCTGGAAAAGTCACTTTCTTGGGGCAGCTGTTATGATTTTGGATTTATCCAATGGCGTTATTTCAATCTTCTAGCCAAGACAGACAACGCTTTCAAGGCCTTTCTGGATGCTCAGAATCCCAGACGGCAGCACTCCTCCACGCTGGAGTCTTACCTCATCAAACCCATCCAGAGGATACTGAAATACCCTCTCCTGCTGAAGGAGCTCTTTGCCCTGACTGATGTAGACAGTGAAGAACATTATCACCTTGATGGTATGGAGCTAGCCTACATTTCCTCTTCCCTGTTTACCTTCTGATCTGGAGGCCTTCTCCTAGCCTTCATCTCAGAGGTTTAAAGTATCTTTGTCTCTTCCCCCTTCTCTCTCTTCTAGTGGCCATAAAAACAATGAACAAAGTTGCCAGCCATATTAATGAAATGCAGAAAATCCATGAAGAATATGGGGCAGTGTTTGACCAGCTCATAGCAGAGCAAACAGGAGAGAAAAAAGAGGTAACAAATGACCACATTTAGAAGAACTAGGCTGTTGTTTTGGTGCCTGTAGCGTGAATGCTAAATTTTATCAAATAGTTACCTTTCCTGCTGTGTCGTTTAAGCGGGTCCTGGTACAGACAGGTAAATCCCAATCCAGTTTAAAAACTGTTCCTCCTTGTACAGTTCAGTGACTAGGACCAATGTCAAGAAGTGGGTCAATTCACTTTGAAGGTTGTTCTTTGGTCAAAATTGCAGCCCAGTTTGCACTTTACCTTTTTGATATCCATGTCTTGGTTCTCCTCATTCGACACAATCTCACTCTACCAGTCTGAGTGGCCTGATGTACTGAGGCAAGTCTGTATTTATATCTCTTTAGTCACTTTAAAGAGATCAAAGTGGGAGATCCAGTATGTAAGAAACTGCTATTGCTGATTTAGAAAGCGTGTTAGTGGGCTTGGTATACGAGAGTGCCCCAAGCTTTAGTCTAGACCTTGCAGGGTGCTTACTGAAACACTTGAAGGTTGAATGTGGCGCAGTCTTGGGTGACCATCTCAGAAACCTGTGGAAGAAGTCTTGAAGTTTCAAACTGAGATCTGGACTACCCATTTACTGAGTAAAATATAGGCTTGCAGTGAAGGAGGGTGGTGGGCAGTAAGAGTAATAATGGGCAGGGGCAGGGGAGACTTGAGGAAGAGGTGCAGAAGCAGTGTGCTGAAGAGCTGCTGTGAGCACTGATATGGGTGTGAATGCTAGGGGCATGACCATATGAAGTAGCAGTAGTAGGGTTTCGCCAACAACTGGGATGAAGATCAAGCCTAGGAGTCATTGTGCAAATACAAGACACAGGTGGTCTGGAATTGAGTGGTCTTGGGGAAGTTTTGGGTGTGCAACTTGGGTGGCAACAGCGGGGAGAAGCAGATGATGGGGAGAAGGTAGAGATCGGGTGCCCCTGGCAGACCCGTGCTGGTCTTTTGTGGGGAGAGCGTGTCAGGACTTCTGTTGGGAGAGCAGTTGTGGCTTGGTGTTAATTTGGGAGAGGAGGCAACAAACATGTCTTAGTTTTGCCCTTGTTATCAGGGAGAGCTCAGGTTGATGCTGTCTTTGGTATCCTTCTGCAAAAATCAAACCTCACTGGGAGACGGGTGGAGGAATGGTGTGAGATGGCCCCTAGGCTGGGCACAGCCCCTGAATTGTCACTGTGAGAGAAGTCAAAGTGGAAGATCTAGTTGCTGCAATGACATTAGTGTGCATATCCAGCAGTCATTATGAACTCCTTTATTAGTCCACTGCCAGCAACATGGTTTCCACAGGGGAACCTTTGGGGAAAATCATGAACGATGGCAACTGTGGGGGGGAAGCTGCTGTGACGGCTTGACCTGCTGAACTTTACCCCAAACTGCATATGTGTGATGGGGATATGCTTTATGTTAGAACAAAATAGCAGGAAGCTGGCAAGAAGAAAGATGACAAAGAAGAAAAACAAACAAACAAAAAACAACAAAAAAAGACAAGGAAAAGTCTTTTCTAATGTATTTTTATTTTGCAAGCCATGGCCTACAAAATTGTGAGAGCCAGGCTGAGTCTGACTTCTAATTTGTGCCCACCAGTTAAAGATTTACTTGCATCTATTGCCATCTGTCAGTCTGCACATGCTTACACTCATCTGGTTAAATACCTTATTCCAAAAATTTGCTTGTGTTTTGTTGATTTGTTTATTTAAGAATAAAGTCTGGGAAAGTTTTCTTGAGTTGAAGTTCAAGAAGGAAAACTTTGAACTGAAATACGCTGTGTCTTTGTGCATGTGTTTGTGATTGGCAGGTTGCGGACCTTTCTATGGGGGATTTGCTCCTGCATAATACAGTGATATGGCTTAATCCTCCGGCTTCACTAGGGAAATGGAAGAAGGAACCGGAGCTGGCAGCATTTGGTTTGTATCCTGCTAATTTTATTTCAGATGTGTAAAAGACTGTAATGTGCCTTAGCAGGTAGTCGTTGACGGTAGCTGAGCATTGCTTCTGCAGGGCTGGCTGGAACTTAAAGCTGTGTTTGTCTCTTTACTGTAATGGTCCAATTCTGTTGTGTGTTGATCTAAATCTGGTGAAGAATTTGGAGACCACTGCTGTAATAGCGCAAGAGTTTCTAAAACCTATATCCAAGGCTATAAACCGAGACTTGTGCATAAAGGTATTTTCATCTAAAAAGATATGTCAGTAGTCTGATACATGCTGTGTAACTCTGCTTCACGACCTGATGGGCAGGGTTGGGGCTTGAAGAGGCTTTTCCTTTTCTCTCCATCCTTTTGCCAAAATGGACTTGAGCATCTACATCTCAGAGTGTGCTTGAAGCTAAGCCAAAAATCCCAGAGAGCTGGCTTCCTCCAAGTGCTGTATCTTGGGTGGCCGAAAGAGAAGTTGAAACTGCTGTTGGCATGGATTTCANCCACTGCATTCAAGTATGGTCCATTGCAAAGGTACAGGAGCACTTAGGTTGGCAAATCACGTACTTGTTACTTCCAGAATTAGGCCAAGCTAAGCAGTGCTTGTTAGACTTTGTTTGTTTGTTCCTAAACTTCTTCACATGCAATGGACTTTTGTGGTGCTATTTCCAGAAAGCTATGCAAGTCAGAAAGCCACTGATTTTGATTTTATTTTTCCTTTGTACCAAACAGCTTATGAATGAAGACTCTTTCAGCTTTGCTCTGAAAAGCGTATAGAAATTGACTGCTTTGCTGTAAGCTGGGGAACTACCTGGCCATGCCTTGAAGCTGAGTAGCCTCACCAAAGCTGCTAGGAATGTGCAGCAACTTTAAGTACCCCAAACAGCTTTGAACTTTCATAAAATGTCCAAGCTTCAGCATCTGTGCAATTCAATCCCTAAAACAAGGGATGTGTTTGAGGCCTGAAGAAAGCACACGAGGAAAACCAGAGTCTAGAAAGACAAATTCCAACTTCATGCGGATGTTACATGATAAAAGAGCGATCAAATTGCACCTCTGTCTGCCAGTGTTGCGCACTTCTTGATTCGGTGTAGACTGCTGTCCCACCTCGGAGCAATTCCAGTTCTGCTGAGGTGCAGCCTCAGCTGGTGACTGGCAGTGTGGAGTTGGATGCTGCTCATTTGTCTGAGGTGGACTGAGCCAGGCTGATTACTTTTTAATTTTTATTTTATAGAACTGTTGGAGCATGAACAGTTGTTCAGATAACTGGCAACGTCGCTTGAAAGTTAAAGAGTTCGAAGCAACCTGTGTTTGTGTGCTAAAAGCTGTTGAGCTTGGGTTTTTGATAGGATTACTCCTGCCTTCCCTCAGTTAAGGGCTGTCTGAGGAGCTGGAAGGTCTGTGTGCTTGGGCGTAGAGGAGACCTATTCGCTACACTGTTGACTACATGGCTTTTGTTTTTCAACTTTCTTCTCCAGTGTTCAAAACTGCTGTGGTCCTTGTGTACAAGGATGGTTCCAAACAGAAGAAGAAACTTGTAAGTTGCGTGGACCGTTTCCGTGCTGCCGTGTACATTTGTAATTCAGTGATCCAGATTTGCCTTCCATAAAGCTGTGCTGCGAGCGCGTGCTTTTGCATATGTGATCTTTGTTCTCTGCCACACAAATGAGGATTTGAGTGATTCCGAGTGGCCTACTACTCAGCGTGGGGCCAGTGCTCTGCAAGTGTTCATTTAATTTATCCTTTGCTTTCTGCCGGGCCCTTCTTGTTGCCTGCCTGCTACATCCATTCCATGCTGTGGAGTGGACTTTCATGGAACAAGGTACCACCTTGTGCGTGTCTCTTGCGTTTGGCTTTTCAATCAGTGTATAGGACTCAAACATGAGAGCTGTCTGTCAGCTTTCCTAGTGAAACACAGTGCCTTTGATTCAGTTCCGGCTGTTAGTTGCTGCAAGTTTAACATGCCACTGAGCGAAAGCTAGCTGCTCTCAGCTGAACTAGGTGTGCCTACACGATGCATCAGTGGATCCTACTGGAGTCTAGAATTAGGAGATAAAGCTAAGCTTGACAGTACACACATGACTGGCTGCAAAAGGGAGCACATTTTATATTATTACAGGAAGCACTTTGATTCCCACGTATGGCGTAAATCAGAAGTGTGACTTGAAATGCTTGTCTTCTAAGGCAGCTGGGCGCAGAATAACTTTGGAAGAACTAAAGCAAAACAAACTCATGTTCATGAGTACATGTGCAGTTGGAAGTGAGAGTGCAGGATTAGTCTCACATTAGTTCTGAAGGCATTGATAACAGTTGATTGGTTGCTTTTGTCTGGAATTTATCAAGACTTTCATAGACAGACACTTCATTGTCACTGGTTACTAAGATGTTGTTGCAACGAGTTTCTAGCTGGACGTTTTCAGTGCAAAGCAATGGCAGCTTTGGTGTCTGAATATCTGAATATCCCAGGCTGTCTCATTTCTTAATGGTATTTTGAAATTGTTCCAGGGAGGGTCACATAGAGCTTCAATTTATGAAGACTGGGATCCGTTCCGCTTTCGCCACATGATACCTTTGGAAGCGCTGCAGGTTCGAGCGTTGGCAAGCGCAGGTAATGTTCCAGCTGCATGAAATTGGTAGTCCTCTTAATGTTTGTTTTGGGGACATTCATTGGCCAGTCTTTGTCGTTAGTACCTGGGTATGCAGCTTTGAGGACCCGAGAAAGGAATGCACAAACTCATCATTTATAATAGCTCTAGAGAAAGATGAGAGTGCAGAAGCTCCAAGTTTGTATCTCCACCTTGTCAGTACTTTTCTGAAGGCAGTCAAGAGCCAGTGAATTCTTTTGTTGTGGTAGGTGGCTTTGTGTGAAGGTTATTGTTAAAAACTCTTGATTTTTAATATATTCTCCTGTTCTATTGCCTTTCATCCATATTATTTGCAGCGTATGATTCGTTGTCCCAGACAGTCTGAAACCATTTTTCAGGGTTATGGAATGAATATTCTAACTGTGGTTAAACATGAGTACCTGTTGTATGAAGCACTGTTTGCTTTTTGCTTTAGATGCAGAGACCAATTCTGTATGCGAGATTGTCCATGTTAAATCTGAGTCTGAGGGCAGGCCAGAAAGAACGTTCCACCTTTGCTGTAGGTAAGTGCGTTTCCAAATTTTCCAATGGCAGCTGCATCTCTGGATCCCAGCTTGCCTACATCATTTGTCTAATGCAGGCTGGGAACAGCTGGTCGGGCAAGAGGGGAGAGGGTGTTAGAACCTTGCTGCTGGCAGGCAGTTTCATGATAAGTATTAAGATAAAGGCATATATTTGATCAGCCTTGCACTTTTATGAGAATGTTCCTACTACAATTTTATTTTCCTAAACTGACATCCAGTGAGGCTCCAGCATTTAAGCCTTATTCCAGGTAGCTACTTACTGTGTCTCGTTCAGCTGGTACCTTCCATGCCAACAAGTTCCAACACCTGTCCTTGGGGCATTACCCTTTCCCTAGATGGATTTTGTCTGTTTCTGCCGTGGTGGTTGCCCTGATGTGTTTTAGGCTTCAGACTCGCCAGGGTCCAGTGGAGCTGATACCCAGCCAATTCCCACTGCTAGGTAGTAAAGATCTGCAGGACTTCTTGGTGTGTTGTTACGGGAGACAAACTGAGATTCAATTAGTCACCATAGGTCAGCTTGATGTTTATCAGACAAAGCAAAGCGTGTGGTTGGTTTTGGAGGAAGAGGAGTGAATGGCTGCGTGTTTTGTTCATCAGCAATGTTTTGTTTCCTTGGATGTCCGTTGCAATAACTGTAGAGTTGCCTTTGCTTTGAAAAATACTGTTTAAAATCGAGTCTTCCGTAGGGGGGAAATGCATGCCAGTCCGTTTGCAGTTTTAAATTACAGTACCGGTCATTAGTTATCTCATCTACAGTGAGCTTTTAGCAGTTTGCAAGAGATAACTCTGCCTCTTGTGTTCTCTCCTGTTTTTCAGTTCACCAGAACACAGGAAGGACTTTCTGAAGGCAGTGCATTCGATTCTGCGGGATAAACACAGAAGGCAGCTTCTTAAAACCGAAAGTTTGCCCTCATCCCAGCAATATGTTCCTTTTGGTGGAAAAAGATTGTGTGCTCTAAAAGGTGCAAGGCCAGCCATGAACAGGGCAGGTACTGTAGGGCTACAGATTTTCAAGATCCCAGTAACCCCAGCACCGTTGTAGGATGTGGTGGTGTCTGATACTTGCATATTAGGGTTGGCATTCTCTCCTATGTATGTAAAAAGAAAAAAAAACCTGCTGTTTTTCCATGCTTCACCTCCTCCAGAGCCTTAAATGGTTTCTATTTGCCTTGCTTTGCACTCAAGGCTCAACTTCAGAGCAGTCCTTCTGGCACAGAAGGAAGAAACAGGATTCTTGTCAATACCAATTGGCTGTGCACTTTAATCTGGAAATGGGTTTCAGCTGAAGAAAGCAGAAGCCCGCTGCATATTTTTTTTTTTTTTTAAAAAAAAAGCATATAGAGGATTTTTGAAGTAACCCTAGCACTTCTAAAGTAAAATGCATAAGAAAAATCAGCTCCCCTGAATGAGTGATGTGTTTTGAGGAGACGGCTTTATATGTCCTCCATTTTAGCCTTTTCAGCTCTATGGCTAAAGGGCACGTGCTTCTACGTCTCACACTTTGAGAGGCATACCCTTGACACTCTTTTTGTAATGGTCTGTCCTAAACCGTGGATTTTCCTTTTCAGTTGACTTCAGGCAAAAGCAGTGAGAAAATCCCAGGGAAAAGCAGGTTTTCATTTTCAGAACACTAGATGATGGAGGGAAGAAACACTTGCTTCCAACTGAAAAATACACGGCACCGCTGCGTGTTTTGTTCTGGTCTGTTTTTTTATTTTTATTCTACTCATTAGATCCAGCAATCTAGACAACCGGGTTTTCTGTTCCTCTTCTGTAATGGGCAGGCCAGACCAGTAACATTTTTAGCAGCATGGCTTCTCACTTGGGATGCTGATAGCCATCTGCTTCAGAGACAAATTCATAAGCAAGAAGATTCAAAGGAGGGCCCAAATGCAACTGTTTTACCACAGTGCTTCTGCAGACAGCCTGTGGGGCTGATGAGTAGATGCCAAACCTCACTTTAGTTTGGCTCATCAGTGCATTTGCAAGGTGAATTCTGCTGAGATCAAAGTCTCAAAATGAGAGTCCAGACCTCTCGCTATAGTTAAAACTTGTAACTGCTGAGCTGTTGGGCTTTGTGCATGTTTTGAGGCTCAGGGGTATTAAAATGTAACCCCCGCCCCCGACACTGCTGGAGTTTAATGAGTGCATTCTGCAAGTGCTCATGTGCTGTTTAGTGGAGAGGGACAAGCTATAACCTCAGAGTTCACCTGACTGTAGTGGAGCTACGTGTGCGTGTGCATGTAAAGCACTGGGATGCCTGCAGGTCCTTTGGCTGCAGGATTCATCCTCTGCTTTGTCTCACAAGCCTGTTAGGAAGATGTGCCAACAAAGAAGATGTGAATTTGTTAATTGGGCCAGTCGCAAAAGCTAGGAGACCCGCTGAAGCTGAGTAAGGAACTTTGAAAGATTTTTTTTTTTTTTTTTTTTTCCCCTCCTCCCTAGTAGGGAGGAAGAGGGAAAGAGAGTAACACAGCCTAGATAGGAAACTCTCCGTAAATAAAGCACCAGTTCCAGCACCTTCAGCACTGAGGTGGCTATTTGGAAACCTATAAAGTTGCTCTTGCCCAAGACAAAGCAATTTCCCATGTTGAGGTGTAAGGCTAGCGGGGTTTTGCTGTGTACTGACAGCAGGGCTCTGCGTGTGAGAAGCTGAGCTGAACAGGTGTACTTCGTGCTGGCTGGCTGCCTGCCGCTGAGGAGGAGCGGTCATTGTGGGCCATTGTCCCAGCCGTGGACCTGAGTAGCAAAACCCCTTTTTCGGCTGGAGAGAGACCCGTGCCGAGGAGCTGAGTGAAGCCGCAGGGAGGATGCGAATGACTAGGTCATTCTTGGGAGTCTGCCTGGTGTGTGTCTAGCGGTGTTAAATAAAGGGCCCTTGGAAGACTAACTTTGTAAAGAGAGTTGTACCGTGTGTAAAAAGCCTCTGGGATTTTATCTTTGTGTGTGCGCAGTGTCAGCCCCAAGCAAGTCTCTTGGGAGGAGGAGGCGGCGGCTGGCCCGAAACAGGTTTACCATTGACTCAGATGCCGTCTTCACGAGCAGTCCCGAAAAAGAGCCCCAGCAGCCCACACACAGTGGGGACACTGACCGCTGGGTAGAGGAACAGTTTGACCTTGCTCAGTACGAGGAGCAGGAGGACATCAAGGAAACGGACATCCTCAGCGATGACGATGAGTACTGCGAGGCCATGAGGGGCTCCGTGGCCGACCGTGATCTCCGGGAGCGGCTGCAGGCGGCCTCCATCACGAGCAGCCGGGGAGACCGCTCGCGCCTGCCCATGGACACGCACGCCTCCAGGATGACCCAGCTGAAGAAGCAGGCGGCCTTGACCGGCATCAACGGTGACGTGGAGGGCCACGGCGAGGAGGTCATCTGGGTCAGGCGCGAAGACTTTGTCCCCGGCAGGAAACTGAACACGGAGCTCTAAACCGGTCCCCTTCCCTGCCCAGATGCGTAGGTCTCCCCATCCNCACACACCATTTCGGCAGCTGAATTGGTCCGAAGCCATGCGGCCACACTTTAGGCAACTGTCAAACGCTCAAAACTTGGAACGGAATAACCGTAAGGTCCTGCCTGACGTTACCAAGGGCTTTCACACGATTTTATTTATTCTAACGTAATCAGGGGCTGAAATTAAGTAGGGGGAGAATATAATCACTGGAAAACAAATTACTCTGGATGTCTTAACCTACGTGCAGCAAACTAGCTTACACAATAGCACAACGACCAAGGGTTTTTATAGCCGTAAAATGTCAACCGTAGGTTCATCCCCTTAATGAGGAAACTGCCTTTTTAACGTGTACAGTCGCAGTATTCTTATTTCTTTTCCCTCTTTAAATGTAAGAGAATATACATGTATTTTAGGAATGCGTGAGGAAAGGTTTGGGATTTATGTTGTGTTAAGTCCTCTTGGTCTGTGGCTGGTCTAATTTAATGTCAATGTTGGAAGCTCTAGTTTTGCATAATGTTATAAAAATGCCAAACTCTCTTAAGAGATCCAAATTTAACACTTGAAGAAATATTTTTTTGTATTTTACCTGAGATGCAGGGGCACAAAGGGATAAGAATTTTACAGTGTTAGCTTAGCTCCACGTCTAGGATACGAGGCTAGCTTTTTGCAGAGGGTTAGGAATGGTGGTTTTTATATTAAAATATGAACTGGAAACTCTTATTTAGGTATAACTTTCTTCAGGAAAAGGATTATTGTATATGTTTGAGACTGGAGTTTAGTTAGATAGTAAAAAGAATAAAATGACATGACTGTAGTGGAGCAAACTGATCCATGGTGTAACCTTGCTGGAGCTACTGCAGCAGCATCACGGATCCGTTTGGTCTGCTTTCTCTGACACAGTTTGGGCTTAGGGGACAGGGAATTCATGGCCAAAAAACTGACCTCATCCACTCTTCTACTGTGGGTGAAACTAGTGTATTTTAATTCCTTTATAAAAGCTTTTCCACTGCAATAGAGTATGAGCAAGTTCTAAACAAGCAAACCTCTTCAACATTTTAAATCTATTATTTAAGCATCTAAAACAGGGTAAAATGTGACTAAAATGGTTTTTAGACTTCCAAATGCAAAACACAAAATAGCACTTTTTTTTTTTTTTTTTTTTTTTTTNCAAATGCCTTTTTTTTTTTTTTTTTTTTTTTTTTAAGATTTATATAGCTTTTCCCATTTCAGTTTCATCTAGGGAAAAAAAAAAAAAAAAGGAAAATTATATAAAGTTTTCTTTTTTGGGTATCTATTGATGTTTGACACATTAGTAGGTACTTTGAAAACCTGAAATTTTATAATAGCTGTAGGACTATATTTTATAAAATCCACTCTGACTATATTTTAAAACATAACGAAAATTATTCCCCCCAAAATCCATCGCTGTCTTTATGTCCCACTTAGCATAGCCCCCTCGCCCCCACCCCTCTCTGGTTTATGGTGCACTATACTTGTTCCTATAAAAGCTTTCTCTCTTAACCTTTTGCTATCTTCTCATTTCTTTTCGTAAAAGCTTTAGAAAGGTTTCTATACCCTTTGTATTATCGCATCATTGTTTTATATCATCAGTTGTGTCCCAGCATACTAGAAAAGCAGAGGTTTTAGCTGTCCTGTGCTGTACCCAGCGGAATACAGTCAGTTCTGGAATACTGGAAGGCTGGTACTGGGAAGGTACCGTTGTTCTTGTACATAATGTCATGACATGTCTATGTCAAAGGTTCTTATATATTTCTTTTATAAGCTGAAAGAAGGTCTATTTTTATGTTTTTAGTTCTATGAATGGAACGTTGTAAATCCCTGTCAGAAATAAAATACTGAAAAAAAAAATTGAGTAGTGGTGTGTGTACATGTGCTCCAAGACAGTTGACAGTTGACAGCTGAAGCTGTTGGGCCCACTCTTCCTGGTTTGGAAGCCTGTAGTGGGGAGTCTCTTCACTCTTCAGTTTTCCACCTCTGTCACTCTGTGCTCTGGGTCTTGTGTGGATGTCCCCATGGAACAAGTTCATCTGGCTACAGCTCTCGGTGGAGCCCTCACTTTTCGGTGGGGTCTGGGCTGTAGGGTAAAAGGCTGCTCCTTTGGCCAGCACGTGTAGAGCTCCAGTTTGCCTGTTAGTGAAAGGCTGGGACAAGCTTGTTGACCTCCCTTCTCTTCTACTGAAACCTCCTTTAGGGAACTGGCTACCATCTTTAGGGGAACTGGGATTCCTCAAGTACTGGCAGTTTGCTTATGTGCATAGACTCTGGCAGATTGTCTCTAAAATGTGGGCTGATGGAGAGCAGGTAGCTGGTTTGTTAGAAAACAGGGTCTTATTGCCGGTGCTGGTCGAATCCTTGCACAGCCTCTGTGTCTTGCCTGTAGTAGAAGAGCGGCAGCACTGAGGTTTGGGAAGCGCTTTTCTCAACTCTTTTCACCAGCCAGTCATTGTCTCCTCTAGCAAACCTGCTTTGCTTGCACCTGCTTCAGAAGAGCACAGGGATTATTTTGTTTCTGAAATTGTTGTCACTGCAGATCCTGCAGATCCTGTGTCAAGGATGTGTCGCTGCAGCCCATGTGCTGCTAGTTTTGATGTGGCCAGATAATCATGGGGACAGAACGCAGCGCTGCCTCTCCCACTCTGGATGTCTTAGCCTTCTTTGCAGCTGGCTTTCTTTTCCCTTTAATTTTATTCTTAACTGTTGCTGAGAAACACTGTTGAACAGCAGACTTTTAAAATCTTTTCAATTAGGAGAGCTGTCATGCATGCAGATTGAAAACTGTCAGCGTGTCAGTGTTGCTGAATGAATTGAGCCCAGAGTTTTGGAAGCCTGCTGTAGCTCTGCATTGTTCTGGGAGGGGAAAAAAAATCTTTGATTTTTTTTTTTTTTTTCCTGTGTTCCTCTCTTCCGTTGGCCACATCCTGTGAATAATACACACCTCTGCGTAGTGCGTGGGCATGAGCTAGAGTAGCTTTTTGCAATAATGAAATCTTGCAGTAGCCTTAGGGCCTGGGTAAATTGTTCCCAGTTTATGTTTGACAAATGAAGGCAGGTGGAGGAGTACACACAAGGTCATGGAGCAAGCCTGTGATACCAGTGAAATGCTTGCAGGAGGCGGTTTACCCATTAGGCTGGATGATGCTTCCTTTTCATTAAGGTAAAGAAGTAATTAGACGTGATAAGGAATCATTTTTTTTGTGGCAGAGTAACAAAGAGGTGAGAGAATTCACACTGACTGCCCTGGGAGCATGGGATTGTTTGTCCCGTATGTCCATCTGGGAATGCACTAGTACTGGAGTATCCAGCTTTCTTTCTCCTTTCAATTCTCTGTTTCCAGTCAATTTAATAACAGGGAAGGGATGATGATGAGCCAGGAAATACTTTTTACCAATGAAGTGTTTTCCATATGACCTTCAAAATAAATCCATAGTTTCTGCAGCTGTTCACCTGTGTGCACTGACATTACAGGTGATGCTGACTGCACATAGCCTTGGAGGCTATGTGTGTGTGAAATGCTGAAATGAGAACAGGTTGTCCACAGAGCTTGTGCAGGCTCCCTCCTGCCTTTGGGTTTTCAAGAACTGTGTGGAGAAAGCCCTGAGAGCCTGGTCCCAGGGCTGGCCCTGCTTTGGGCTGGAGACCTTACTGAAGGCCCTTCCCACCGGCACCATCCTATGGTCCTGAACACCTACACCCCTCCTATTAGTCATGTAGGAAATTTTATGTGGTTTTTTTTTTTTTTTTTTTTTTTTTTTTTCCCAGTCAGGAACAAATGCCAGAATGTATCTTCATTTTTGTTTAAAAAGATTAAGGTGTTGTGATGGAACTGAATAGCCAAGTTCCCAGGAGGTAAAGCTTGGTGCCAGTCTCCCATGGGAAGTGGCAGGAACCCCGATTTACTGTGGGGGTGAGCCAACTGAAGAGGCCACAAGTCGCTGTATCTTGATCCTCTCACCCCCAGTGGGAACGGCTTGCTGCAGATGTAGGTGCGTTTCCTGGGATGTCCTGAGTGTATGGAACACGGTAGATAGCAGCAGTGGCTGATTGCTTTTAATCCTTGGGACCTTGCTGCAAAAACTTCAGTCAACTTTTACTTCAACTATGTCTGGGTGTACAAAATCACTTTTTCTGCTATCCTGTCTTCTCCCACTTGAAGCAAAATATTTGAAATGAAAAATTCTCCCTTTAATCTCATTGTTTTAGCCCACCAGACTTAAAGGGTTCTATTGCTGCCCTCCTAGAGCCTGAGACGTGTTTGGGGTCGGCATCCTAACCAAAATGCAGCTATGCTGAAGAAGGGACTGCCTGGGAAAGGTAGATTGCAGGGGACGATGGGAGATAGGGCACAGTGCCTCAAGCAGCACCCACAAACACACCTCAAGGGAAAAAAAGAAAGTACATTTGCAGGCACTTTCTGAATGGAATGCCATCAAAACGGATGGGATTCAGTTGCCTAAATGCAGATGCACTGTTTCATGGTGTAGTATCTTAAAGTGTTCCATAAGATGGTGGCATCCTGCAGACCCGAGGTCAATGCTGCTACCCACATCTCCTCAGCTATGGCTGCTTCAGATGTCCCAGAGGCGCAAGACCTTGTCTTTGTGGGGGCATCTGGAGGAGATGGGAACTTCGGGTGGGTGATGCTGTTCCAGAGGGGCAGTCCGAGCTCTTTCTGGTACTCCACCATTAATCCTGATCACAGATGCCTTGGGGGATTTTTACTTCAATAAGAAAATAAAAAAGAATGAAAGCATGACAGTGAAAGGAATTAGAAATTAAACGCCTTCAATATGCTGCCAACCATTCTGACAAGGATTCCTAGAATAGTCAAGTTTTGCAGAGCTCCATGTTTCCCTTGGGGATGACAGTAAAAGGGCACAGAAAGAAAATTGCATCAAAATGGCTATGGTATGTGCAGCACTTTCTATAGCTGTGGCATCTCCTGCAGCAAGTTAACGTTTGCTATTTAACAGAGAATTATTTGCAGTTTGTAATGCTACCAGACTAATCCAAAACCTTCAGGAAGGCAGTGAAGTAGTAAAATAATGAAGTCAGGGCATCAGGCAGAAAGCAGCACATCACTAGGAGAGCATGCACATGAGCAGTGACAAGTGGTTTGCGTACGCCAGCTCGCTGTGCACTTCACTGCACCAGATCTGAAATCCTTCCCACTGCTTCGGCATTAAAACACCATGCTACCGGGAGCCAACAGCCTGTGTGACACGGGGAGGATGAGGGGAAACTCCTCCTGCAGTGACTGTGTGCACAGTTTGGAGAGCCAAATCTCAGTAACACGTTTGAGTACCAGGACGGAGTGTGTGCTGGACAGGTGCGCTGGATCCCTGTGTCACATCTGTGCAGTTAGCTGGTGACCTATGTGAAATCACACACTGTTGCAGCAGCCAAATCATCTGCTCTTGGGGAGATGTTTGAGATGGAATAGGTATCCCGAGGAAATATGAAATAATTAGAAATAGCATGCTGGAAAAAA
>VXAV01011495.1:0-18454 GCA_013399715.1 Alectura lathami
CCCCCTCCGCCGGTGCCCGGAGCGCGTTTCCCAGCCGCGGTAACCGAGCGGGCTCGGAGTGTGGCCGCGGGTCGCGCAGCCGGCAGGGCGGTCTGCGGGGGGCTTCCCGCTTGGCTTCGTGTGCTCTTCTGGTTTGCCTTGCGCAGCCCAACGCGGTCAGCTGCGAGCGTGGCTTCCGAGCCGTGTTCTGCCTAGGAGACTATTTAAAAGTTTTACTTAGCTTTGATAGCTTACAGTAACGTCAGGCTCTTCCAGTTTCATTCTCTGTTTAGTAGCTCACTGGCTTGATAATAGCTTACGACAAGTCGGCCAGCTACTGACACCCTGCTAGAATTCCTTGATAAGAGAGAACCTGGGAACAGCGTGCCAGATTGAGATCAGGGGAGGTCAGTACTGCACACATGATGTCTGTTCCGGATTCCTCCTCTGTAAGGAAACACAAAGGCTGATCATCTGTTGTGAAGTTTTCCTTCCTGTTCCTGTCACTTAATATCTGCCTGCCTGTCCGCCCGCACACACTTGGTGCATGATAAGGGATGTCCATGTCTTCCCTGCTCGTGCATCAGGAGGGATCCCCGTGGCAGGACTCCTCACACAGTTCCGCTGTCTGCCTGCCCCTGCTTATGAGGTGATGAATTGGTATGAAGTGCAAGAGAAGTTTGCACACAGCCCCTCTTCAGATTTTGTCTAAATTTAGGATCTAAAAAACTTCACTAACAGCTAAAATGAAGTCTTTTAGTCTCTCTTGTCTTGCCTTGTCCCTCCATCTCTCTCTTCCCCCAAGCTGAGGGAAAACATGGCGCTGTAAAGACATTACAAATAACCAGTAGTTTGGAATATGTATAAATATATGTGAGACTTTGAGTGCAAGCTTCGACAATTCTGGAAAATAAGAACAGGGCTTGCTCCTCTCCGCGGGTAGAGGGCAGTAGAAAGTCCAGAAAGCTGTTGAGACAGCATCTGTCCAAAAACTTGCATTTAAAATGATATACTGTTTTGAGAGAACTAAAACTGATCTTTTTTTTAGTGTGCTGCTGACCTTGACGCTGGCACAGGTTATTACTTTGCAACTCCATTCACCTTGCTTAGGAGTAAACTGCAGACCACAGCACAGCAAGCCAGGGTGTCCTGTCTGTTGTTGCCTGGGTAGGACCAACTTCAGGGTTAAAAGCTCTGTTAAAGAATTAAAAGTGGCTCGAAACTGCGTTGAAGGCCTCCATTGCGTCTATGGGGTTGAAAGTGTATATTGCTAAGTTGCTGTAGTCTTTTTTTTTTTTNTTGCCCCCTGGATTTTCTGTGATTTTTTTTTTTTTTTTTTTTTTTTAACATTTATTGGAAAAGGATTTCTGTAAATAGAGAAGTGTAAGTGTAAAGGAAAAAGGGACTTCAAAAAACCTACCTGGTTTTGGATGGGGTTTTGGTTTTGCGTGTTTAAGTAAAAGATTGACTTAAAAGGATTTTTTTTTTAATTATTATTTTTTCCCCTTTCTTTAAAGGAACTAAAAGCCTACAGCCATTAAACGTCTCAATGTTCCAGCTCCCTTACTGTATCAGAGTACGGACGTCTCTGGCAGTTTAGGAGTATTTCATTCCTTTGAAGTGATGCAATCTGTACATTGCTGTAGTTCAACTCTTAACACGTCCCATCTACTGTTGAAAATAGTATGAAGCATTTGTTGGCAAGATTGCATTTCAATTAGTGTTGTGGTTAGAAACTAGTTCCAGCTGTCCCTATAGGAATAGTCGAGGAGATAAGCTATCTATTTAATTTTCATTCTTGTAAATGAAAAGCAACTGAGCTGAACTGTCAGCCTAATAAATAGTACTGAAATACCTATTAGTGAATTGTCAGGAAACTGCCTCATTCTAAGCGGGGGGGAAAAAAAAAAAAAAAAAAAGCAAATGTATTGTTCTTTATGGTGTGTATTGTGTATGAGTGGTGGCAGCAAGGAAGAAGACAGGACTGGATGTACTACCTCTGTTCTCTGAAATAAGGTTGATTAGCTCTGTATTTTTAATTGGTGTGGCTGAAACAGTTGTGCAGTTTATTAGCACACGTGAAACAAACTGGGCTGTATGCCCCATCTGTCAATAGTACTATGCAGTGATTTTCCTTTATTGACAGAATAAAGACTGCTTTTCTTTCAATATTGTTTACTGGGAGTGAAAGCCCTGTGCTACCTACCCCAGTTCAAGGAGGAGGAAATGGAAGTGTTTTACTGAAAGTGTGAATAGAAACTGTTTTTACTCTCCTTCCTGTCTCCAGCCTTCTCTTTCACTGCAATTTTTTACACTGAAATGACCCCTACTGGCTACAGTTATAAGCTTTTTTATTAGTATTTTGAATCCTGGATATGATGCTCTGGCTTAGTTCAGAGTGTCAACATTCACTTGGCTGCAGAAAATTCTAAGCTGTGATTGCACCAGGTAAAAATACTTGCCTGCTAATTTGGTGTTAGGATTAAATAAGAACATTAACACACTCAGCAGAAGTTCCCATGGAATCTGTCACTAATGGCCACTGTTTTTGAAACTAGGAATTTTGTTAAACCAGCACTTACTGATGAAATCTGTTACCAATTTTGTGATTTTTTTCTTTACCCTTCTGAAACCTGAAGAAAGTCCTCAGTCATGTAATCGCATTAACTGTTCAGGACTTCGTGCAGTTCTAAGGCTTGATTTGTAGCATTATCCTGATGTAAATGCAGGAAAGGCATTCATAGACTATACATTCCTGTAGTTACATGCTTGGTAAAGAATAATTCTTAGGTCAGTTTCTCCAGGCATGGCTGTGTACTTCTTCTGAAGGGCAACCTTGAGAGGCTTCAAACACCTCTAGGCTCTGTTGACTTTCCATGGGAGCTGTTGGTTTGATGAGGTGTCAAGAGCCCAGAGCTGGCTGAGAGCCAAACCTCTTAGCATGGAGGAACTGTGAGCTCAGAAGAGGGACCACTCTTGCTTTATGCCTTTGAAGGAGGGAGGACCTGGAGCTACCTCCAAGCTAGAGGACAGTTCCCCAGAAACATGTTGGCCTTGGCTTCTGCAGTAGTCAGGCTGGGCAGAGTTCATTATTTCTGGGGAATGGGAAACCCTTGGAAGAGCTCTGCTGTAGGACTTCAGTTTCTTTGTGAAGGTATTTCTTGTGATGACTTTTCTTGTCTCTGTTTTTATACTTCTACAGCCTCTGGTGCTCTTGGATGAAGAGGCCTTGATTGCTTTGCTATGCTGTTCTAAAGCATAACAGCAGCATATGAAATAACACTGAAAATGAGCTGGAATTAGGGTTTTGTTTTCAAACTGTGTAATAAAAGCATGACTACTTTTAATGATACATTTGAAACAAAAAGTTAACAGAACTGCTTGTTCTGCAATGTCCTTAGGTTCCTTTAAGAATATACTTCCTTCTTATAAAGAGCTTTTTAAAACAAACAAACAAACAAAAAGCTTCAAACTTGCTAGATAGCTTGGCCAGAACTACTGAAATGATTACTTGTAATTTCTGTACCCCTAGGCATATTTGCTGTGTTAAGTAAGCTTTAGAACACTCTCTTAATTTAACTTCTTGCATGGTCTTTAGTTGACCAAAATGTCATTTGACTGACAGGTATATTTTGCAATAATTACTCCATTAGTATGGTTCAGAAATGCCTGCCTCTTCCTCTTCCCATCCTTTCTTTGCACTGCCTCCCAGAAGTATTCTTAATCACAGAATCACAGAATGGCCTGGGTTGGAAAGGACCTTAAAGATCATCTAGTTCCAATCCCCCTGCTGTGGGCAGGCTTGTCACCCATTAATCTCAATGAATAAATTTTAGAGCATCTTGCAGAAAGGACTTCATGTTTTTCTGTTTCAATGGATTAAATACTTTGTAGAAGTGACCTATTAAATGTCTTGTGACTTGTAAACTGCTTTCGTTTGAGAATCCATTTAATCCACAGGCAACATAAACATGGAAATAGTGGATTCAGAGTTTTGCCTGAGATGTCACGTGGCAGATGCTCTGTAGCCAGACAAAATTACATTTTAACTCTGCCTTTCAGTGAATATGAATATTATTTGGAAAATGACTAATATTGACATAGAACGCTTGTGTGTGGAGAAACCAATATAAACTAAGATGTGAAGATAACTTTGTATAAAGGCTATCTAGATTAAATTCCACATAAGCCTACAGATGATTAAAAGATGGTCCCTGAGGGAATTATCTAAACAGACTAGTTTTGCCATGTTTGGAGGATGCAAGCCTTAAGATGAATGGAAGCTCACACCTTTACCAGAGGCAATATTCAGTCTCCAGCAGCTTTCACTGGTTATGCTGGCTACTTCTGAGTCTGCAAATCATGTTAACACTGCGTAGGTCATGAGGGTGTAGATCTTACAGCCAGAAAACAAACAGGAGAGCGTAGGGTTGGGGACAGGAAGAAAGGCACTGGCTCACAGTCAGGCTGCATTCCCATGTTGTGACTAACTTCTGAAACTTCAAACTTTGTATAGCTGGCTACCTTGATACTGGTGCTGTCCTTGCAACAATGTAAACTTAAAGGTTGTGCTACAGCATATGCTCTCTCCAGGCTTTTGTTTTTGACGTTTGTTTGTTTGATTGTTTCTCCTTCCAGAAAGGCAGTTGGTCAGAATGGCTGAGGTTGGAAGGGACCTCTGGAGCCCACTGCTCATGGAGGGCTGCCCACAGCAGGCTGTCTAGGACCATGTCCAGGTGGCTTCTGCAGATCTCCAAGGAGAGAGGTTCCACAGCCTCTCTGGGCAGCCTGTGCCAGTGCTCAGTCACTTGTGCATTAGAGAAGTGTTTCCAGATGGCACGTGCTGTGCTCCGGTTGGTGTCCATCACTTCTTGTCCTGGCACTGGGCATCACTGAAAAGAGCCTGGCTCTGACCTCTGCACGTTTCCTTCAGAGATTTCTATACATTCATGAGATTACCCTCCTTTGAGCCTTCTCTTCTCCCGGCTGAACAGTCTCAGCTCCCTGTATTTCTTCGCTGGAGAGACTCCCCAGCCCCTTTGTCATCTTCGTGGCCTTTTGCTGGGCTCTCTCCACTGTGTCCATGTCTCTCTTGTACTGGGCAGCCCAGAGTGGGACACAGCACTCCTGGTATGGCCTCAGCAGTGCTGAGCAAAGGGGAAGGGTCCTCTCCCTTTACCTGCTGGCAGCTGCCCTCCAGTGCAGCCCGGGACACCATTGCCCTTCTTTGCAACAAGGGCACACTGCTGGCTCATTGTCAGCTCGGTGTCCTGATATTTATCCTGAGGGTATAACGTGCTAACATAAAATGTGCTGCTTTGATAGTAGACAGAGCCAAGCTGATGTCTATCTCTAAGCTGGTATGTAGAAAAGCCTTTTTGATGCTAGCTCTAAATCCAGAGGGTTTTTTATTGTAGACTGCGTAATTGGATGCAAGTTTTTGTTTCTCATAGTTCCTGCAAAACATGCTGTAATTCTGGTGTTCAGTGATGCTATGCTAATAAGTGGGGGCAAAAGTGAAGAAAGACTTGGAATATCAGCTTTCTTCCAATGGTATGGACTCTTCTGAATACAGGCTGCTTTATTCATGGCACTGTTCCAGAATTTATCTTCAGCAAAACTTTTCCTACTGTTGTCCACTTTCCTTCTGATCAGCAGTGTCAGCAAACTGCCAGTCAGCTGCTTGTTTGTGATGGAGTTACAGCACATGGTTGTACATGCAAGCTTTGTGAACTGTGCGGGCACGGTGTGCAGCTTGGAAATACACTGGAACTTCAGCCTTCTTTGGAAAATGGATACAAAGGTTTGGCCCTTTCCTGTTACTTCACCAGATTTTTGTGTGGGTTTTTTTGTTTGTTTGGTAGGGTTTTTTTTTTTTTTGAGCAATTTTTTTTTAGAGCTAAAGGGAAAATCTGGTAGGGCAGCTGAAACACTGCTGTCCATGCACATTCTAATCAGCAGAGTTCTGGCAGAGGCTCTGTTTGACAGATTAAGCTGTGGTACACTGTGTAATGTTTTCAGTCAACTGTTTACAAACAAGATGTAGTGCTGGTCATAAGATTAAAATAACTTATTTGCAAGTCTCTTTGTCAGGTGCTTAAATGTCTAGGGGTCAGATCTCACAGCACAAATTCTTCTCATTTCAGGCCATCTTTTGGGCAGAAGCTATTTGAAATATAATTCAGTCTTGTGGGGGGAACCAAATAGTAGAAGTTTAGTGGTTTTTTTTTTTTTTTTTGTGCGTATGTGTATTTGTTTGTTTTTAAAGCAGAGGGAACCTGGAGGACTGAAATATTGTAGACAATGTGGGCAAGAGAAAACTAAAAATTGAAGAAGTTAGCCAAGTCAAGTGCTTCGCTTAGCACTTGCGTTTATTTCTTTACTTTCCTCGTGGCTTCTGTGGAGTGTCTGATAACTGAGTGGAAATCTGGTTTGTGTAAATACTTTCTGCATTCTTCAGTGTGAAATAACTGCCTTGAGACACGTGGAGAGCTGCTGCAGTGAAAATCTCTTTCACTGTACTGGAGACTTAATCGCTTGAGATACAAATTCTATTTTGAACAGGATAAAGCAGGCACTCAAATTTAAGACAAGTCTTATGTGTACGGTGTCCCTGAACTATCTAAATGTTATGGTTCACTTTCTCTAGCTTTGGCTAGAAGTTTTATCAGGAACCTACAAAGCCCTTTTGTGCTACCGCACATTTCACAGGAAGATTTGATCTTGAAAAGCAGAGCCTCCTAAAAGGTGGGAAATTTGCTTTATCATAAAGCTGTTAGCTGAGTGTTTTACCGCAAAGCTTTCTGCCAGCTCTGGTCCCTGACTCATGATTTCATTGAAGGAATAAGTTGTGAGATGGGAGAGGATTGCCGCCAGTACATAAGCACAAATTCACTTCAAGGCTAGCCTTTCCATCTGCTGCTTTTCAAGGTCTGGGGCTGGGTTTCAAGCATTCTTTAGTGGTGATTAGTCATTTCTATTGTTCAGCTCCTCCAAAACATGAATTTCCTTTCCATCATTCTTTTTTTCCTGTTCGAAGTGAAGCCCAAAGCCTATTGGCAAGAAGTATTTCCTTTTTTTTTTTTTTTTTAATTTTAGAAAATCCGTAGAATGCTTTCAGAGTCTTATACCATCTTAACGAATACTGATTGCAAATAATTCTGTGTTGAGCAGTGAACTAGAGTGATGGAGGATCAGAGCTTGGGTCTGAGTTGACAGATAATTTTTTTGGCAAATTCCCCTTCCCTTCCCAGGGGGCAGCATCTCAGGAAGTATCACTTCTCTGTCACTATGAAATCCATTCTCTCTGCTCTTAAATGCAGAATTGAAAAGGACACAAGAAGTCTGTAAGATCTGATCTAGACTTTCATTTTCAAATTGGCAGCTGATGGTCTCTTTGGTCTTTCTTTCTATGTTTTAAGAACATACCTGTCATGCTTTAAAAGGGGCAGAAATGGTTGAGTAACATGCTACAGTTACATGTAAATGATGGGAGTTCACTCAGTCTCCTCTCTCCTGACTGTAGTCTGGGGTTACTGTGGGTACAAAGCTTATGTATTTGTCTTCAACAGTGCTATTTTAGTGACCTTTTAAGTGCGTGTGGCTTGCTGTTTTGGGGTGATGCATTATCTCTTGCAGCTGGGAAGGTCAGTGGCATCCTGGGCTGCATCAAGAGAGGGGTGGCCAGCAGGGAGAGGGAGGTGATCGTCCCCCTCTACTCTGCCCTCGGAAGGCCTCACCTGGAGTGCTGTGTCCAGGCCTGGGGCCCCCAGTACAGAGGGGATGTGGAGCTGTCGGAGCGGGTCCAGAGGAGGGCCACCAAAATGATCAGAGGGCTGGAGCACCTCTCCTGTGAGGAAAGGTTGAGGGACTTGAGACTGTTCAGCCTGGAAAAGAGAAGGCTCCGGGGAGACCCTATTGCGGCCTTCCAATACTTGAAAGGAGCTTACAGGCAGGAGGGGGACTGACTTTTTACACAGGTGGATAATGGTGGAACAAGGGGGAATGGGCTAAAACTGAAAGAGGGGAGGTTTAGGTTGGACATCAGGAAGAAATTCTTGACTGAGAGAGTGGTGAGGCGCTGGCACAGGCTGCCCAGAGAAGCTGTGGCTGCCCCATCCCTGGCTGTGTTCAAGGCCAGGCTGGATGGGTTCCTGGGCAGTTTGATCTAGTGAGCTAGTGGCTGGCAGCCCTGTCCACGGCAGGGGGGTTGGAACTAGATGGTCTCTGAGGTCCCTTCCTACCCAAGCCATTCTATGATTCTATGATCTCTATAAACCATGATGGAGAACTGTATATAGTTTCCGAAAAAAAAAAAAAAAAAAGCTGACATTCAGTGGATGTCCAGACAAGAAGAGGAAGCAAAGAGAATGAAAGACAAAGTTTGTGATAGGCAGAAGTAATTGAATCTTGAAGGATGGAGGGAATGGAGACCAAAAATGGGCAAACAATGGAGGGTCTAAAAGAGGATCTTCCCTTATACTTCTAGTTGCAGCAGTTTTGAGATGATCCTTTCACATATGAGGACAATATGTGGTGCTATAGTGAGCTACTGTGTACTTTAAAAATAAGACTCTGAGTTTGTTTCTAGTAGTTGCATGTTTCTGGAAACAGCTGTGTTAAACTGAGCAATGTATTCCGGTTGTGAGTCCTGTATCTGTATCACCCTCCCTGATTGCACATCAGGACTGGGAGCTGTCATCAGACAAATCTAAGGTCTCCAAGCTCCGCATGAGGGAGGGTAGTCTTGCAAAAAAAAAAAAAAAAAAAAAAAAAAAAANNTGCCTGGAGCGAGGTTTGTTTTAAAAAAAAAAAAAAAAAAAAAAAAAAAGTCACTCTGTACTAGTGCATACTTTTTTGACTTATTTGTGAGTAAATCTGCATTCTGCAAACAGCTCCTGCAATACAGTGTGTTGAATGCCTGTATTGTAGGATTTGGCATGGAAGAAGTCATGGAATGCTGCTTACTTGAGGCGTATTTCTGGGGTTGTTTCGCAGATTGGACCTGTTGTTTAAGGACCTCTTAATCAACTTGTTAATGCTTTAATCCTCCTCCCTACTTTAGAAGCATGCTAAGACAGGACTTGGGAGTTCAGCAACACAGAGCTGCACTAGAATTGTCTGCAAGCTGAAAACATTTGCTTTGCAGAAAGCAAATGATTATGTGAATGATGGAAGAAAATAAAAAAGGTTTGGAATTAATATGATTCCTCCCCTCCCATGTCTTCCTTATATTATGAGTACACATTTGGAAGAATTCAAAAAGTGTTATGTCCAAGACTTACTCTGGTCTGAGTAAATGCAGAACTATTTTAATGTCTGGAAAGAGAACTTGCCTAAATGAGTTGGAAAGAATGAAGAACTGTTCGTAGATAGAAGCGATCTGAAAGAGTGGCTTTCAAGCTATAGTTAGCAGACTACTGTGGGACTTTGAACTGCTTCTAGGCATGTGTGAGAAAGATAGTTGAGTGGCTGTATAGCAACAGTCTGATGTAAACTCAGGACTGCTAGGAAGAGTGGCCATTTCCTTGTTTTGCCCCTACCTGGCCATGCCAGCACAATGAGGTGGTGGAAATTGCAGCTAAACCAATATCAGTCCGGATGAAAAACAACCATTTACTTCTGGGCAGCATTTTCAACTGGACTGTTACTAAAAACTCAGGAATGTTAAATCTTGATATATTTATTTTTGTATGTGTGTCCTAGAAGTTAAACAGTGGAGGTACATACTGGGATTTGAGAGGCTGTTATATTCTTAAATTTGGGTTTTGTCAACCCTGCTTGTGACTTAATCCAAATGAAGAAGCAAAGCATTCAGAAATGGTTGTATATTAGTTTCTTTTTTTTCCATGTTATCCAAATTTCTGAGAGATATACATGAAAGAGCTCTTTCGTGAAAAGAAAACCATAGAAGAGCATAAACAGAGCATGCAGGTAAATGTGTGCTACACACTGCTCGTGAACTGTCCCAGGTTTCTGAATCATTAGCATGTGCAAGTTTGGTTTTTGGAGTAGTCCGCAGGGCGTAATGATTTGGGGAATACTAGGAACTAGGTGTCATGGTTCACTGGTGCTAGACTTTGTTCAAGGTGTGTTTTTTGTATCAGTTGAAATATTGCTGACCTGTGAAGTATGCTGTGATGGACTGCCATGTATGTGCATCAAGCAGAGCATTGTATGTTTTTATATCATAGAATCATAGAATGGCTTGGGTTGGAAGGGACCTCAGAGATCACCTAGTTCCAACCCCCCTGCCATGGACAGGGCTGCCAGCCACTAGCTCACTAGATCAAACTGCCCAGGAACCCATCCAGCCTGGACCTGAACACAGCCAGGGATGGGGCATCCACAGCTTCTCTGGGCAGCCTGTGCCAGCGCCTCACCACTCTCTCAGGGAAGAATTTCTTCCTGATGTCCAACCTAAACCTCCCCTCTTCCAGTTTTAGCCCATTCCCCCTTGTCCTGCCGTTATCCACCTGTGTAAAAAGTCGGTCCCCCTCCTGCCTGTAAGCTCCTTTCAAGTATTGGAAGGCCGCAATGAGGTCTCCCCGGAGCCTTCTCTTTTCCAAGCTAAACAATCCCAACTCCCTCAACCTTTCCTCACAGGAGAGGTGCTCCAGCCCTCTGATCATTTTGGTGGCCCTCCTCTGGACCCCCTCCAACAGCTCCACATCCCTTCTGTACTGGGGGCCCCAGGCCTGGACACAGCACTCCAGGTGAGGCCTTCCAAGGGCAGAGTAGAGGGGGACGATCACCTCCCTCTCCCTGCTGGCCACCCCTCTCTTGATGCAGCCCAGGATGCTATTAGATCAAGTAACTAGAGTTTCAAATTGAAGAGAGTCACTGGATTCATGCCCTCTAGCTCATGCGAGTGGTTTCATGTGGTTATACACTTCATTCCAGGGAGTTTTGTTCTGCCTATACTGGTGTGACTTGTGTGGGTTTATTCTAAGTGGTAATCAAGGAATCATTTAACAGGACCTTTAACTTCTGTTCTTAGAAGTACAAAATCAACTAGGAAGAGGAGTCTTAAGCTTTCGTGAAAGATCACACTGGGTTTACTAAACTAAACCAAGCTTTTTTTCTTACACGTTTGCTTCTTTGTTGATGGAAATCATGTTTCTAAAATGAAATTGTGTGAAAAGCAGTCTGGTAAAAGATGCCCAGACTTATTCCTGGATTTGCATTATTCCTATCTGAATGTGGCTTTTTGGTATTCATTCACAGCATTGAAAAATACAGCGGTTCATGATTAGTTATGTCAGACTAGTTGTCAACAAGTATTCCAAGGGATTTCTTCTCTTCTATCCTCTTACTGAACACCAAGCTCATTTTTGCTGGGTATGGTATTGAAGACTTAGGTACACCTCGTACTAGGCCAAGCAGTTTGTGTGTATCCTTTTCTGCTGCTATCTGAAAATCCATGAGAGGTGGCAAATGAGGTATCAGACATCTGAGAATGGAACTCAGATAATACTGTGGATAGTGCCAGGGTGTCTGGTACATCTGTGGCAAGATGGTCATCCATGAGTAGGGGACTGCTCTGCTTTCCACTGCAGGTGGGTTGCACCTCACACAGGGCAAGCAGCTTTTGTGTAACAGGAACTCTGCGGCTTGCAGCTTCTGCTCTTCTCCATCAGCCTCAAAAGTCCAGTGCTGAAATGCTATAGGACAAAAATTCACAAATGCTACGAACTAGAGTGCTGGGAAAGCGTATGTGCCGTCATCGCAGCCTGTGTGACCCATCTGTTTGCACTGAACTGATTTCCAGAGTCTGGTGGGAGAGAGCAGCTTCAGGAGCTGAGCATGAGGAGCCAGGCAGCCGTGGGTGCAGGTGGCTGTGCCCATGTGGGGGTCTGGGCTCCTGATCTGCAGTCGGGGCAGGGGATGAGATCCTGTGCATCAGAAACAGGGAGCGATTCAGCAAACAAATTGAGCAGTTCTGTTTCTTAAGACCATTAAGCAGGCTGATCTGGATCAAGCCGTAGTCCCTGTGACTGCAGGATTTAGCATGCTGAATCTTGTAGCACAGCTATTGCCCCTTCTGTTCTTGTTGTTACGTGGGTTACTGCAGTGATTTGTAACATACAAATTGTCCAAGCTGTATTCCGGCTTCTCAAAAACAGGATATATTATTGTTCTCAAAATTCTCAATGTTTTTTTCCCTGTGCATGCCTGGCCTCATAACCACACAAGTGTCCTGAAAAGTACTGAAGCTGCATCTTTCCTTGAAAGAATTTTAATAGTTTCTCTTCAGGAACTTCTGCGCTTCCTTTGACTTTTATTGATACACTTGCTCTGTGGGATGGTGGGTCAACTTAATAAATACATTACTTCTTGGGGACAATTACTATTCTTCCTTAGCTATTTTTAGGGAGTAAAACAGCCAGCTGAGGTTCCCATGGAGGCTCGCTTCATGTCTAAAATTGGCTTGGTTGTTTATTTGGTGCCCTTTGTCAGCAAGGTGCTCTACTTGTACAGTATTTACCTTTACTGGTAAACAGCTCTTTCCAGGTGTTGGTTGTGAGGAGTTGTGGTTTTTATGTTGTTGTTTTTTCTTCACCTCCTACTCTCCAAACAGGAAAAACTGCAAATTAACTGATATTCTGCGTGTCTCTGAGAGTGGAAAGTATTTACACATCAACTTCAGTGTGTATTATTATTTGCTATCAATTTTTAGGCTTCCATTCAGTGTCAGACTGCTGAATGACAAAGCAGACCGTGTTCAGCTGCAGCTTGCCATGCTGGAGGACAGCTCATGGTGCTTTCTCCAAGGTGTGGCTTACAGGGTATGTCAGACCAAGAATTGCTTAATATGAGTCTATTAACCTCATAACTCTCCCTTCTTCATGTCAGTAGGACTGTGCAGGGAGTGGACATGAGTCAGCTGTGGACATGTGTTCCTTCTGAACAATGCCTAAGTGCAGAGCTGATAAGAACTACCACTTCCCTCCCTGTCAGCACCGCCTGCGTCAGTAGGACTGGCTGGTGGTCTGCCTGGTGCTCAGCGCCTGGTCCAGAAGCAGCTGCTGCGCTCTGGTGTCCGCTGAGTGCCCAGCCTGGTCAGCGGGCCTGCCTGCTTGGCTGAGGGACTCATTGTGCCTGGGTCTCTGCTTTGCACGTGCACCCAGGGCTGAGGTCTGGTGTGTTCTGAACAGAAGCCTGGCAGCACATCCACCTGTGTCAGTGCACTTGTTGCCATGCAGCTCATTCAGTTAGGAAGTTGTTTGCTCCTCCTTTCATAAAACAGAGAGGTGCTCTGCAAGGATTCTGTTACCAGTACTTACAGGGTTTTATTTTTGTCTTTTTTTTTTTTTTTTTTTTTTTTCCANCTGTAACTCTGTATTTCAGCTTGAGAAGCCCTAAATCTTACAAGCAGGGAGTGTTTGTAGACTGTATACTCTAGTCACTATCTTATTTTTAAACAAACTTGAGCAACCACAATAACACTTTGTAGCTGGAAGATGGTTCAACCTTTTTGAAGTGTTTCTTAGGAGGATCCCTGTGCAAAACTTGTCTGGTGTATAAATCTGGGGTGACCTACTAGAAGCCACAAGGTGAAAGCTGCTGTGGAATGCAGATTGATGTGAAGAATGCAAATAGATTTATTCCTTTTGTCACTAGTAGAAGACAACAGAGTGTCTGTGTGACTGTTGCAGTACCTGTTTTGATAGACTGGCCAGGTTGGAAAATCATGCTATAGCAAAAAATACCTCATGCCTAAAAGCATAAAATCTTGCTTAAACTTTAGGGTCTGTTGGATGCTGCTGTATGTGCCACTGATCTGAGGAGGCTGAGATTTTGTGGAACTTGTAATCATGATGGAACTGTGGATAGAGTGGACTCCTCTTCTGGAGGGAACAAAACCAAATCTTGTTGCACATATCCTTATCCTAACCAGAGAAGTAATGGGAAGTTGCACAACAGAAGTATGAGAATTACACACATTTACTGGACTGATTCAAAAGGGGAACAATTATTTGAGCAAAGAGACACGTTCTAGCCCAGCTACACCCTTGCCATTTGACAGCAAGGAGCATGATGTGCTTGAGCAATTCTCCTGGAATGATAATGGTAGTTTATTGGCACTGGGAAGCTTGCTTTTGGTCATACTATAAAATCAAAGGCCTGACATCTTGGAGTATTTTTGCGGTAAAAAGTTATCTCTATGGAGTGAATTCTGTGATGTATTTTTTAAACATGTTTAATTATGCTCTCTTTCGAACTCAGTTTTAACTTGTGTAACAGCTGCAGGTTCTCTCCAACATTCTCACTTACATGATAAATATAACTTCAAATATCTGCAGAAGTTATTTTGGTTAGAATAGCACTCATTTGTACTACAGCTCTGCTTTTCCCCAAGACTTGATAGTTTTTTGTACAGATGGAAGTAAACAATGCCAGTAACTGTAGCAAAATGGGTAATAGAACAGCTGCAGAACACGATATTTGGCAAATCCCTTCATTTAGATTAATCCATTATTTTTGAGTCTGCTGTCTTGTTTAGCTCAATGTAGAATTTGAAGTAAATTGCACCCAACCCCAAAGCAGCTGAATTTATGTACTGTAACTGAAATCAATAGCGAGTTTGTTTGCTTGTTTATTTTAGATGAAAACTGGGATGATGATCAGCTCCTTGGATTTGAGCCATGCAATGAAAACCTTATAACAGGTTGTAACATAATCAACGGGAAATGCGAATGTGACACCATTCGGACCTGTAATAATCCGTTTGAATTTCCAAGCCGAGATACTTGCCTGTCAGCCTTGAAAAGGATTGAAGGTAAGCACGTGTCTTCAGTAATTCTGAGTTAGTAATTTTTCTGTGTTTTATTAAAAGCTAGGAGCAGGTTAATATTCTTATTTAGAATGACTTGGCTAGTTTGGTGTACCTGTGGCCTTCTACTTTTCAGAAGGCAATTATTTGCTTTAAAGAAGGATACAACTTAGACATTGTTGGCCTTCCAGATGCTTAGATCTAAGAACGAAGAAACTAGTAATTTGTGCTTTAAGTGTGTTATGATGGTTTCAGTCTTAAAACCTGTAAACATTTCATGGATGAGCATACAGTTTGTGGTAGCTACTTCTGTGGATCTTTCGCTGTAAGGCAGTGTGGGAAAACTCTTTAGAAGCGTTGATGTAACTAGCTGAACCATGAACAAGTGCAGGGGATTTTAATAGCAAATGCATAGAAAAAGGAGTAGATGTCGCTGATTATGCTTGTATCTTATGTGAATGCATGGATTGCTGTTTTCATTAGATTTCCGTAATGTCGCGTTACTGTATTGCTAGTACTTCTCAGTTTCCTTGTTCCTTCAGTTTGACTTGCATTAGGCCATGAATATTTATGGTTCTGCACACATACATGATGTCTGATTGTTGTTTATGGCTGAACTGAAAATGAGGTGGCTCAGACATACCCAGTTGTGATGCAATTCATGTGGTGTATTTTTAGGACTGTTTTGAGCAGCTGTCCAGGGTTTGATTTTGGGTCATTTCTGTGACACTGTAATTAATGTTTATTTCCCTACATGTCTGGGAACATGCAAAAGCTGGTTATTGACATGAACCTGCTTAGTTAGTCTGTTTTAAAGTGATGTTTAAAATCACATGCAAAAGTAAATGCATTTATAAGGATACTAACCATATTTAAAGTTGCTGTCTTTGAGTTAAGGGAGTATGATGTGGTGTCATCCAGCATGGTTCTCTTGTGATAAGGAGATCTTGCAAGAAAAATGTAGCTGGCAGACACATGCTCATTACTGTTCATGTTGTTGATCGCTAAAGGGGTACAAATGTTTTATAAATTTTTTTGTTTGTTTAGTGTGTGCTTTTTGTTTGTTTGTTTTCGTATAGGAAGAGGAGAGACCCAACTAATGTTGGCCTTTTGTTGCCACTGAAGTAGCGGGCAGTAGCATATATGGGTTCTTAAGTAACCTTCCTGGCTGGTTCCCATTTTGCTTGTGCATGTGCAATTAATTCTATGGTAGTTCAGCAGAACTTCTGCTGGCATGAGAGTTCATTGTGTGGTTATCTTGCTAAGAGAATCTGCTGTGGATGTCTTTTTTTTTTTTTCCCAGACTCTGAAGAAATGAATTTATTTTGTGGAATGGCATGGATAGAGCAGGTTGATTCTTTGAGTAGCTTGCCCTCAGCAACCTCTTGTTTTAGCTAATTTCCCATTTCTAAAAAGAATAAAATTTTAAGTTTAGCCATGAGGTAACAGTTTTATACATGTAAATAAAGTCTGTGAAGACAGCAAAGTTCAGTTGTCTTTCAGTGGTGTAATTTTTCATTTTTTTTTTTCCTTCCAAAGCCTCAGTCTGTCGGGCACTGATAGAAGAGTTCAGAAAATGTTGATTTTTTTTTTAAATCTTTCACAAATATGAAGCATACCTGATGCAAACATCAACAGTTGGCAAGTATGCTGCAGTACCCCCAAAGACCAGAAATCTGGCAGTTATAAACTCAGTGTTGAACAGTCCAGCTTTTTTCATAACAGTGTGAATTTGCATTTGCATTCTGTTAGACCCCTACCATTGAGGATTGCTTGGCATTAAATCCATCCATATCCCTCAGATGGGCAGAATTCATCATTCAATGAATATTAATAATAGGACAATAAGGGAAAAATCCCATGAATATACTTGTGTTGAAATAACACTTCTCAGCAAAAATAAATGTGGGTGATATGAATGTTAGTGCTGTCGTAAACTTTCTTAGAAGTGGATAAAATACAAAAAGAGACTACTAAATTTAGTACTAAATTTACCTTACTGTTCACTTTTCATTCTTTTCCTTTTCTTAGATAAACTTAATTAAAATGCACTGGAAACGTAGCTCCTACTAAGTCAAAACATACTGCTCCAAGCATGGTAGTTTGCTTTTTTTAACTACAGTTTTATATTCCATTTGCACTCAAACTTAACATTATTTGGATAGGAAGGAGACATTTTTCTATGCATTGACGTTAGCTTTTTTTTTCTTCATTGCATAGCATTAATTTGTCTGCAGTTGATAGCTCTAGTCAGTCAAATCTGCCTGATGTGTTCCATGCTGTAAGTGCTTTATCCTTTTTTCTACAAATATATGCGATAAAGATGTGCTAACTGGGGATCATGGGAGTAGGATTCTTATGCTGTGATTAGAGATTGAATGCCTACTGTGTATGGAGGCTGTTCCTTGAAATGTGTTACTACTTGTTTCTTGTTTTAGTGGTTAAAATGTGTGCTTAGTGCTGTTCCTCAGCCAATGGAAAGGAGGAATAACTTTTTCCCCCTTATACTTGCACATGCATTTTTTTGGTAAGCATTTTGACATTGTTGGTAAGCAAGGCATGTCTTTTGGATGAAATGGGGTAGCCATCTTCATGTGTCAGAGGCAGTGTTTACTGTTTGCGGTGTTCAGGTTTTCAAAGTTCATAGTCTAAAAGTTGAATTCAGCCATTTGGAAAGTCAACCTGAAGCATGCTTTAGGTAGTGTGCAAACCTGAGAGCTCTCTGACCATGTTAACAGTGAGAAATCTCTCAGTTCCTCCAAGGCAAGCTAAGCCTTAAACTGTAGGGTCATGTAAAAATGGATGATTTGTAAGATCTGTTAAGCATGTTGAACTAAGATTTTCTTGAAATCCAAAGTACTAATGTATACTTCACTATTTTGGCTTGTCTGATGAAGGAAATGTCAGGAAGACATGAAACTGGTCGTTTAGGTGTTGAAATCCTGTGATTAATAGGATGAGACTAAGTATTTGAAGTCTTCCCTCTCTTCAGCACGCTTCCTGTGAATAATTAAAGATAGTGTGATTAAAAACTCATAAGTTGAACACCTGAATGGTGGATATACCATAATCACAGTTTCTGAAGAAAACTCACAGAAGAAAATTGCCAAAAGCAGCTGTTTCCATGTGGTGTCTGCTGCATTGAGCATTGAGGATACTAAGTAATTAAAAATGGTTTATGTTGTTCAGTGGTATGCATCCCTCTACAAGATTTTTGATATTCATTGTAAGTTTGTGTAGCATTCACATGTTGATGAGCTTCCATAAGAGGTGATCAGTATGGGAAGGGAAGGCAGAAGGTCTTTTTTCTTCCTTTCTTTCTTTCTTTCTTTTTTTTTTTTTTTTTTCTCTCGTGAACTGCACACAGAGGAAGGCATTCTGTGTTCCTGAGCATGGAATCTGGATTNGAACTTTACAAAATATTCAACAAATTGCAACCTAGAAAACTAGTAATATATAATAACATCTAGATGAATTCTGGTTCAAGTAACTTCATTAATTCTGTCATAGCTGTGCAGCTTTAATCTTGGGCTGTATGAATTATGAATTTATTTAATAGAGGACCCTTCTTTCAGCTTCCTGAGCAGCTGATGGAAGGGCATCGCAGAGGACGGGTGCTCAGTGTGGTTTTCTTGTTCCATTAAAATTAATTGTGTGGCTTTTTTTTTTCTTTGTCTTTTTTGTTATTTTTGAGAGGAA
>VXAV01011495.1:21678-35232 GCA_013399715.1 Alectura lathami
TTGACTCTGACTCCTCAGAGAACTGTTCCCTGATCAAGTATGATTTCTTTCATGTAAGTTGACTTGTTTAGCTTGTCCTGTTTTTAATGAGTTGTCACAGAAAGAACATCTATTCCATGAAATTTCACGTTAACATTGAGAATACTTTGTGGAAGTTTCAGAAACATATCAAAAGCAGAAACTGACTTTTGTATTTCTGTATTGATGTCTGGATGCATATAACCTAATTAAGCCTAATTTTGAGTAATGCTATGTGTAATAATGGGAGAAACTGTACTGCAGAAGCTGTTAGGAGAGAAGATTGAAGAAACAACACAAAACTGGGCAGCAGTATAAAAACAAAACAAAAAAAACTAGGGGTGCTAGCATCAAGGAAATGGCTTATTGTAATTGATATTATGACTTTCCTTTTCTACCTTTTTTTTTCCTTCTGATTTTATGTAAATGTGTGCTGCTCCTACTGTGTAGGAATTGAGTTTGTTTTCCTTCAGTGCAATACTTGCTGGTGTGAGTTACTGTGGAGATGCCACTCTTGCCTTTCCTTCCTCTACATCCAAATCCCTTGAGATGTGACACTTAGTGAAAAGATATTGGGTCATTAACTTGTGACACTTCAGTTTCCTTCAAACTTGCAGTTGCCATGATTACTGTGAACAGAAGGGTAATGTCAGTTGTAGGCTATGGGCTGGGACTGTGTGACAACCACATCCTACGAAGCTAGCAATCACGTCAATGGTCAAAGCTCTGTTCCTAGAGACAAAGCAGTATTTATCTTGCCCTTTCCATTTCAGATGTTTACCTGCTTTCATCTGAAGCTGAATACAAGGTAGTACATTGTATCTGGATCCTCTAGAAGAGGAGGCAAAGAACAGGACAGGTCTTTGCTTTCAGTGCCTTCCAAATGTTCTTTCCTATGTTGGCAAGTAGGCTGTGCTGAAGGACATTCATCTTAACTGTAATGGCAAGTCACAGGTTTTAATTAATACTTGAACTTCACTTCTGTTAAAGTCAGGGAACAGAGTGAAAACGTAGTAGGTGACTCTTAGCAGAATGCTTCCAGGTGCAGTGTTGATTTTAAGGATCAGAAGTTATCTACATGTGACAGGAAAGACCTGAGCAAAGATCTGGAATTAAGCTGTGTGTAAACATCAGGGTAATGCTGCACACTAGCAATATTCCTGTGGCAGTTGATGTGTGGGGTCATAGGTCTTGTTCTGACAGGGCAGGTCTTGTTTGGGCACATGCGGTGTTGATCCCAATAGAGATAAGCAAGTGTTGGATGAGCGTATCCAGTGACTGTGGTATCAGAGACTTGTCAATATGACAATTTTAGTTCAGTGGTTATGTTGCTATAAATAAAAACAATTTTGGTTAAAAGTTGACTTTTTTTGTTTGATCACCTTCAGCAGACTTCATAGTTGTCCCTTTTCTTTTTTCTTTTTTTCTTAAAGGACTATATGTGAACACGTGTAACTTCTCAACAGTTGCATTAGCATGGTGACAAGCTATTTCAATTCTATTTCTGAATTTAAGCCTTGAATTATTTCATGAGGGTTGCTCTTTTTAAAGAAGAAATAATAATAATTAAAAAATAAAAACAAACATTGTGCAGCTTCTGCTGCATGAAACAAACTTCTATGTGCAATAGATTGTTACCAGTAAAACTGTTTGTGATAAGAGGGATGGATGGAGACCAGATTCTAAGCAAGATCCTGAGAACCAGTTCGTTTCTGGAGAAACTTCAGCAAAGTTAAATAACCCCTTGCAGTGAATGGAAGGTAGGAGGGGAAAGGAGAAAAGTAAGAGGAATGTTTCTGGAAAACTTCCATTGGCTGTGCTTCAGAACATCCTGCAGATAGGATGCTTAATAAGTTTGGTTTGCCCCAGCAGCTAGGTAGAGTGAGGATACTCATGTCGCTGTTCCAGCTGCACACTTCAAGATGCTTGAGAATTTAACTCAGTGAATGCTTTTCAACTTAAACATTCTAAAGTTATGTGAGCCTGCTTTTTATCTGTTTTCACTGCTAGAAGATGAAACGCTACATCCCCTGGGTACATAAGCACTTGCTAATTAATGCAGTAATAGATGTCTCTACCAAATAATTTGCAAGTGTGAATATCATGCTCTTTAAGAAGGCAAAAGGATTAATATTTGCAATTGTAATATTAGTGTAATAAGAAAAGTAAAATTATTTCCCTATCAAAAATCATGGTATGTGTTTGTTTTTTTCCCCTAACCTAATAATATTTAAAGCATTCTATGCATCAACTTATTTGACATGGGACTTGGCTTGCCTTCTCACTATGGTTTTTTTTTTGTTTGTTTGTTTTTTTGTGCCGGTAAATACAGGGGAGGGTGTTTTTTAATCCTGATCACACTTTTGGATTCTAGCTGACCTCCTCCTTAGCAATCAAGATAAAGTTCCTCTCAGTACTGCCATCTGTAGGGAAAGAAGCTTTAACTTGTTTCCATACTCAGCAGATGTGTATAAAAGTCTTCAGGATAATAATCTCTGAAACACAACGCTCAAGTCAGGCATAGATTTATCTTGGGGTTGTGCTTTGAGCACTCGTACCGCTTGTCTTGGTGCACATCTCAACTCATTTCATAAGTACCTGTCATATTCCTAGTGTGATTAGTTTTCTGATAGAACTACACATTCAGAGAAGAGCTCTACTATTCTAACAATTAAAATTCATGTCAGAATCGCTACAGATGTATAGCTAGCTTCTTCTCTTATTGTGGGGATGGGCAGAATTATTTGGATTTTTCTTCTTTTTGCATTCCTAACCTTTCTTCTCCGGGTTGTTAGTTGATGCTATGTGACGAACCCATAATTTGTTTTCTACTTTTAGAAAGGGATGAGGGGAGGAGGGGTGCAAACCAACTTCTAGCTTTCCTGTAGGCATGACTGCTTCAGTCTAACTGGCTATAACCTGTCACTGACAGACTGATCTAATGATGTAGGCATTAAGTCTTGTTCTGAGCTTACTGCTCATGTTTACTTGGTACTGTGCCCTTTGAGGCTTAGTGTAAGCAAGTGTTGCTTGATTGCACACATGCCCTCCCCCAAAAATGAGGAAAAGCAAACAAAAAGAAACCAAAAACCCTCACAAAACCTTTCTTTTTGTAGCTTCCTGTTACAAATTTCTCTGAGATATATTTTTCACCTTACCCAAGAGTATTAGCAGGTTTATTTTCCAGTATAAACCAAGTCCAAACATGTGTTTAAGAGTATGGAAATTGCTTAATTGTAATGGGCCTTTTAGGAATCAGTTGTACCTTTCCCCTGTGACATCGCAATGAAATTGTACTCTAGCTGGTATCCTTACAAGCTGAACCTGAGTGTAGATGGTACATGTGTGCCCTCTATGGATACTTAAAAATAAAATATCTGCACTCCAAATGCTGGGGTGTCTATCTACTCACTGTGAATTTATTTTTTGCACTTTATGCTCCTGATAAAGGATTTACTGATAAAGGATTCTTCTGCACAGATACCTGGGATGACGGTGAATGTTTATGGGTGAAGGGCTGAACAGGGAATTGAGTGAACTTCTCCAAAACAGGCATTCTTAGCCTTAGCATAGAAGAGCAATAGCTCTGCTCCCTCCTGAATACCAGTACATGCTATGCTCTTTTTGTTCAAGATTCCCTTGAGCGTTCTGTATGTAGATTTAAGAAAAACAAACAAACAAAAAAAAACCACAACCTTGCTTCAGTCCAAGAAAACTTCAGTCTTCCTTCATGAAGCAACATACATGTGCATTAAATAGCTCATGTAGAATCAGATACGTTACATCATCTTCTGATAACAGATGCAAATTCTGTCCTTCTGTCCAGGAGAAGGAAAGCTTTCGTTACCTCTTAGCTTCTGTTAGAAAGACAACATACAGTACTTCTGTATGATCAACTTTGTTCTATAGACACGTAAAAATTGTTGTCATAGTGACAAACCAATCTACATAATTTAAGGTGCTGGAATTTAAATGACTTGTCAGCTACATATGCCAGAATCTCAACTTCTATAAATGAATGAATTAATATGCTAAATCTTAAACATGTTTGGCACTGGCTTGTAATTTTAGAAGGGCAAAGAAAACACACCCTGGATTTAAAAAAAAAATAATAATAAAAATAATAAAAAACCTGGAAATGTAAATCTGCTTTTGACCTTTGGCTGGTAGATACAGTCACATACTGTAGTGGAGGAAATGCCTGACATTCTAGCCATCTGAGCTGGGGCTTCCAGCTCTTTGGTACACTTATGTGTATAGGTCTGTTTTTTTTGTTGTTGTTGTTGTTTTTTTTCTCCTCTTCAGTTGTCATTGCAAAAGTGAATAGGGGACAAAGTAATGCCAAAAAGCATCCTGTTTTGTCTTTTTGCTTTGGGACTTTCTGTAATATATATTAGTTGTTTTTGAGAGTTTGGAACATGTGTTCATAATCTCTTGTACATTTCTAGAAGCCTGCTGGAAGATGAGAATCAAGGTTCTACGACTTAAAAATACGACAAATTGAAAAGCCGATTTGGATGCTTCTGAAGAAAACCACTTCAAACGTTTAAAAAAAAAAAATGCCCAGTAGATTTGTGACTGATATATCATAATAGAATGCTGGATAAGAAATGAAGTGTAGGGTAAAGTAACTCTCTCATTAAACACAGTTTTCTAATCATAGTGCTATTAAAGCATGTGGGCGCCGGCCGTTCCTTACTTGTGCAGATCACATCTGAAAAAAATAAAATCGTGATCTGAATGCTGCTTCTTTTCAGAAGTTTTGTACTCTGTACTGCAGCATCTGCTCTAGCATTAGGGCATATACTTTATTTTCTGATGCTGTTCTAAGCATCTGGTCCTTACCTGCCCGCTGTGTAAACTGTGCTTCCTGACTGATGAACTGGCTGCCTTCTGCCAGGGCTTTGTCATCCTGCAAAGTAGGCAGATTGGGTAGAAGGACAAACACCTTGACCCTGGAACTCACTTGCCAGAGCTACAGAGGTTCTGGGAGATAAATGCTGTCTCTTTGAACTGGGTCTGTCATTGAACAAGATGCTTGCAGCCCCAAGAAGTTCTGAAATAAGAACTGAGTGAGGTGAGACTCCTCATCTCGTCTTTTCAAGGAGCTGAAGGCACCAAGTGAGCCAAGCAAGATGAAATGGGAAAGGTAGGGTGTGAAATGGTAAGAGATCTTTTGTAATTAAGAGTCCTGCACAAGGATTGTCCCTACATAAGGGACTGTACTTTATTTCTGTGCTCTGGAAGCTCCTTAGGCTACAGCTGAATTTTGTCAGAATTGTTCAGCACTGACACATACAATGAGATTAAGTGAAAACTGCAATAAAGGTGCACCGTCACTAAGGCACATCCCCAGCTTCTTTTGAATGATACCCTGACATTTCAGTAACGTCAGTAGCTTTCTATGTGTAGATTACAGCACAAATTCTCACTGCAAGAAAGCTGTAAGAAAGCACAGCTCCCTGTGCTGTGCTGTAATTGGTCTGGTTCAGGCAGCTCCAGACAGAAGAATCTTTGTTTGGCTTTTACTCACAGTCCTATACTTGTGAAGTAGTGCTTTGCCAGCACATTTATTCCAACAGTCTCTGTTTTCCTTCTCAATCCTAGGGAATATTGCTGTGAAAGCTACTAGCTTGTTGACAAGGGAGAGAGAGCTTTGCTTTCTAGCAGAAATCTAGTGTGTCTTTACAGCTGCAGTCCACAAAACTCATCGCTGAGTGATCAAACATGGTTTCACATCAAGGTACACATGCACTGCTTTTCATCACTGTGGTAGTTCTACGTGCTTGTTTTAAAGCTAGACCTTACACAGCTGAAATTCAAATCTGTGGAATACAGAGCAAGAAATGAAACTTGCTTAGACCTCTTCCTTTCATTTTTGGATTAAAGTCCAACACGGATCTGTAAATCACTGATAGTTTTGCAGTAGTGTGGCTTACTTTTGGTCTCATGGGGCAGATCTTCCTTTTTCACTTTTTGTTTTTTTTTCCCCTGTTGAGTGCAATACTTGCCACAGAGTTTACAGCTAAGGAGCTATGAGAAGAGTGGAGGTATTGCTCTGGACTTCAAGGAAAAAAATTAAGGTAAATAAAAAATCTCAAAGAATAAGACTTGCAGCTGTATAGTGTTGGTGATTTGGTGATCTTGCTTTTTTTTTTTTTTTCCCCCCCTCTCCTGGGCTGGTACTAAAATGCTCAAACCTCAGTGTTGTTTCCTAAGGCAACTGCAGTAGATGTAGCGCAGAAATGCTAACAGTTTACCAGGGTCACAAAAGAGGGGCTGGAACCTGAAGCATCTGTGAGTTTATTGCCTAGTAAGAGTGAGATAATTTCAAAGTATGCTCTCAAAAACTCCAGCTGAAGAAGCCTATCTGTTTGATACGAAATTAAGTTGTTTGCTACCTGGCTGTGTCTGTGTGAGGTGTGTTCTCTGAATATTTTTAGTAAGTTTTTTCTTTTTCAAACTAACCTACTCAAAGAAAGAAAGATGTGGTATGCTGCTCTGGGCTTCGTAGTTTAGTGGTTTGGACCGATCCTGAATAAGCTGAATGAGTGATCCTTCCTTTCTCATTTGTGTTTTGTGTAAACAAAGACTGACCTAGTTTAGACATTAAAATGCTTCTAGGTTTTAATCCCAAGTGGGAAAGGGGCTTTTGAGTTTGACTTGACAAAAAAGAGGGATCCCTGTTATCCTGTTCCATTATAGAGCTGCTGCCTCTGCGCTCCAGTGGCTCTGTCTCTGCTGCCTTCACATAACTGTCTGTGGGTCTGTGCTGCAGAGTGGGTGGGGGAGTCACCCAGAGCTTTACACTGGTAAAGCTGACTAAAGGTCTTTATTGACAAACAGTAATTCAGGTGCATCATAAGGAAATGGAGGTTTTATGAGTCTGCTGATTTTGTCTCTCAGAGTCTGCCTTTTTCTATTTCCTGGCCATGATAACTTCTGATATTTATCAGATTCCAGTGGTTATGATGAATGGATAGGGATTTAAAAGATATGATAATGCTGGAAGCTTTGAAATTGGGCAATGGACTGTGAGGAAGATTATACAAGATGAAATCATCTTTAATACTGGTCACAGAGAATCTACACGAGCTGGAGGTGGGAGGAAGAGACATTGTGAATATCCAGACTGCTAGAAAAGATTCAGCTTCAACTTCTCATCACCTTCGGTGCTACACAATCCTCTTCTGTCTCCCTGTGGCTTTGTTTCAGGCTTGACAGTCTCGATGCAAGTGAAACTCCTTGTTCTGTATCCTGTTTTTTCCTGTCAAATGCTTCCAGATTAAAATAAAGATAATAAAGAAATAATAATTACAATAGAAACAATAATTAGAGGCTCTAAATGCCACTAGGTGGCAGAACCCCTGCATCTATTCTACCCATGTCTTTTTCTGTGTCTTGATTCTTCATCTGTGCTTGTATGAGATTCATTCATCTACAGTGTAATGAGAATAAACATCAGTGTGTACTTAGATGCTGTTCTAATAGGGCTCACATTGTTTTTGGTTGCAGAAAACATGCTTTCCTTATTGTTAGGACTTCGACCTCTTCTGAAAAGCCTGTTACTCAAAGCAGTATCTTGCATTTAGTTGTCTTTAGTTGTCCACGCATGACTTTTTATTGTTTGTTTTCTTCCCCCTACTCCGCTTCCTGTTCCTATGGTTAATAGATCAGAAATGAATAAATGACAAAGTGATGTTTAGAAGAAATTAGTTTTAAAGACTGGCAGAAGTGGCACGGGCATGGAGATGGTGAATCTGGGTTTAACCTATGGTAGAAAGTATGGGTTTTAAGTACTGGAAGCTTAAAGTGTTGTGAAACAACTCGCTTCTGTTGGTGAGATGTTCTTAGCTTGGAAACAAATATATCTCAAAGCAATAGTTTTCATACCTGTTAGTGACAATCTTTAAAGTGGTTGTTCTTCTCTTAGTCAGTGCTAGTCTGTGATTGCAATGTGCTTGTCTTCCACCCAGTGTCAAAGATTATTTTTTCATTGTTCTTTTGACTCACTAAGCAGATGGGCAGAGGGCTGAGAATAGGGCCATTGCTTGCCTGCGTGTACTGGTAGAGGTCTGCCTAGGCACTGGATGTTGGGACACAATAAATTCCACAACTGTTCTTGTATATCTGCATATTGTAGTATTATTAGTTTACAACTTTATTATGCAGTTCTGGAATGAATGTATGGATAAGAATGATCTTTTGAGTGTAGTGTCTTGGAGGGAGCCATGTTCCACCCTCCTATTTCTGTATAAGTCCAAACGAATGTTCTCATGCAAAAGGTTTCTCCTTACTTCTGATTTTCTTCCAGTGCTATAGCTAGCTGTGCACAGTGTTCTTACTTATCCACTCTCAAACACATTTGCTGTGCCTACTCTTAACCATCAAATCAGTCTTTTCTGATAAGGATCTTGGGCATGGCCATGACTCATGGACACCTTGTTCTTCATTTAGTTGTTTTGGGATTTGCTTTGAACAACCAATCAGGAAATGTAAGTGCTACTGCAACCACCATCCAGTTCTGCAGTATCACTCTGAGGATGTGTTGTGAATATTTGGGAACTTCTGTTCTTGGTAGTGTTAGGTATAACTTATGTTCATGTTTTTATGGGTACCTGTGTCTGAAGCTGATTTGTCTTTACCATTCCTTTATTAGACTTGGACTGAAGAGGCTTTGTGCATAAGGGAATGTTGAAAGAGGACCTGTGAAGGAAAGAAATTCAGGCCAAAATTAGGGCTGTTTGCAGGAGGGTACTACTTTGGCTGTAGGTTTATCACAGGATGATAAGTGATATTTTTGGGATTTATTTTAAAAGTCAGCTGTTTTTAGTATAAATATATTTTTTAAAATATGCTAGGCTGTCAGAAATGTCTGAAGTATCTGGTGTTCAGGATTGTGTGTATGATTTCTCTCTTATGTCTTGTTCATGTCATACAACTCCATATAATGGCTACCTACAAACTAATAACAGATGTCATTCAGCAAGTTTTATTTGTCATGCAAGAACTATGGGTATAGATGCATAATATATGCCTTTGGGTTATTTTTGAAGGTTACTTATCTGTATACCTTCAGTTGTTCAGTTGAAGTTATTACTTTCCTACTTAATATAGCATGTTGAAGCTGATATTTCTTAAAGGCTTTGAGGAAGCTGGTTGTTGTAGTGACAGCCATATGAATTGCAAAACTTTGATTTTTAGTTAGAACGCGATGCTTCTTGAAGACTACTTTCTATGCAGATATCTTAATTTCAGAAAGAAATGTGTTTATAGATGTTGACTCTGTGCTTCCCTGTGCCATTGTTGGGAATAGCTGGTGGCTGGACCTTGGCATCTTGAGAGCTCCAATATGTGAGACGTGTGTGATGCCTGGCGAATCTTCCTGCAGTTGTTTCATGCAGCTCACAGCCTGGCGTGCTGAACCAGTATTGAAAGCAAGTTTCTACAAAGCCAATGAACTGTGAGCAAGAAAGATGCCTGGATGTAACATTTCAGTTTTGCTGACAGTTTTATAGTGGTGGTGACATCTGATGCAGCTGTAGCAGAGATGTAGAGAGAGAACAATTTCTTAAGGTGGCAGAGCAAGCCTTGCCAGGCCTCAGATGCTGAGGAGTTCAGAGTCCCAAGGTGTATAGTGTTGGCAAGGGGGATTGCTGAAAAACTGTTGTGGGCATGGTAGAAACACTGAGAACACTATTTTAATAATAATAATGTGCTGAGTACAATTCAGAGGACTGCTATTGAGCATGCATTCAGGGAAGCAGCATTAGAGGTGGTTTTTCTTTTTTTTTTTTTTTTGTCCTGTTAATGAGAGGCTAATGCTGAAAAGAGAAGTCCTTCTTTGCAGCAAAGGGCTTATGGGGTTATGCGGGGCTTTTCTCTGTGTAGACAGGGGAGTCAGGAATCCACAGTGAGGAGAAATACGTTGCCTTATCCTTTATTTGTATCAGGTCCTATCTCCTTGTTTTGGAGACTGAAATGTTATGTAGTGTCTGCCTGTGAAAACTTAAAACTTTACTTTAAAACACTTTAAAGCTTACTTTAAAACACCGTCTTGTCCTAACATACAGGATTGTACTAACTGTGCCTGTATTAGTGCAGCAGGCTTTATTTAGAAAGGGTGTTTCTGGATTCCTGAATTGATGATGATCCTTCGGTCATTTTGAAACTAGAGAAGACCAACAGTGCTGTCTTATATGTCCAGATTGTGGCTATAGTCCTGCCAGCCTTTGGAGAACAGAGCTCAAATAAGTTTCATGCCAACTCCTCTATGAAGTACTTTAATTTCAGCCTTGCTTTTTCCAGTTCACAGGAGATGTAATCGCTGACTGGACTGTGCTTGTTTTAATTCTGCAGCATAGCTTGATGTTATAGGATATTCTTGTTCTGATTGTCTATAAGAGTGCCGTTGGCAAGTAAAACTTTGATCTTGTGTGTCCCTTGTCCCCTTGCGGGGGCAAACACCCTGGGCTGTTGGTTTCAGATCTCTTCTGTGACCCTGCATGGTTGAGATGCTAGAGAGTAAAGTTTTGTAGAGTTCACACTGGGTTGAGTGAATTAGATCTGGACTGTACAGTCAGTGGTTCTTACCAGCTCCAGCATGATCCTTTTTAGCAGGTGGATTAAGTCTATCAGCTCTGCAGTCCCTCGCTTCCATCAGTCTTGAGCCTGTGGATTCGTTGGCATGGGAGAAGGTAAGTCCCTTAAAGGGATTTTTCTTTGGAATAAAAAAAAAAAAATGAAGACCAGCATCATTTTCAGTCAGTTTTTGAGGAAGTAACTATGAGAGCTTGTACTGTGTATATAGTCCTTTATGAATGAGTTTCCTTCCTGAGAAGGCTGTCTGAAATCCACTTTCTATTAAAGGTCCATCGCTAATGCTGCACATGCTAAGTGATCACGCTGTGATCATAACTCTTGCAGAGAAATGTTTCTCAGTGTGGCTTTTTGAGGCTCACAAAGTTTTGGCTGGATTCCAAGGGCAAAGTACTGAAGAGCAGAACTGTGGCTCTTCCCCCAGCAGCCCCGCTTTGCTGGGTCCAGCCATGGTGGAAGATGAAGAACAGGCTGCACTAACCACAAGTGTCTGTGGCAACTGCCAGCAGCCATTCCCCTCCTTGGAGGGGGGACAGGCCTACAGCTGTTCCTCGTTCCTCTAGAGCCATGGCAGTGGAGCTGCAGCTCATACAAAGAGCTGTGCATAAACAAATGAGACAAACGGGAACCATACTTACAGAAAGTTTTCAGAAATGGTGCTGGTGCGTACAAAGCCGTTGACCTCGTTCCCCGATGGTGGTGGTGAAATTCTTTTCATTCAGGCGTAATAAGTGTTTGTTGCCTTCCCTGCCCTATTAAGACGTGGTGACAGGAATGCTAAATGTGCAGATGTTTTATCTGTGAAATCTTGAAGTGTTGTCTTTAAAGTCACGTTGTACAGTTTCCTCTCTATTTGTGTTAAAATGTTAAGAAAGAAACACGCTGTGGTTCTGAACAGCTAAAACCTGATGAAATGATTGAGATTTCCACTTTCTGTGGCTTGAGAAGTTATCCAGATATGTGCAGTTCCTCAGTCCTTATTCTGCAGTGAACTCTGTGGAAAAGTGGGAGCAAAGATGCCCACTAATTGAGCTTGCTCACATGCTCCCAACTTGGATTCTCATTTTTCAATTCCTAATCTGTCAAATGGAAAATAACAGTTAAAAAACAGGAAAAAGCATTAAGAAAATAATGATAGATGAATTTCAGAATTAGGGAAGACGAGTGAGTGTTGCAAACTATCATTAACTAGCTTTTTAGGTATTCAAAATGAACAATTTGGGGTTTCTGATATGTGCAATGTTGAAGCTTCTCTGCAGAGGCTACTGAATTTTTGTCATGTCATATTTCTGGCCTTTTTGCCTGGAAAATAGGTGCTGAATCTTACAGTAGATGTTCAATGCCAATTATGGCATTAGTGCACTGCATTTTCACTTCTGACATTTCTATTCTAGTAAATAGGGGTTTACTATAAGCCATGTTTTTTGCTTGTAGTTTGACTTGGAAAATTCTTCTTCACTATTTGACAACATGATGAAAGCTATGAATCTCTTTTAGTTTTCCTGTTCATTTCATTTAAGTTTTCCTGCCTGTAGTCACTTTCTTTTGCATACTAACATTTGAGCTCACTTATTCTCAGCTAGTAGAGGGAGCTCTATTTTCTTGCTTTCACTTAATTAACCACTAGGGGTAATATTTTTACTGTTCTCCATAATAGAATTCTCCCCTCTTTACAGGGTAGACATCTTTATCCAGTCCTTTGTTTCCCTGGAAAGCCATGCACTTTTTGCACATTAGTAGTATGCCAGAATTACTCCTTGCTTAATTGAATGTGGAAGTAAAGCTAAGTTTACCCAGTGTCTATAATACCTTTTCTATGTTTATGTGGTCAAGAAAAAAATAATAAGAAAAAAAAGTTTACGTATGAAAATTTTTTAAAGTCTCTTTTTTTTTTTTTTTTTAGTAAAACCAAAACAAACAAAAAAAATCTAACAACAATAGTTGTTGAGGTAGGAGAAGTGACAGCCGCTACCTTGTTCTGTATGATTCCCAAGTCCTTCTTTTTGGTAAAGTGATGTAGCCTGAACTGAATTCATTCTGAGTATTTTGCTCATGCATAGTCATATTTAGACCCTGAAGTGTAGGGCAACAACAGCCTGTCTGACAGTGAGATCTATATATTTTTATAAGAAAGTCAATTGTCCTTATTTTTTCTCTAAATTCCAGGTTGTATAAGAAACAGGTTAATCTTATTATGTTAGCAGAATTAAAATATAGTCTATGCAAATCAAGTGCTCAGCTTCCTAACATTTCTTGATGGTGGAAATTTCCTTAGTTGCTTGGAAGCAAAGTCTTTTGGACTTTTGCAGCATGGTTGTTCTTGTATAAGAAGATGAGTAACATAAACAGAAGTAATTCAAATTGTCTTCTTGCCAGTTCTTTTAAATTCCTATGTTAAACATTTCATCCTGTAATGTATTTTTTGGGTTTTGGAAATAAATAATTCTGACTGCAGAATAGAAATATCCTTTCTAGTCACTTTTAGATTGGGTAGTATTTGATTGGACTGTTGAATAAAGCTTACTTTTTGTCCCTTTAAATACTTTTTTTTCTTTTCCTGCTTTGAGGACAAATCTTTGCCAGTTTTAGTCTTCACCTGTAGTATTTCTACCATTATTCAAATTCTTTTATACTGTATTTTATACAAACATAATTATTTCATAATTCCATGTTCATCAACATTCCTAATATAATATGGTCCCATTCATTTTTAGATTCCAGTAGTGATTCTGTTTTACTTAATATTGGGATTTTTCCAATTGCTTTTTATTATAGCACGCCAATAATTTTATTCATTAAGAGTCGTCTTTATGTATATGTGTATATAATGTATATGATTTCGGGTTATCTGTTCTTATATTCTTATCAACTTATATTTCACTGACTTAATTCCAAAATGTCAAGTCTCTGCTTTTAAATAGTATCTAAAGTCTTGAT